>JAWWNI010001473.1:95000-130681 GCA_034642065.1 Darevskia nairensis
TGACTAAACAACAACAACAGGAAGATGGATCGATAGATAGATGATAGATAGATAGATAGATAGATAGGCAGGCACTGAAAGACAGGAGGGCCTGGCGTGCTCTGGTCCATGGGGTCACGAAGAGTCGGACACGACTAAATGACTAAACAACAACAACAGGAAGATGGATCGATAGATAGATGATAGATAGATAGATAGATAGATAGGCAGGCACTGAAAGACAGGAGGGCCTGGAGTGCTCTGGTCCATGGGGTCACGAAGAGTCGGACACGACTAAATGACTAAACAACAACAACAACAGGAAGATGGATCGATAGATAGATGACAGATAGATAGATAGATAGATAGGCAGGCACTGAAAGACAGGAGGGCCTGGCGTGCTCTGGTCCATGGGGTCACGAAGAGTCGGACACGACTAAATGACTAAACAACAACAACAGGAAGATGGATCGATAGATAGATGATAGATAGATAGATAGATAGATAGGCAGGCACTGAAAGACAGGAGGGCCTGGCGTGCTCTGGTCCATGGGGTCACGAAGAGTCGGACACGACTAAATGACTAAACAACAACAACAGGAAGATGGATCGATAGATAGATGATAGATAGATAGATAGATAGATAGGCAGGCACTGAAAGACAGGAGGGCCTGGCGTGCTCTGGTCCATGTGGTCACGAAGAGTCGGACGCGACTAAACGACTAAAGAACAACAACAACAACAACAACAGGAAGATAGACAGACAGATGGACGGACGGACGGACGGACAGATAGATAGATAGATGATAGATAGATAGATAGATAGATAGATAGATAGATGGATAGATATGCAGTAGAAGACAGGAGTGCCTGGCGTGCTCTGGTCCATGGGGTCACAAAGAGGCGGACGCGACTAAATGACGAAACAACAACAGGCAGATAGATAGATAGAGATAGATAGATAGATAGACAGATAGGCAGGCACTGAAAGACAGGAGTGCCTGCCATGCTCTGGTCCATGGGGTCGCGAAGAGTCGGACACGACTAAACGACTAAACAACAACAACAACAGGCGGATAGATGGATAGCTAGATAGCTAGATAGCTAGATAGCTAGATAGATAGATAGATGATAGATAGGTAGGTAGTGGAAGACAGGCAGATAGATAGATAGATAGATAGATGATAGATAGTGTGTGTCGTTTCTTTGTCACCAACGGACTCCGAAACTACTGCCCCGATTGCCTTGAAATTTCGACACAACGTTGGGTTCCATGCCCAGAGTGTTTTTACATAAAAATATTAAACAGAAGTCACTTCAGCGAGTGGAACAAAGGAACAAACGCATTAACCAAACACATATTGAGCATCGTGACATCACAAAGCCACAGAGCCACCACCATTGCCAATGTGGGTGTCATCACTGCTGTGATGCAGGCTATACAAGGTCAGAGAGCCCAGGAGGAGAGAGGAGAGGGAGGGGGGAACGGGAGACGGAGAAACGGAGAAACAGAAATGGGAAGATGGACGGGAGGCAGGCGGAAGTTCAACGGGAGAAGCTGCAGGGAGGCAGGCGAAAGCGGTGGGGAAGATGGAGAGGAGGCAGGCGGAAGTTCAACGGGAGAAGCTGCAGGGAGGCAGGCGAAAGCGGGGGGAAAGATGGAGAGGAGGCAGGCGGAAGTTCAACGGGAGAAGCTGCGGGGAGGCAGGCGAAAGCAGGGGGATAGACGGAGAGGAGGCAGGTGGAAGCTCCAGGGGCAGTCAGGCAAAAGCGGAGGGAGACGGAGAGGAGGCAAGCGGAAGTTCAACGGGAGAAGCTGCGGGGAGGCAGGCGAAAGCGGGGAGGATAGATGGAGAGGAGGCAGGTGGAAGCTCCAGGGGCAGTCAGGCAAAAGCGGAGGGAGACGGAGAGGAGGCAGGCGGAAGTTCAACGGGAGAAGCTGCAGGGAGGCAGGCGAAAGCGGGGGAATAGACGGAGAGGAGGCAGGAGGAAGTTCAACGGGAGAAGCTGCGGGGAGGCAGGCGAAAGCGGCGGGAATAGACGGAGAGGAGGCAGGTGGAAGTTCAACGGGAGAAGCTGTGGGGAGGCAGGCGAAAGCAGGGGGATAGACGGAGAGGAGGCAGGCGGAAGTTCAACGGGAGAAGCTGCGGGGAGGCAGGCGAAAGCAGGGGGATAGACGGAGAGGAGGCAGGTGGAAGATCCAGGGGCAGTCAGGCAAAAGCGGAGGGAGACGGAGAGGAGGCAGGCGGAAGTTCAACGGGAGAAGCTGCGGGGAGGCAGGCGAAAGCGGGGAGGATAGACGGAGAGGAGGCAGGTGGAAGCTCCAGGGGCAGTCAGGCAAAAGCGGAGGGAGACGGAGAGGAGGCAGGCGGAAGTTCAACGGGAGAAGCTGCGGGGAGGCAGGCGAAAGTGGGGGGATAGACGGAGAGGAGGCAGGAGGAAGTTCAACGGGAGAAGCTGTGGGGAGGCAGGCGAAAGCAGGGGGATAGACGGAGAGGAGGCAGGCGGAAGTTCAACGGGAGAAGCTGCGGGGAGGCAGGCGAAAGCGGGGAGGGTAGATGGAGAAGAGGCAGGTGGAAGTTCCAGGGGCAGTCAGGCAAAAGCGGAGGGAGACGGAGAGGATGCAGGCGGAAGTTCAACGGGATAAGCTGCGGGGAGGCAGGCGAAAGCGGGGAGGATAGACGGAGAGGAGGCAGGCGGAAGTTCAATGGGAGAAGCTGTGGGAAGCCAGGTGGAAACGGGGGGAAACGTGCACTGTCCTTTTCCATTTCATCAAATGAGCCAAAGCAACACGTGGCCGGGTCAGCTAGTGTATATATAAAATTGCACGTTTTCCTATTTTTATTTACGCCACGAGAACGGGAGAAGCTGCGGGGAGGCAGGCGAAAGTGGGGAGGATAGACGGAGACGAGGCAGGCGGAAGTTCAACGGGAGAAGCTGTGGGAAGCCAGGTGGAAACGGGGGGAAAGACGGAAAGGAGGCAGGCGGGCGGGAGAAGCTGTGGGAAGCCAGGCGGAAACGGGGGGAAATGTGCACTTTCCTTTTCCATTTCACCAAATGAGCCACAGCAACGCGTGGCCGGGTCAGCTAGTGTATATATATAATTGCATGTTTTCCTATTTTTATTGACACCACTTGAGTTATTTTTCTGAATATGAAGCAGATTGAAGAACGAGGCTTCAATGAACTTTAGCACTTTGAGGGAGTCCATTTGAACCCACTCACTTGCCGCTGCCCCCATCCGAAGGCTCCTCCTTGCTGTCCGCGCTGCCCTCGGCCCTGCCAGACCTGCTGGTTTCATCCATCCAATCGGAGACCTGCTTCAGGGCGCACTCCACCGTGGAAACCATGTTCTGGACGGCTTCGAGCTCGTCCGGAGACGGGTAGATGGCCGAGTGCTTCATCATCACGTGCCGGTCATCGTTTGCAAACGATCGGATGGATCTCTGTCGAGAAATAACAGGGAGACAGAAGGTGGGAGGAGGAAGAAAAAGTTGTCAACAGCTCTTCATTTATGAAATAATAATAATAATAATAATAATAATTATTATTATTATTATTATTATTATTATTATTTATTTCTACCCCGCCCATCCGACTAGGTTTCCCCAGCCACTCTGGGCGGCTTTCAACAGAACATTAACATACAGTAATCTATGAAACATTCAAAGCCTCCCTAAACAGGGCTGCCTTCAGATGTCTTCTAAAGGTCTGGTAGTTGTTGTTCTCTTGGACATCTGAAGGGAGGGCGTTCCACAGGGCGGGCGCCACCACCGAGAAGGCCCCTCGGCCTGGTTCCCTGTAACTTGGCTTCTCGTAGTGAGGGAACCGCCAGAAGGCCCTCGGCGCTGGACCTCAGTGTCCGGGCAGAAGGATGGGGGTGGAGACACTCCTTCAGGTATACAGGACAGAGGCTGTTTAGGGCTTTCAAGGTCAGCACCAACACTTTGAATTGTGCTCAGAAACGTCCTGGGAGCCAGTGTAGGTCTTTCAAGACCGATGTTATGTGGTCCCGGCGGCCGCTCCCAATCCCCAGTCTAGCTGCCGCATTCTGGATTAGTTGTAGTTTCCGGGTCACCTTCAAAGGTAGCACCACGTAGAACGCATGGCAGTAGTCCAAGCGGGAGATAACTAGAGCATGCACCACTCTGGCGAGACAGTCCGCGGGCAGGGAGGGTCTCAGCCTGCGTCCCAGATGGAGCTGCCCTGGATACAGAATTGACCTGCGCTTCCATGGACAGCTGTCAGTCCAGAATGACTCCCAGGCTGGGCACCTGGTCATTCAGGGGCACAGTTACCCCATTCAGGACCAGGGAGAAGGATTGTCAAGCCAATATGATGTTTAGTGATGCAGAGAAAGCCTTTGACAATGTTTCGTGGAGTTTTATGAATGGGAAAAAGTTACCCCATTCAGGACCAGGGAGTGCTCCACACCTGCCCGCCCCCTGTCCCCCCAAAACAGCACTTCTGTCTTGCCAGGATTCAACCTCCATCCGTCAGCCGCCATCCATCCTCCAACCGCCTCCAGGCACTCACACAGGACCTTCACCGCCTTCACTGGTTCTGATTTGAAAGAGAGGTAGAGCTGGGTATCATCCACATACTGAACTGGGCTGAAAGCTAGGGTGGGTCATAAAAATAAAAAATTCGAAAATGTTTCCTCCCTTGATCTTATCTCAGGCGTATGGTAGAAACATAGTTAAATTTCAAATTTGGGCCAAATCGGTCAATATTTAGACCCTGCTCCTACAAATTGAAATTTTGCCTCAACACGAGTGATAAAAACATAGGAATTTGACTCCTTTAATTCTCAGTATGTTAAATTGTGAACTAATAAAGATAAATTTTAGGTTTTATGTAGAGCAATAATAGTTGCATACTATTATTTTATGCAATATTTTGATAATGTACATGAAAAACCAATGGTTTTGAAAAAATTATATGGAACAATTAAGCAAACGGTGTACTAAACATAAACAATAAAATGCCACTCATATTATGTGTTGCGTCAAAACATCACATTATACTTAATTATTTAGGTATAAATTGTACTAAATGCTTACATTTTGTGTAATTAATAAAATGCCTTCTGCAATATACATTGTACAGTGCACCATATGATATCATGCTAAAAATATGCTTTTACGCATTACACTACACGTCTATTTTGGTGCAAAGTCCTTCTTTGTATCTTGTTTTGGGAATTTAGAGCGATTGTTCATTGTTGTTTTGATGGTAGCATCACGTCTTTTCTCTCCAATAACTAATTTTTTTTAAATGACCCACCCTACTGAGAGCATCAGCATTTGGTTATACAACCTGGCAGAGTTCAAGGTCGCCCGAGCCGCTCTCTCAAGCTAGCTAATGCCACTTCCAGCAAAAAAATAAAAGTCACATTATTCTTGAGCGTCCCCCCCCCCCCGGTGCCTTCACTCAATAATTCATACGCTGCAGCCTCCGTGCCCCAGCCATAAATCAAAGAGCATTTCGCTCTGCTTCAGACCTCCTTTTTAACTCCGCGCTCGTTCGCGGCCTCTCCTCCTCCTCTTCCTCTGCCAGAAGCTGTTTTGGCAAGTCTGCTAGCAGGCCAGGAAGGGCGAGGGAAGAGAGGGACAGGCCCGTCTCTCCCCAGTGGTGCAAGTGACGCGGTGCGCCAGGGCGCCGTGGTCTCGAGGGCACCAGCCTGAGTGTCCGGGGAGGAGAGTTGGCTCCCTTCCCTTCCCTCGGTCCCTCCTTATTCCCCAGCCAGCGTGAGCGAGACCGGGGAGCGGCCAAGGTGCCGTCTTGAAGGGGGTAACCTTTGGCACCTCCACCGGAAGTCCAAAGCAAAGAAGAAGAGTTTGGATTTGATATCCCGCTTTATCGCTCCCCGAAGGAGTCTCCAAGCCGCTCACATTCTCCTTTCCCTTCCTCCCCCACAACAAACACTCTGTGAGGTGAGTGGGGCTGAGAGACTTCAGAGAAGTGGAACTAGCCCAAGGTCACCCAGCAGCTGCATGGGGAGGAGCAGAGACGCGAACCCGGTTCCCCAGATTACGAGTCTACTGCTCTTAACCACTACACCAGTGTTTCTCAACCGGTGTTCCGCGGCACACTAGTGTGCCGCGAGACGTTGCCTGCTGTGCCGGGCTCCGGCTGCCACCCGGCCAAAATGGCCACCACCCTAAAAGGAGGAGCTGGCCGACGAGAAGTTTCCCGGCACAGGGAATCCCCGGCGCGCACGCAGCTCCGCTGATCAGCTGTGGAGCGGGCGTTGCAGCAGCCTGGTTAGCGGCTCTCCGGGCAGAAAGGCAGGACACTGGCCTCAGCTGCAGGAGCGCAGCGTGGGTCAGCTGTTGAAAAAGGCAGCCCAGTACGGGGAGGAGAGGAGAGGAGATCTGTTGCCGCTGGACAGTCCCTGTGAGGGTGATTCCCCGGGTCCCTGGTCAGCTGGGGAGCGGGACGCTGCGCAGCCGGCGAAGCTGGAGACGCGCCGCGCGCTGATCAGCTGGGGAGCGGGATGAGCTCGCCAAAGCCTCCACTGGCGATCCGAAAGGCTGCGGGAAATCAGGAATCTAGAGTGGAACTAAGGGGAGAGAAGCTGAAGAAAAACCTCACTAGGCAGCAGAAAACTAAAAGAAAACTAAAGGAAAAAACACGGACCTAAAGCTAAACCTAACAGCTGGGAAGCGGGCGAACAAAGGAAGGATTTCCTGCCCGCTTCCAGCTTAAACGGGGGCTGGACACGCCCCCAGACTGACCTGATTGGTCGGCCTGAGGGTGATGCGGGCGGGAACCCCCTGACGCATCGGGCTGGTTCCCAGCCCAGCAGGCGGGTCGGTAGTGACGCCTGCAAAGCCACCTCCTGTCGACGACGGAGGTGGGGGCTTCTTCCACAAGAGAAGGAAATTAGGCCCTGAATGCTATCGGTTGGATATTTATCGCGCACCGTTAAAATTGAGGAACAGGTAAGCAATGTTTATTACTGTACATATGTGTGCTCAAAACAATGCACCCTGTAAAGGGCACAGCATCTCCTTATGATTTTTTAACGTTTTCTAATGGTGGTGTGCCGCGAGATTTTTTTCATGAAACAAGTGTGCCTTTGCCCAGAAAAGGTTGAGAAACACTGCATTACACCAGCGTTTCCCAACCGGTGTGCCGCGGCACACTAGTGTGCCGTGAGACACCGGCTGGTGTGCCGCGGTAAAACCGTGGCTCGGGACCCCACGCCACAGCCGCAAACGCGTAGCAGCGTCTGCAATGGGGGAAAGGGAGCGCAGAAACCCACCGGCGACCTACCGCGCATGCGCCAGCTCCCCGCCGATTCTGATTGGTTGCCAGGGACCAATAAGAAACCATGGTGGGAAGAGCTTTGCTGTTGGCCCGAGATCGGTAGCAGAAGCGCTTTCCATTTGCATCCTGGGTATTGTAGTCTCGCTGACCAAAGGCGCTGGAATGCGGGGAGGTCTCCTAGCGTTAGCCGAAGTGGGAATGGTGAGTTACCCCCCCTCCTCTCTTTTTGCTTCAAAACTAAAACTGCCCTAAATAGAAAACGTGTGCAGTGTGAAGCAGAACATATTGTAGCCGTGACACTAACGGGGCGGCGGCGATCCTTCTTGGGTGCAACTTCAAGGGCTGTAGTGCTTCTCAATGTACAAACTGCTTTCAGATCTTAATTCGGTTCAGCGTGCAGTTGCCGCCGCCGCGCCTCTTCCTGCCAAGGTTCCAGTGCCTTATAGCGCTAGACTTTCTGTACTTATCTACTCAGAAGTAACGTAAATTAAATAAAAAGGGGCTTATTCCCAGGTAAGGGCTGCAATTTTAAGGGCGTGAGGTATTTTGGAGTTTCACCAAAACACAAGCATCTCTCATTCCTTTTGAAACATGTTCACCTGTTGAACTCTCCTGGCATAGGAACTCTGCAAGGGTTGGTTTTTTTTAAGGTGGCAACTGTACTGGCATGTAAAAGACGTCACTTTATTGCACTTAATAAGAACATACAAAAAATGTTTATAGAATGCTTTAAAATTGTTTTGTTACCGCCCCCTGAAGCTCGTGCCTATCAAGTTTATAATGCAATATAATATAATCAAGTCACATATATAAAATGCATTATGTTGGGGAAAACATATTTTACAAAAGCATATATATGGATAAATTCACATTAAAATGCTGATGGACTTCATTTTTTGCAAACTAGTGTGAAAATGTGGGGAGCTGAAAAATGAGAAAAAGAAAACCAAAATTGACAGATTCATTCATCCCTACCTACCGGTAGGAGCAAAGCCCATAGCTCAATGAGTCCTCAGTATACAGTAGCACAGAGTTAATTTTTTTAACATTTTCGAATGGTGGTGTGCCTCGAGATTTTTTTCATGCAACAAGTGTGCCTTGGCCCAGAAAAGGTTGAGAAACACTGCACAACACCACACTGGCACACTGTGGACTCACCACAGCCCTGCTTGCCTTACTCAGTCCACCTGGACCTGGGCATTAGCCGTATCGAGCAGTTGGGTCCCCTACCTATCCCGCCCTAACCTGACCACAGTGATCCACGCGACGGTCACCTCCAGGCTTGAATACTGCAACTCGCTCTGCGCGGGGCTGCCCTTGAAACTGTCCCAGGAACTCCAGCGGGTGCAGAATGATGCAGCGAGGCTCCTCACATGGACCTTGCCATGGGAACATATTCATCCAGTGCTTTCTCGGCTGCCCGGCCGCCCGCTTTTTCTTCCCCAAACGCACCAAAGTCATGGGGGGGGGGGAAGAGAGTTGCTGCTCAAAGAAAAAAACCCCCGACTTCTCAGCAGCTTTCGGTCCTGGAAGCTCAAAGCGATGCTAGCAAAACCCAGCAAAGCAGATGGCGCTTTGGAGCGACTTCTCAGCGATATATAAAATATATATATTTAAAATATATACAGTAGAACCCCGACTTACGAATAACTTGACTTACGTATTTTTCGACTTACGAAAGGGGAAAACTGGCCGCTCGCCTACGAATTTTTCGACTCACGGAAGGAAATCCGCTTGGATTTTAGATGCGGTTTACTTGACTTACGAAGTTTTAGATGGGGTTTACTCGACTTACGAAGGTTTACATAGGGTTTTCTGACGAATTTTTCGACGTACGTTTCCAATGCATTCCTAGGGGAATGCCGTTTTTCGACTTACGACATTTCCGACTTACGAGTGTGCTTTCGGAACGCATTAAATCCGTAAGTCGAGGTTCCACTGCATATCACTTTCAAACCATCATTGGCCGTTGTGTTGCTTATTTTTGGTTTTCTGATGGGGACCTACCATTTTTTTTTTAAAAAATTCATATTTATTGGGTTTTACACATAAATGATATATAAAAAAACAATACATAACACAACAAAAAATACAATACTACATATACACACACACACAAAAAAAATCATAAATTCCCTTCCTCTTTCCTTTACATTTTGGTCCTGTCTTTCCCTCTGCGTTTCAGTATATATATTTGTTCTCTTTAGCAATTTCCTCTCATCGCATATTACTATATTTCTATTAGTCTATTCTGTTTTTACTGTCTTAATTCTATTTCCTTATCTCAACTCATTATTATCCTATCAAACCTTATCACTTATATCACTTAAATTTCTATTCCTCAAGTTCTAAACTAGGCTTATCTATTCATATATCATATTTCCACTTACCGTATTTTTTGCTCCATAACGCGCACTTTTTTCCTTCTAAAAAGGAAGGGGAAAAGTCTGTGCGCGTTATGGAGCAAATGCATGGTCCCTGGAGCTGAATTGCCCAGGGACCAAAAGAAGATCGAGCTTTTTCTTTGACAAAGAGAGAAGGGGGTGTTGAAAGGCTGCCACTTCACAGCTGATCAGCAAGAGATCGGGAAGAGAGATAAGGTCGCTGCAGAGAGAAAGAGATCGGGAAGAGAGATAAGGTCCTCCTGCAGAGGAGGCTGTTGGTTTCTCCAGCGACATGTGACTGGCTGATTAGATTATCTGTTTGGAAACTGTAGAAAGGGCTTTGAGCTGATCCTTTTGCAACTGGGGCTTTTCTTTGCAAAGAAAAGCCCCAGTTGCAAAAGGATCAGCTCAAAGCCCTTTCTTTTCTCTTTTGCAAAAGTAGCAGCACAACAACTTTGAGCTGCTTCTTTTGCAAATGGGTCTTTTCTCCTTTGCAAAAGCAGCAGCACAACTTGGAGCTGATCCTTTTGCAAATGGGGCTTTTCTTCTTCCAAAAGAAGATGCACAACTTTGAACTGATCCTCAAAAAGGGGGGCTTTCCCCCTTTCCTCCTCAAAAAACTAGGTGCGCGTTATGGTCCGGTGCGCGTTATGGAGCGAAAAATACGGTAATCATTCTAAGTTCTAATCTGTAAATTACTTTTCTTTCGGCATTATCTTAGCTCTAAATTTTACAATAATTTTTAAGATACTCTCTAAATTTCTTCCATTCTTTTTCCACCGCTTCTTCCCTCTGGTCGCGGAGTCTCGCTGTCAGCTCGGCAAGTTCCATATAGTCCATCATTTTCATCTGCCATTCTTCTATGGTTGGTAAGTCCTTTGTCTTCCAATATTTTGCAATCAATATTCTTGCTGCTGTCGTGGCATACATAAAAAAGGTGTGACCTTCCTTCGGTATCTCCTGGTTGACCATTCCAAGTAAGAAGGCCTCTGGTTTTTTCACAAATGTGTTTTTCAACACTCTTTTCATTTCATTATATGTCATTTCCCAGAAGGCCTTCATTCTTGGGCAGGTCCACCACATATGGTAAAAGGTGCCTTCATCATTCTCACACTTCCAACATTTGTTCTCCTGCAAATGATAGATTTTAGCAAGTTTGACTGGGGTCAGGTTCCATCTATATCAGTGTTTTTCAACCTTTTTTGGCCAAAGGCACACTTGTTTCCTGAAAAAAATCACGAGGCACACCACCATTAGAAAATGTTAAAAAATTTTACTCTGTGCCTATTGTTGTTGTTCAGTCGTTCAGTCGTGTCCGACTCTTCGTGACCCCATGGACCAAGGCACGCCAGGCACACCTATCCTCCACTGCCTCTCGCAGTTTGGCCAAACTCATGTTGGTAGCTTCGAGAACACTGTCCAACCATCTCATCCTCTGCCGTCCCCTTCTCCTTGTGCCCTCCATCTTTCCCAACATCAGGGTCTTTTCTAGGGAGTCTTCTCTTCTCATGAGGTGGCCAAAGTACTGGAGCCTCAACTTCAGGATCTGTCCTTCTAGTGAGTACTCAGGGCTGATTTCTTTAAGAATGGATAGGTTTGATCTTCTTGCAGTCCATGGAACTCTCAAGAGTCTCCTCCAGCACCATAATTCAAAAGCATCAATTCTTCGGCGATCAGCTTTCTTTATGGTCCAGCTCTCACTTCCGTACATTACTACTGGGAAAACCATAGCTTTAACTATACGGACCTTTGTTGGCAAGGTGATGTCTTTGCTTTTTAAGATGCTGTCTAGGTTTGTCATTGCTTTTCTCCCAAGAAGCAGGCGTCTTCTAATTTCGTGAGTGCTGTCACCATCTGCAGTGATCATGGAACCCAAGAAAGTGAAATCTCTCCCTGCCTCCATTTCTTCCCCTTCTATTTGCCAGGAGGTGATGGGACCAGTGGCCATGATCTTAGTTTTTTTAATGTTGAGCTTCAGACCATATTTTGCGCTCTCCTCTTTCACCCTCATTAAAAGGTTCTTTAATTCCTCCTCACTTTCTGCCATCAAGGTTGTATCATCAGCATATCTGAGGTTGTTGATATTTCTTCCGGCAATCTTAATTCCGGTTTGGGCTTCATCCAGTCCAGCCTTTCGCATGATGAATTCTGCATATAAGTTAAATAGGCAGGGAGACAATATACAGCCTTGTCGTACTCCTTTCCCAATTTTGAACCAATCAGTTATTCCATATCCAGTTCTAACTGTAGCTTCTTGTCCCACATAGAGATTTCTCAGGAGACAGATGAGGTGATCAGGCACTCCCATTTCTTTAAAAACTTGCCATAGTTTGCTGTGGTCGACACAGTCAAAAGCTTTTGCGCCTATATTGACTATATATAAAGTAATTCTCTTGAATAGGAATCAAATAAACACAAAGAAAGTATTTTGTAATTACTTTATTATGAAATAGTAAGTAAACAGAAATATGAAAAATTATAAAATACTTTATTCAGTGCGCAACCTGGGCCTGTTTGGCTGAACACAAAGCTGATATTCTGGCTGGAATCGAAGAAAGACGCACACGTAGCTCTTCGTCAACAGCTCTCAGTCTCTCTCTGTATTTCTGGGAATCCATCCCCAGAATGCCTTTTCCAGTCATAACAAAGGGCTGCCTCTGAGCATACGCGGAGTGCATTTCCCTCCCTTGCCGACCAGCGACTTATAGAAGTTCACAGAATACACTCCTCTTCAGAAACCAGCCAGCCCAGCTCCCCTTACCGGGCATCCTGGTGAGCACGTTGCGAGGCGCCCTCCTGCCCCGCTGCTGCCTGGCCCTCTCGGCCTCCTCTTGCTCGGGCTCCTTGGCCACCATGAGGCTGCGAAGACGCTGGATGCGCTTGGGGTCGGCGGGGGCCCGTCCGCCTCGGCTCCGGGCGCTGGTCCCCGCAGGGCGGCTGCCGCGGCCGGCGGCCCCTCGCTGGCATCCTGGAGCGCGGAGCAGGCCGCGCTGGTGTGATGACCTGGGAGTCAGACTCAGACGCTGAACCTGAGGGATCCCAGCCTGCACAGGATTCACTGCCTCCAGAACCAGCAGAGCCAGGGCTGGGGCCTGAGTCTCAAGGGGACTCACCTGTGCTGGATCCTCAGGTGCAGGCATCGGCTGAGGTGGATCTGGCTTCTAATGGGATGGAGGACTTATTGCCTGCAGGTGCTCCACTCCCCACCCAGTCAGGGGAAGCTGAGGTGGCCTCTGGGTCCAGTAACCCTCCAGCTTCTCCTGAACTGCAAAGGTTCAGGGCAGAGAGGCGAAGGGAACTAAGTTCCCGCAGGAGGAGTGCTCGCCTCCAAGCCAGGAGAGGCGAGTCACCTGACAATCGGAGCCGCCCTGTGCCTCGGGGCAGATAAAAGCCGGCCAGTCCCAGTCCCAAGTTGCAGGAGCAACATCGTTGCTGCCCAGTTCCTGTTCCTGGTTCCTGTGATCCTGACCTCGGCTTTGTCCCTTCGGCTTCTGACTCCTGGCTTGATCCTGACCTCGGCTTTGTCCCTTCGGCTTCTGACTCCTGGCTTGATCCTGACCTCGGCTTTGTGACTTCGGCTTTGTGACTTCTGGATTGGACTGACCTTGGACTGGACTAGACCGCGCCTATCGGATATCCCTTGGGACCAGCACAGCTGGAAGCTCTCGTACTCGGCCAGGTTGTTGAAGTGCGGCGCGGCCGGGTAAGGCAGCGACGTGCGCTCCGAGTAGAGCGCCAACAGAGGGTCAAAGCGCGGCGAACTCACGTCCAGGCGCCCGGGGCTCGGTGAGCGCTCCGTGCGGCTGCGGCCGCCTGAGCGGCGGCGGCGGCGACGCCTGGGCCCTGCGCTGGCCTCCTCCGCCTCCTCCATGGCTCCCTGGCCCTGCTGGGGAAGGATCCGCCCGCAGCTCCTCGCTCTCGCCGCACATTTTTCAATTTTTCCCACGGCACACCAGGCAACATCTCGCGGCACACTTGTGTGCCGCGGAACAGTGGTTGAAAAACACTGATCTATATATCATTTTCCTGATGGGGACCTACCATGGCTGGCTACGGGACGCTTCAGCTCTGGTAACCGTCCCCTTCGTCTTTCTCCTTCTCCCTCCTCCGGGGTGTCTTGGCGAGGCACGGTTCCGCCTGCCAACGCCTCCTCATAAGCCTCTCCGTCGCTCGACGGCTCCGGGGGTCGCGCGGGTGCAATGCTCCGGAAGCCAGACTCTGCGGACCACCTGCAAGAAAGAAAGCACAGAGAAGGATGAGGGTCGCATTTCAGAACCGGAAAGCGGAAGTTGAAGGCGGCGAGAGATGGGGAACAAATCCGGAATGGGAGAATATGGGGGGGAACAGAAGCCACGCTGCGTTAATAGAATCATAGAGTTGGAAGAGACCCCAAGGGCCATCCAGTCCAACCCCCTGCCAAGCAGGAAACGCCATCCAAGCAGTCCTGACAGGTGGCTGTCAAGCCTCTGCTTAAAGACCTCCAAAGAAGGAGACTCCACCACCCTCCTTGGCCGCAAATCCCACTGTCAAACAGCTCTTACTGTCAGGAAGTTCTTCCTAATGTTTAGGTGGAATCAGGGTGGATTTGATTTAAATCAAATTGATTTAAATCATGATTTAAATCACGATTTAAATCACTAGTCAGTAAGGCTTGATTTAAATCACTAGTCAGTAAGACTTGATTTAAATATTTTTTTTACAGAAAGACTCATTCTTGCTGGTATAATCTTAATATTAACAACCATATGAAGGTTTCATTTTTGGAATAATAACTTTTCAGAGTAGTTTTTACAGTTATATCAAAAATTACTGATTTGGTTATACTACTAGAAATACATAGACAGATAATTATGAAATTATGGTGAGGTTTAATAAGTTAACTGTTAACTGTTTATATTTGGACAACTTTTCTGCTGTACTATATTGGAAGGAGAAAAATAATCATTTCCTTAATAACCATTTAAACAATTTATTTAACTAAAACAATAACATGATAGCATATGTATCCATGTTTGTAACTGATGTGGTTAAACATTGTTTTTAAAAAACTTAGACTGAGTTTTAGCACACTTGATAAACTTAAAACAAATCCTCATTTCCTGATGAATAGCCTTTGGACTACAATGTAACTTAAATAGAAGACTATATTTAGAAATATTTTTCCTCCAAAAGCATTTTATTTTAAAAATCCAATTTAAATCAAAAAAATCCGATTTAAATCAAAAAAATCCGATTTAAATCAAAAAAATCCGATTTTTTTAAAAAAATCATTGATTTTTATCCACCCTGGGTGGAATCTTCTTTCTTGTAGTTTGAATCCATTGCTCCGTGTCCTCTTCTCAGGAGCAGCAGAAAACAACTTTTCTCCCTCCTCTATATTACATCCTTTTATATATTTGAACATGGCTATCCTATCACCCCTTAACCTTCTCTTCTCCAGGCTAAACATACCCAGCTCCCTAAGCCGTTCCTCAGAAGGCATCGTTTCCAGGCCTTGGACCATTTTGGTGGCCCTCCTCTGGACACGTTCCAGCTTGTCCGTATCCTTCTGGAACTAGGGTGCCCAGAACTGGACACAGTATTCCAGGTGAGGTCTGACCAGAGCGGAATACAGTGGTACTATTCCTTCCCTTGATCTAGATGCTATACTCCTCTTGATGCAGCCCAGAATTGCATGGGCTTTTTGAGCTGCCGCATCACACTGTGGACTCATGTCAAGTTGGTGGTCTACCAAGACTCCTATATCCTTTTCACATGTATTGCTCTCAAGCCAGGTGTCACCCATCCTGTATTTGTTTTTAAGCACCTAACTTTTCAAAAATTGGCAAAACTAACTGCTTCAGTAAGAAACCAGTCAAACCGAAAATTAAAAAATGCATGGAAATGTGACGAGGAGTATATGGCAAAGAATTGCTCAAAAGAAGATATTCTGTCATGCCTAGATTAAAAATATGAAGTAGAGTCGCACCTCGGGTTACTCCCGGGTTCGGCGGTTCGCGCACGCGCGTACGCAGAAACGCCGGGTCGCGCCACGCACATGCGCAGGCGTGGCACGTCATGATACGGACTACTCATGATGCGAACGGGGCTCCAGGAACGGATTCCGTTCCCATCCAGAGATACCACTGTATCTATATATATAAAATATATATAAAATATATATAAAATCAGCCACAGCAAGGCGTGACCGGGTCAGCTAGTGATCTTTCTCCGTAACCCCTTGATCGATTCCGAGAGGGGCAAACAGAGAACACATAGACTGAACTTCAACGAGATAAGGTAAACATCCGCTTTCTCTTTCATACTGTATCTTACTTTTGCATTTCACCAAATCAGACACAGCAAGGCGTGGCCGGGTCAGCTAGTCTATATATAAAATCATTCAAGTTGGGTGTTTGTTAACGATCGCCTTTCTCCGTAACCCCTTGATCGATTCCGTTCAAATTTGGACACAACGTTCCCTGCCCATATGGGAGTGATCATATGTACTTACATTGCACAAATATGTGCAATGGTTTTCCCAGTAGTGATGTATGGATTGAGGGCACAAGGAGAAGGGGACGACAGAGGATGAGATGGTTGGACAGTGTTGGACTGCGAGAAAACCTATCCATTCTGAAGGAAATCAGCCCTAAGTGCTCCCTGGAAGGACAGATCCTGAAGCTGAGACTTTGGCCACCTCCTGAGAAGAGAAGACTCCCTGGAAAAGACCCTGATGTTGGGGAAGATGGAGGGCACAAGGAGAAGGGGACGAGAGAGGAAGAGATGGATGGACAGTGTTCTCGAAGCGACCAACATGAGTCTGACCAAACTGCGGGAGGCAGGGGAAGACAGGAGGGCCTGGCGTGCTCTGGTCCATGGGGTCACGAAGAGTAGGACACGACTAAACGACAACAACAATAGGCAGATAGATAGATATATAGAAAGATAGATAGATAGGCAGGGGAAGACAGGAGGGCCTGGTGTGCTCTGGTCCATGGGGTCACAAAGAGTCAGACACGACTAAACGACTAAACAACAACAACAACAGGCAGATCGATCGATCGATCGATCGATAGATGATAGAGCGATAGATAGATTAGATAGATAGAAAGATGATAGATAGATAGATAGATAGATAGGCAGTGGAAGACAGGAGTGCCTGGCGTGCTCTGGTCCATGGGGTCACGAAGAGGCGGACGCGACTAAACAACTAAACAACAACAACAACAGGCAGATCGATCGATCGATCAATCAATCAATCAATCGATGATAGATAGATTAGATAGATAGATAAGATAGATAGATAGATAGATAGATAGATAGATAGATAGATGATAGATAGATAGATAGATAGATAGGCAGTGGAAGACAGGAGTGCCTGGCGTGCTTTGGTCCATGGGGTGACGAAGAGGCGGACGCGACTAAACAACAACAACAACAGGCAGATAGATAGATAGATAGATAGATAGATAGATAGATAGGCAGTGGAAGACTGGAGGGCCTGGCGTGCTCTGGTCCATGGGGTCACGAAGAGGTGGACACGACTAAACAACTAAACAACAACAATAAGAAGATAGATAGATAGATAGATAGATAGATGATAGATAGATAGGCAGTGGAAGACAGGAGTGCCTGGCGTGCTCTGGTCCATGGGGTCACGAAGAGGCGGACACGACTAAACGACTAAACAACAACAATAAGAAGATAGATAGATAGATAGATAGATAGATGATAGATAGATAGGCAGTGGAAGACAGGAGTGCCTGGCGTGCTCTGGTCCATGGGGTCACGAAGAGGCGGACACGACTAAACGACTAAACAACAACAGGCAGATAGATAGATAGCATTTATATTAAAGCCATGCGCAGCATAAATATCTGAATTCCCCAACACCAACAGATGGGACACGGGTGGCGCTGTGGGTTAAACCCCAGAGCCTAGGGCTTGCCGATCGGAAGGTCGGCGGTTCGAATCCCCGCGACGGGGCGAGCTCGCGTCGCTTGGACCCTGCTCCTGCCCACCTAGCAGTTCGAAAGCACGTCAAAGCGCAAGTCGATCCATAGGTCCCGCTCCGGCGGGAAGGTCAACGGCGTTTCTGTGCGCTGCTCTGGTTAGCCAGAAGCGGCTTAGTCCTGCTGGCCACATGACCCGGCCAATAATGCGAGATGAGCGCCGCAACCCCAGAGTCGGTCACGACTGGACCTAATGGTCAGGGGTCCCTTGACCTTTAAAATCAATGGGAGAGGAGATCTGGCCTGTTGGTTTGACTTCTGCTCAGTAAACAAAACGAACAACAACAAAGTATTTTCTATTAATGGCATGCGCTGCATAAATATCTCAATTCCCCACCACGAACAGGAAAAAAACCAGCTGGACTGAAATATATTATTGGGAAGGAGCAGCGGAAAAATCAATAAAGTGCACTTAGTTGAATAAATTCAACGTTTTATTTAGAAATTCATTTTACTGGAGCCCTTCTTGTGGCCTGTTTAATTTTATTCTTACCTATTACCGTGTTTCCCCTATTTTAAGACACCGTCTTATATTTTTTTTTCCCCTCAAGAAAACGCACTATGGCTTATTTTGAGGGGATGTCTTATTTTTATTATGTAAGCCCAGTCCCGCGCTTTCCTTGGCGCCCTCCAGAACTGCACCTATCACTATGGCTTATTTTCGGGGTACGGCTTATATTTCGCAAATGCGAAAAAATCCTGCTACGGCTTATTTTATGACTACAGTGGTACCTCGACTTACGAGTAATTCGACTTCTGTTTTTTTCAAGTTATGAATGACTTCCGGTAAAACAAAATGGCCGCCACATCCGAATTTTTTCGACTTACGAAAAGACGTCGCAGCCGCTTTTAATAGGATTTTTTCGACTTACGAATTTTTGACCCGAATTTTTCGACTTACGAATTCCCCCCCCCCAATGTATTCCTATGGGGATTCGACTTACGAATTTTTTCGACTTACGAAAATCGCGTCAGAACGCATTATCGTCGTAAGTCGAGGTACCACTGTACGTCTTAAAATAGGGGAAACAGGGTATATGGCTTCTAATTTCATGACTGCTGTCCGCATCTGCAGTGATCATGAAACCCAAGAAAGTGAAATCTCTCCCTGCCTCCATTTCTTCCCCTTCTATTTGCCAGGAGGTGATGGGACCAGTGGCCATGATCTGCGTTTTTTGGATACCATATTTTGCGCTCTCCTTTTTCGCCCGCCTTAAAAGGTTCTTTAATTCCTCCTCACTTCTCGGGAGAAAAGCAACGACAAACCGGTTCCCTCGGCCAATAAAGCGAGATGAGCACCGCAGTCCCAGAGTGGGAAACGACTGGACCTAATGGTCAGGGGTCCCTTGACCTTTTTATAGTTAAATTATAGTATAGTTAAATTAGAAAACGCCTGCTTCTTGGGAGAAAAGCAAGGACAAACCTAGACAGCATCTTCCAAAGCAGAGACGTCACCTTGCCGACAAAGGTCCGTCTAGTTCAAGCTATGGTTTTCCCAGTAGGGATGGACGGAAGTGAGAGCTGGACTATCAAGAAGGCTGATCGCCAAAGAATGGATGCGTTTGAATTATGGTGCTGGAGGAGACTCTTGAGAGTCCCATGGACTGCGAGAAGATCAAACCGATCCATTCTGAAGGATATCAGCCCTGAGTGCTCACTGGAAGGACAGATCCTGAAGCTGAGGCTCCAAGACTTTGGCCACCTCAGGAGAAGAGAAGACTCCCTGGAAAAGACCCTGATGTTGGGGAAGATGGAGGACACAAGGAGAAGGGAACGACAGAGGACGAGATGGTTGGACAGTGTTCTCGAAGCGACCAACATGAGTCTGACCAAACTGCGGGAGGCAGGGGAAGACAGGAGGGCCTGGCTGATCGCCATGGGGTCATGAAGAGGTGGACACGACTAAACGACTCAACAAAAACAGGCAGATAGATAGATAGATAGATAGATGGATAGATAGATAGGCCATGGAAGACAGGAGTGCCTGGCGTGCTCTGGTCCATGGGGTCACGAAGAGGTGGACACGACTAAACGACTAAACAACAACAAGAAGAAGATAGATAGATAGATAGATAGATAATAGATAGATAAGCAGCAGAAGACAGGATTGCCTGGCGTGCTCTGGTCCATGGGGTCACGAAGAGGCGGATACGACTAAACAACAACAACAACAACAACAGGCAGATAGATAGATAGATAGATAGATAGATAGATAGATAGATAGATGGATAGATAGGCCATGGAAGACAGGAGTGCCTGGCGTGCTCTGGTCCATGGGGTCACGAAGAGGCGGACACGACTAAACGACTAAACAACAACAAGAAGAAGATAGATAGATAGATAGATAGATAGATGATAGATAGATAGGCAGTGGAAGACAGGAGTGCCTGGCGTGCTCTGGTCCATGGGGTCACGAAGAGGCGGACACGACTAAACGACTAAACAACAACAGGCAGATAGATAGATAGATAGATAGATAGGCAGTGGAAGACAGGAGTGCCTGGCGTGCTCTGGTCCATGGGGTTACGAAGAGTCGGAAGCGACTAAAGGACTAAACAACAACAACAGGTAGATAGATAGATAGATAGATTAGATAGATAGATAGATTAGATAGATAGATAGATGGATAGATAGATAGGCAGTGGAAGACAGGAGTGCCTGGCATGCTCTGGTCCATTGGGTCACGAAGAGGCGGACATGACTAAACAACAACAACAACAACAGGCAGATAGATAGATAGATAGATAGATTAGATAGATAGATGGATAGATAGATAGATAGGCAGTGGAAGACATGAGGGCCTGGCATGGTCTGGTCCATGGGGTCACGAAGAGGCGGACATGACTAAACAACAACAACAACAGGCAGATAGATAGATAGATAGATAGATTAGATAGATAGATGGATAGATAGCTAGGCAGTGGAAGACAGGAGGGCCTGGCGTGTTCTGGTCCATGGGGTCACGAAGAGGCGGACATGACTAAACAACAACAACAACAACAGGCAGATAGATAGATAGATAGATAGATAGATAGATAGATTAGATAGATTAGATAGATAGATAGATAGATAGATAGGCAGTGGAAGACACGAGGGCCTGGCATGGTCTGGTCCATGGGGTCACGAAGAGGCGGACATGACTAAACAACAACAACAACAGGCAGATAGATAGATAGATAGATAGATTAGATAGATAGATGGATAGATAGATAGGCAGTGGAAGACAGGAGTGCCTGGCATGCTCTGGTCCATGGGGTCACAAAGAGGCGGACACGACTAAACGACAACAACAACAGGCAGATAGAATACGGCACTGGATGGCGCGCCCATATCCCAACCCAGAATTGGAGACTTACCTCTGTCAAGTTATCTTGGATGCACCAAGCTCATGCGACCTCTCTGACAAATCCAGAGGAGGTTGGAAGTCCTGAGAAGCACCCCTTAGGTTCACCCGAATGGTGAACCTGTGGCTAATTTGGAGACGCAGCAACACTGCGGCTTTGCAGAACGGGTTGGACGGGTATCATTGTCAAAGCTTGCTGAACCGGCCTTTCCTCCCGACGGAGAGAAAGGAAACGCAAAACAGAAAGGCCTCTCGTTTTAAGCCGGTTAGGAGAAACAGCTTTGGGCTAGAGGCGGCGGAGGAAACCTTCCCTCGCTCCCCGAACGCAAGAAATCCACACCTCCATGCAAAAAGGTTTAAAATAGGAGACCCGGCGCAGGTAGCTCCTCTCGCTACCCAGCTGAAAAATTAGAAAGTGCATTGTGTTCCTTCCGCAGTCTAATTTTCCAAGGTGCTCTCTGGTAGCATCTCTCGCAGTCGGAAGCTGTGAATCTGGGTCACAGACGAGAGGAACGGATCCGAAAAGCCCTGAGTTTCGGCGCCAGGCAGGAATGTTGTAAATTGAACTCTTTTCTGGGTACAGGTAGGGAGCCGTGTTGGTCTGTCATAGTCAAAGTAAAATAAGAAATAAAAAAAATTCCTTCCAGTAGCACCTTAGAGACCAGCTTAGTGTGCATGCACACGAAAGCTCATGCCAAGAACAAACTCATCCCAAGAACAAACTTAGTGTGCATGCACACGAAAGCTCATGCCAAGAACAAACTCATCCCAAGAACAAACTTAGTGTGCATGCACACGAAAGCTCATCCCAAGAACAAACTCATCCCAAGAACAAACTTAGTGTGCATGCACACGAAAGCTCATGCCAAGAACAAACTTAGTGTGCATGCACACGAAAGCTCATGCCAAGAACAAACTCATCCCAAGAACAAACTTAGTGTGCATGCACACGAAAGCTCATCCCAAGAACAAACTTAGTGTGCATGCACACGAAAGCTCATGCCAAGAACAAACTCATCCCAAGAACAAACTTAGTGTGCATGCACACGAAAGCTCATGCCAAGAACAAACTTAGTGTGCATGCACACGAAAGCTCATGCCAAGAACAAACTTAGTGTGCATGCACACGAAAGCTCATGCCAAGAACAAACTCATCCCAAGAACAAACTTAGTGTGCATGCACACGAAAGCTCATCCCAAGAACAAACTTAGTGTGCATGCACACGAAAGCTCATCCCAAGAACAAACTTAGTGTGCATGCACACGAAAGCTCATACCAAGAACAAACTCATCCCAAGAACAAACTTAGTGTGCATGCACACGAAAGCTCATCCCAAGAACAAACTTAGTGTGCATGCACACGAAAGCTCATCCCAAGAACAAATTAGTGTGCATGTACACGAAAGCTCATGCCAAGAACAAACTTAGTGTGCATGCACACGAAAGCTCATCCCAAGAACAAACTTAGTGTGCATGCACACGAAAGCTCATGCCAAGAACAAACTCATCCCAAGAACAAACTTAGTGTGCATGCACACGAAAGCTCATGCCAAGAACAAACTTAGTGTGCATGCACACGAAAGCTCATCCCAAGAACAAACTTAGTGTGCATGCACACGAAAGCTCATCCCAAGAACAAACTTAGTGTGCATGCACACGAAAGCTCATACCAAGAACAAACTCATCCCAAGAACAAACTTAGTGTGCATGCACACGAAAGCTCATCCCAAGATCAAACTTAGTGTGCATGCACACGAAAGCTCATCCCAAGAACAAACTTAGTGTGCATGCACACGAAAGCTCATCCCAAGAACAAACTCATCCCAAGAACAAACTTAGTGTGCATGCACACGAAAGCTCATGCCAAGAACAAACTTAGTGTGCATGCACACGAAAGCTCATGCCAAGAACAAACTTAGTTGGTCTCTAAGGTGCTCCTGGAAGGAATTTTTTTTATTTTTTATTTTGTCTTTTCTGGGTAGGAGATCAGAAGGAAGGTTTGCTGAGCTGGCCAGAGAAACGACACCTTGCTAGCAAACAATCCCACTGCTGACAAGATAGATTTTGCTTGGATGATGGGTTTGAGGGCATCCCAATCAAGTTTGCAGATGACACCAAATTGGGAGGGGTGGCTAAGACCCCAGAGGACAGGATCACACTTCAAAATGACCTTAACAGATTAGAGAACTGGGCCAAGGCAAACAGGATGAATTTGAACAGGGAGTATAAAAAAAATGAAAGGCACAAATACAGGATGGGTGATACCTGGCTTGAGAGCAGTACATGTGAAAAGGATCTAGGAGTCTTGGTAGACCATAAACTTGACATGAGTCAACAGTGTGATGCAGCAGCTCAAAAAGCCCATGTAATTCTGGGCTGCATCAATAGGAGTATAGCATCTAGATCAAGGGAATGGATAGGACCACTGTATTCCGCTCTGGTCAGACCTCACCTGGAATACTGTGTCCAGTTCTGGGCACCCCAGTTCAAGAAGGAGACGGACAAGCTGGAACGTGTCCAGAGGAGGGCAACCAAAATGGTCCAAGGCCTGGAAATGATGCCTTATGAGGAACGGCTTAGGGAGCTGGGTATGTTTAGCCTGGAGAAGAGAAGGTTCAGGGGTGATAGGATAGCCATGTTCCAATATATCAAAGGATGTCATCTAGAGGAGGGAGAAAGGTTGTTTTCTGCTGCTCCAGAGATTCAAATGGCAAGAAAGAAGATTCCACCTCAACATTAGGAAGAACTTCCTGACAGTAAGAGCTGTTCGACAGTGGGATTTGCTGCCAAGGAGGGTGGTGGAGTCTCCTTCTTTGGAGGTCTTGAAGCAGAGGCTTGACAGCCACCTGTCAGGAATGCTTGGATGGTGTTTCCTGCTTGGTAGGGGGTTGGACTGGATGGCCCTTGTGGTCTCTTCCAACTCTAGGATTACGTGATTCTATGATCTGCAGGCGAGGAATCTCTGCCCCATTTGGATTTTGGCGTCAGGTCCTGTTACCAACTGTATTTCCGAGTCCCGGCCTTCCCCCCCCCCCCTTTTTAAATGCATAAAATCATGGAGGCAGCAACTGACAAGCTAGCAGTGCATTTAAGCGAAGGCTCATCAAAATTTAAACCCGCTGAGAGAGACAAGGTACTGACGGCGATTTGCCAAATGAAACGAAGAGCGATGGGAAGAGAACGGCCAACTGGTTCAAAACACAGTCAAGAAGGAACCCGCCTAGGCAATAATTCAAGGAGGCAAACTGCCGCCGCCACGGATCAATTAAAGCAAAGAGTCCATTATATATTTATTTATTTCCTGAGAGCTGGACCATCAAGAAGGCTGATCGCCGAAGAATGGATGCTTTTGAATTCTGGCGCTGGAGGAGACTCTTGAGAGTCCCATGGACTGCGAGAAGATCAAACCTCTCCATTCTTAAAGAAATCAGCCCTGAGTGCTCACTAGAAGGACAGATCCTGAAGCTGAGGCTCCAAGACTTTGGCCATGATCCCTAGCTAATAGCACCAGTTGTCAGGGATGATGGGAATTGTAGTCCAAAACATCTGGAGGGCCGGAGTTTGGGGGTGCCTGCTCTTGAGAGTCCCATGGACTGCGAGAAGATCCAACCAATCCAAAACGGAGATCGTGGCCGCTGGTCCCATCACCTCCTGGCAAATAGAAGGGGAAGAAATGGAGGCAGGGAGAGATTTCACTTTCTTGGGTTCCATGATCACTGCAGATGGGACAGCAGTCACGAAATTAGAAGACGTCTGCTTCTTGGGAGAAAAGCGATGACAAACCTAGACAGCGTCTTCCAAAGCAGAGACATCACTTTGCTGACAAAGATCCGTCTAGTTCAAGCGATGGTTTTCCCAGTAGTGATGTATGGAAGTGAGAGCTGGACCATCAAGAAGGCTGATGGCCGAAGAATGGATGCTTCTGAATTCTGGTGCTGGAGGAGACTCTTGAGAGTCCCATGGACTGCAAGAAGATCAAACCTCTCCATTCTTAAAGAAATCAGCCCTGATTGCTCACTAGAAGGACAGATCCTGAAGTTGAGGCTCCAGTACTTTGGCCACCTCATGAGAAGAGAAGACTCCCTGGAAAAGACCCTGATGTTGGGAAAGATGGAGGGCACAAGGAGAAGGGGACGACAGAAGATGAGATGGTTGGACAGTGTTCTCGAAGCTACTAACATGAGTCTGACTGGACAGTGGGAGGCAGGGGAAGACAGGAGGGCCTGGCGTACTCTGGTCCATGGAGTCACGAAGAGTCAGATGCAACTAAACGACTAAACAACAACATCAACAACAGGCAGATAGATAGATAGACAGATGATAGATTAGATAGATAGATAGATAGATAGATACACCCTATATACTCGACTATAAGCCTAGTTTTTCAGCACATTTTTTGTGCTGAAAAAGCCGCCCTCGGCTTATACTCGAGTGAGGCAGGCAGTGGCTCCTATGAAGCTTTCCCAGGTTTTTTGTGGTAAAATTGGGTGCCTCGGCTTATATTCGGGTCGGCTTATACTCGAGTATATACGGTAGATAGATAGATAGATGATAGATAGAAAGAAAGATATAGATAGATAGATAGATAGACAGATGATAGATAGATAGATAGATAGATAGATAGATAGATAGATAGATAGATAGATGATTGATAGATAGATAGATAGATAGATGATAGATAGAAAGATATAGATAGATAGATAGATAGATAGATAGATAGATAGATAGATAGATAGATAGGCAGTGGAAGACAGGAGTGCCTGGCGTGCTCTGGTCCATGGGGTCACGAAGAGTCGGACACGACTAAACAACTAAACAACAACAACAGGCAGATAGATAGATAGATGATAGATAGATAGATAGATAGATAGATAGATAGATAGATAGATAGGCAGTGGAAGACAGGAGTGCCTGGTGTGTTCTGTGAGGAACTTTGGATACAGAGAGAAATATATGGCAGGAGCATTATTTTGATAGAGCCGGTTACGTTTTGTGGGTGCGTTTGTGAATCCTTCCACGTAACCTAGGTTTGATGTGGATTTGCCCAGGAAAAAGGAAAGGACGACCGTTCTTCCGGCTACAGGCTCCATTCCTCATCCCCCGCCCCCGCCCCGAAGCATGAAATATGCGCTGAGACAGCTCGCATGTCAAGAGGCGCTGGTTGCGCCTCACATTTCAGGAGCGGCGTTTCTTGAGTTCCTGCTCTCGCCTCCGTCGGAGGTGCCTCAGAGGCAGCCACACAGATCTGTCACGGAGAAACCAGCAAACAGCCGTTTAGCATCAGAGCAAATGTCCCAGTTCTGGGCACCCCAGTTCAAGAAGGATACGGACAAGCTGGAACGTGTCCAAAGGAGGCCAACCAAAATGGTCCAAGGCCTGGAAACGATGCCTTCTGAGGAACGGCTTAGGGAGCTGGGTATGTTTAGCCTGGAGAAGAGAAGGTTAAGGGGTGATAGGATAGCCATGTTCAAATATATAAAAGGGTGTCATATAGAGGAGGGAGAAAGGTTGTTTTCTGCTGCTCCAGAGAAGCGGACACGGAGCAATGGATTCAATCTACAAGAAAGAAGATTCCACCTAAACATTAGAGAAGAGAAGACTCCCTGGAAAAGACCCTGATGTTGGGAAAGATGGAGGGCGCAAGGAGAAGGGGACGACAGAGGACGAGATGGTGGGACAGTGTTCTCGAAGCTGCCAACATGAGTCTGACCAAACTGCGGGAGGCAGGGGAAGACAGGAGTGGCTGGTGTGCTCTGTGCCATGGGGTCATGAAGAGTCGGACGCGACTAAACGACTAAACAACAACAACAACAACAACAACAACAACAGGCAGATAGATAGATAGATAGATAGATAGATAGATAGATAGATATAGACAGACAGATAGATGGATGGATGGATGGATGGATAGGCAGTGGAAGACAGGAGTGCCTGGTGTGCTCTGGTCTATGGGGTCATGAAGAGTCGGACACGACTAAACGACTAAACAACAACAACAACAGCAGGCAGGCAGATAGATAGATAGATAGATAGACAGACAGACAGACAGACGGATGGATGGATGGATGGATGGATGGATGGACAGGCAGTGGAAGACAGGAATGCCTGGTGTGGTCTGGTCCATGGAGTCATAAAGAGTCGGACGCGACTAAACGACTAAACAACAACAACAACAACAGGCAGATAGTCCATCTGGTCCTCTGCCGTCCCCTTCTCCTTGTGCCCTCCATCTTTCCCAACACCAGGGTCTTTCCCAGGGAGTCTTCTCTTCTCATGAGGTGGCCAAAGTCTTGGGAGCCTCAGCTTCAGGATCTGTCCTTCCAGGGAGCACTCCGGGCTGAGTTCCTTCAGAATTGATAGGTTTAGCCGCCCTGAACCCGGTTTTTAAATCGGGAAGGGATGGGCATAAATAAAAATTTATTATTATTATTATTATTATTATTATTATTATTATTATTAGCTTGCTGGCGGATTATAGATGTTATAAAGGGTGGGATAAACCACAGTCGTAAGACAAGAATACAATGGGATCTGCTGAACGCTACACTACACTAGCATATCCAGGAATAATTCCTACGGGACTAATGCTGAGAAAACAAACGATGCCGGAGGGGGGGCAGGTGGATGGGAGAAAATCATGGAGACAGCAAAATTAAGAAATGGGGGCAGGCGGAGAAGACGAGGAAGAAAATTTTTGCAATCCTTAACGTTTTCCTCCCATGAGTTAGCAAGAAGAGGGAGACTTGGTAAGAAAGAGATAGTGCAGGTATCTTCGAATAGAAAAATAGATATGCCAAAATTCACTTCAGCGAGATAAGGTGTAAGTAAACATACGCTTTCTCTTCCATACTGTATCTTACTTTTTGCATTTCACCAAATCAGCCACAGCAACGCGTGGCCGGGTCAGCTAGTTGGATCATATTTTCTTCTCTTGTGATTTTGGGACTAACGTGGCCGGGTCAGCTAGTCTATATATATAAAATCGTTCAAGTTGGATGTTTGTTAACGATCGCCTTTCTCCGTAACCCCTTGATGCAAAAATTCATTTGCATTTTGTGCACAAGGAAATTAGAATAATAATAATAATAATAATTTATTATTTGTACCCCGCCCAGGACGAGTATACAGGACGTGGGTGGTGCTGTGGTCTAAACCCCAGAGCCTAGGGCTTGCCGATCAGACTCATTCTGAATCAGACCGGACACAGGCTAGAGCTCAACTTCGAGCCTACCAAGTGGCGGTAGCGACGGCGAAGAAGACTTTCTTCACCGCCTCTATTGCATCTGCAGAAAATAGCAGCAGGAGACTTTTTCAGGTGGTTCGCGACTTAGCAGAACCACCTGTTCCATCAGGGCCCAGTACGGGCCACATGCTCTCCTGCAATGATTTTGCAAAGTTTTTTTGCAGATAAAGTCGCTCAGATTCGGGAAGAGGTAGACTCCACTGTGGGAGCAGGGCCGGGGCGGGAGAGTGCTAGAGTCCTGTCTAGTCCAGTTGTGTGGGATCAATTCCAATCTGTTACCTCCGAGGATGTGGACAGGCTGCTTGGACGAGTGAAACCAACCACCTGTCTCCTTGATCCTTGCCCATCCTGGCTTATAAAAGCTAGCCGGGAAAGGCTGGGTGATGGGCTTTGCGGGGTGGTGAATGCTTCTCTCTGCGAGGGAGCCTTCCCAGACCTGCTAAAAGAGGCAGTTATTAAACCGCTTCTTAAAAAACCATCTTTGGATGCGGCCAATATGGCCAACTATCGCCCAGTCTCAAATCTTCCATTCTTGGGCAAGGTGATTGAGCAAGTGGTTGCTGAACAACTCCAGGCACGCCTGGAAGAAGCGGACCATTTGGATCCCTTCCAATCGGGATTCAGACCTCATCATGGGACTGAAACTGCCTTGGTCGCACTGGTCGATGATCTCCGGCGGGCTAGGGACAAAGGTGAGAGCTGTTTCCTGGTTCTGCTGGATCTCTCAGCGGCCTTTGACACCATCGACCATAACATCCTTCTGGACCGTCTAGAGGGTTTGGGAGCTGGGGGCACTGTTATACAGTGGTTCCGCTCCTTCCTCCTGGGCCGTGTTCAGAAGGTGGTGGTGGGGGATGAGTGTTCAGACCCCTGGGCTCTCACTTGTGGGGTACCTCAGGGTTCTGTCCTCTCCCCCATGCTTTTTAACATCTATATGCAGCCGCTGGGAGAGATCATCAGGGGGTTTGGACTGGGTGTTCATCAGTATGCGGATGATACCCACCTCTACCTCTCTTTCAAATCAGAACCAGTGAAGGCGGTGAAGGTCCTGTGTGAGTGTTTGGAGGCGGTTGGAGGATGGATGGCGGCTAACAGATTGAGGTTGAATCCTGACAAGACAGAAGTGCTGTTTTTGGGGGACAGGAGGCGGGCAGGTGTGGAGGACTCCCTGGTCCTGAATGGGGTAACTGTGCCCCTGAAGGACCAGGTGCGCAGCCTGGGAGTCATTTTGGACTCACAGCTGTCCATGGAGGCACAGATTAATTCTGTATCCAGGGCAGCTGTCTACCAGCTCCATCTGGTACGCAGGCTGAGACCCTACCTGCCCGCGGACTGTCTCGCCAGAGTGGTGCATCTCTCGCTTGGACTACTGCAATGCGCTCTACGTGGGGCTACCTTTGAAGGTGACCCGGAAACTACAACTAATCCAGAATGCGGCAGCTAGACTGGTGACTGGGAGCGGCCGCCGAGACCACATAACACCGGTCTTGAAAGACCTACACTGGCTCCCAGTACGTTTCCGAGCACAATTCAAAGTGTTGGTGCTGACCTTTAAAGCCCTAAATGGCTTCGGTCCTGTATACCTGAAGGAGCGTCTCCACCCCCATCGGTCAGCCCGGACACTGAGGTCCAGTGCCGAGGGCCTTCTGGCGGTTCCCTCGCTGCGTGAAGCCAAGTTACAGGGAACCAGGCAGAGGGCCTTCTCGGTAGTGGCACCCGCCCTGTGGAACGCCCTCCCTTCAGATGTCAAAGAAAACAACAACTACCAGACCTTTAGAAGACATCTGAAGGCAGCCCTGTTTAGGGAGGCTTTTAATGTTTTATAGATTATTGTATTTTAATGCTCTGTTGAAAGCCGCCCAGAGTGGCTGGGGAAACCCAGCCAGATGGGTGGGGTATAAATAATAAATTATTATTATTATTATTATTATAAGGTTGGCGGTTCGAATCCCCGCAACGCGGTGAGCTCCCGTAGCTCGGTCCCTGCTCCTGCCCACCTAGCAGTTCGAAAGCACGTCCAAGTGCAAGTAGGTAAATAGGTACTGCTCCGGCGGGAAGGCAAACGGCGTTTCCGTGTGCTGCTCTGGTCCGACAGGAGTGGCTTAGTCCGGCTGGCCACCTAACCGGAAGCTGTACGCCGGCTCCCTCGGCCAGGAAAGCAAGATGAGCGCCGCAACCACAGAGTCGTCCGCGACGGGACCTAATGGTCAGGGGTCCCTTGACCTTTACCTTTATATTAAAATGGGAACATGAGGCATAAAAACACATGTTTTGCAGCAGGTTTGGAGAGGTTCCCTGTGGGATCTGAACGGGCTCCAAGGTGGAGAGGTGTCTTTCAGAAGCAGCTCTGCTTCCCAAGAGGAAACAAATCTGTCAGTAATAATCTATATATATATAGAATTGTTCAAGTTTTCACCAAATCAGCCACAGCAAGCCGTGGCCGGGTCAGCTAGTAAACTAATATACAGGTGAAACTCGAAAAATTAGAATATCAAGGAAAGGGTCATTTCTTTCAGTAATTCAACTTAAAAGGTGAAACTAATATATGAGATAGACTCATGACATGCCAAGCGAGATATGTCAAGCCTTTATTTGTTATAATTGTGATGATTATGGCATACAGCTGATGAGAACCCCAACTTAGCAATTTCAACTTTGGGGTTTTCATCAGCTGTACGCCATAATCATCACAATTATAACAAAAAAAGCCTTGACATATCTCGCTTGGCATGTCATGAGTCTATCTCATGTATTAAACTCCAGTAGCTAATGAAAACAGTTGCTTACATAAATGGACCTTTCCATGATATTCTAATTTTCACCTGTACATAAAATCGTTCAAGTTGGATGTTTGTTAATGATCTCCGTAACCCCTGGATCGATTCCGTTCAAATTTGTACACAACGTTCTATGCCCATATGGGAGCGATGTCCACAGATACAAACGTGCTCCTATAAAAACAAACATCCAGCCCACCACTACACATCAACAACATCGAAGAAGGCCATTGACAAAATCCGGACCAAGAACGTCATAGACTAAAATAGTAGTAATAAACAGTTGTAGAAACGAAGACCAAAACGGGAGCATAGACTGAAATTCATACTGTATCTTACTTTTGCATTTCACCAAACCAGCCACAGCAAGACGTGGCCGGGTCTGCTAGTGATCTTATATATATAAAACCGTTCAAGTTGGATGTTTGTTAACGATCGCCTTTCTCCGTAACCCCTTGATCGATTCCATTCAAATTTGGACACAACGTTCCCTGCCCATATGGGAGGGATCATAGGTACTTACATTGCACAAATACCACACCTTTCCCAGGTAAAAATGTGATTTTGTGCAAAAAAGAGCGCCCTCCAGCAGACGTTAAAGAACACAGCACAGCACACCCGTTTCCGACCCCTCCTCCTCCTCTCCCGTCAAAGTGCAAGTAGATCAATTTGGTCTCTGGTTCCTAAATTGCAAACATGCGCTGGATTATGGAGAAAGCTAGAGAGTTTCCAGAAAAACATCTACTTCTGCTTCATGGACTACGCCAAAGCTTTTGACTGTGTCAACCGCAGCGCATTATGGCAAGTTCTTCAAGAAATGGGAGTGCCTGATCCCCTCATCCGTCTCCTTGTCGAAATCTCAAAAGATCCGTATTCTGCTCCGTTATAGCAATAGTGTATTTGCAACCCTGAAGTGGAAATAGCCTGGGGGGAACCCTATACCTTTGGGCACCCAGCCTAAAGGCTCCCGGTAAAGTCAGAGGTCATATTCTGGCTCGCGGTGTCAAGTGAAGTCGAGAGGATCTGGGCGGGCGTTTCTGCAGAAACAGGATTTTATACCCACTCTGTTTCCTGGGCAATTCATTAGAATCATAGAATCCTAGAGTTGGAAGAGACCCCAAGGGCCATCCAGTCCAACCCCCTGCCAAGCAGGAAACACCATCAAAGCAGTCCTGACAGGTGTTTAAAGACCTCCAAAGAAGGAGACTCCACCACCCTCCTTGGCCGCAAATCCCACTGTCGAACAGCTCTTACTCTCAGGAAGTTCTTCCTAATGTTGAGGTGGAATCTTCTTTCTTGTCGTTGGAATCCATTGCTCCGTGTCCGCTTCTCTGGAGCAGCAGAAAACAACTTTTCTCCCTCCTCTAGATGACATCCTTTTATATATTTGAACATGGCTATCCTATCACCCCTGAACCTTCTCTTCTCCAGGCTAAACATACCCAGCTCCCTAAGCCGTTCCTCAGAAGGCATCGTTTCCAGGCCTTGGACCATTTTGGTGGCCCTCCTCTGCACACGTTCCAGCTTGTCCGTATCCTTCTTGAACTGGGGTGCCCAGAACTGGACACAGTATTCCAGGTGAGGTCTGACCAGAGCGGAATACAGTGGTCCTATTCCTTCCCTTGATCTAGATGCTATGCTCCTCTTGATGCAGCCCAGAACTGCATGGGCTTTTTGAGCTGCTGCATCACACTGTGGACTCATGTCAAGTGGGTGGTCTACCAAGTCTACCAAGACCCCTAGATGCTATACTCCTATTGATGCAGCCCAGAATTGCATGGGCTTTTTGAGCTGCTGCATCACACTGTGGACTCATGTCAAGTTGGTGGTCTACCAAGTCCCCTAGATGCTATACTCCTATTGACGCAGCCCAGAATTGCATTGGCTTTTGGAGCTGCTGCATCACACTGTGGACTCAGGTCAAGTTGGTGTTCTACCAAGTCTACCAAGACCCCTAGATGCTATACTCCTATTGAAGCAGCCCAGAATTGCATGGGCTTTTGGAGCTGCTGCATCACACTGTGGACACATGTCCAGTTTGTGGTCTACCAAGACTCCTAGATCCTTTTCACATGTACTGCTCTCAAGCCTGGTGTCACCCATCCTGTATTTGTGCCTTTCGGTTTTTTGCCCAAGTGTAGTACTTTACATTTCTCCCTGTTCAAATTCATCCTGTTTGCCTTGGCCCAGTTCTCTAATCTGTTAAGGTCATTTTGAAGTGTGATCCTGTCCTCTGGGGTATTAGCCACCCCTCCCAATTTGGTGTCATCTGCAAACTTGATCAGGATGCCCTCAAGCCCATCATCCAAGTCATTGATAAAGATGTTGAAGAAGACTGGGCCCAAGACAGAACCCTGTGGCACCCCACTAGTCCCTTCTCTCCAAGATGAAGAGGAGCCATTGGTGAGCACCCTTTGGGTTCGGTCAGTCAGCCAGTTACAAATCCACTGAATGGTAGCATTGTCTAGCCCGCATTTTACCAGCTTCTTTACAAGAATATCATGGGGCACCTTGTCAAAAGGCCATGCTGAAATCAAGATAGGCTACATCCACAGCGTTCCCTTCGTCTACCAGGCTTGCCGCCATCCATCGTCCAACCGCCTCCAGGCCAGGCCAGAAGGGCTGACTGGACACTAACCTCTGTCCATCACCGATGCGCACCAGGGACTCGAGAGACTACTTTAAGCGCAGCGCGAGTCCGTGCCCAGATTCTCACACACCCAGGGCAGAGGCCAAGGCCAATAATTAACAATCCACAATCGCTCCGTTTGCCAGAAACGAATCGCCGGTAGCAAATCTCCGCGACGGAGCCCTCATTTGCAGCTGCCAATAAAACGGAGCAGACAAAGCAGCTGCGAGACGGCTGTTTGGCTGAACCAGCCTCCTCCGACAAGCTATAAATCGAAGGCTCGTTACGGACTGCTTATCTCAACGTGATTTTATGGTAGTCACATCGACGGGTTTTTAATGGGGCCGTTCGGCGTGGTTAATAGCAGATTTTCGAGAGCTCAATGCACGCCGCACGTCCTTTCTACAGGGAACCAGGCAGAGGGCCTTCTCGGTAGTGGTGCCCGCTCCGCGGAACGCCCTCCCACCAGATGTCAAAGAGATAAACAGCTACCGTATTTTTCGCTCCGTAAGACGCATCTGAACAGAAGACGCACCTAGTTTTTAGAGGAGGAAAGGGGAGAGCCCTGTTTTTTTGAGGATCAGCTCAAAGTGGTGCAGCTTCTTTTTCAAAGTGGAAAAAAATAACATGATAGCATATGTATCCATGTTTGTTAACTGATGTGGTTAAACATTTAAAAAAAAACTTAGACTGAGTTTTAGCACACTTAAAACAAATCCTTCTTTCCTGATGAATAGCCTTTGGACTACAATGTAACTTAAACAGAAGACTATATTTAGAAAGATGTTTCCTCCAAAAGCATTTTATTTTAAAATCCAATTTAAATAAAAAAAATCTGATTTATTTTTTTTTTAAATCGTTGATTTTTATCCACCCTGGTTGCACCACAATTTCCAGCTTATGAGCACCAGGGATTAAATACAAATGGGGAACGCATCAGCTTGGTGGGTTTGGCAACTCCAGCTCTGCCCAATAAATACACTTCTGGAATAAGGATAGGCATTCTGGCTTGACCAAGAATGTCAACAGAGGCCAAAACACCAGCACCACAAAACTGGGTGTAAGGCAGGCACCCCCAAACTGCGGCCCTCCAGATGTTTTGGCCTACAACTCCCATGATCCCTAGCTAACAGGACCCGTGGTGAGGGATGATGGGAACTGTAGTCCAAAACATCTGGAGGGCCAAAGATCCAACCTATCCATTCTGAAGGAAATCAGCCCGGAGTGCTCACTGGAAGGACAGATCCTGAAGCTGAGGCTCCAAGACTTTGGTCACCTCATGAGAAGATATAGATAGATAGATAGATAGATAGAGATAGATAGATAGGCAGGGAAAGACAGGAGTGCCTGGTGTGCTCTGGTCCATGGGGTCATGAAGACTCGGACACGACTAAACGACTAAACAACAAGGACCAGTGGTCAGGGATGATGGGAATTGTAGTCCAAACATCTGGAGGGTTGAAGATCAAACCTCTCCATTCTGAAGGAAATCAGCCCAGAGGCTGGAAGGACAGATCCTGAAGCTGAGGCTCCAAGACTTTGGCCACCTCCTGAGAAGAGAAGACTCCCTGGAAAAGACCCTGATGTTGGGAAAGATGGAGACTCACTTGAAGGACAGATCCTGAAGCTGAGCTCCAAGATTTGGCCACCTCAGGAAAAGAGAAGACTTCCTGGAAAAGACCCTGATGTTGGGAAAGATGGAGGCACAAGGAGAAGGGGACGACAGGGGACAAGATGGTTGGACAGTGTTCTCGAAGCTACCAACATGAGTCTGACCAAACTGCGGGAGGCAGGGGAAGACAGGAGGGCCTGGCATGCTCTGGTCCATGGGGTCACAAAGTCGGACACAACTGAATGACTAAACAAAAACAGGCAGATAGATAGATATAGATAGATAGATAGATAGATGATAGATAGATAGGCAGTGGAAGACAGGAGGGCCTGGTGCGCTCTGGTCCATGGGTCACGAAGAGTTGGACGCGACTAAAAGACTAAACAACAACAGATAGATAGATAAAATAGATAGATGATAGATAGATAGATAGATAGGAAGCGGA
>JAWWNI010001474.1:0-203962 GCA_034642065.1 Darevskia nairensis
AAACAAACTACAATCTATGGGGATCGATACGCAGGTATATAATGGCATATAAAAGCATATATAAGCATATAATGGCACTATATTCTGGTACACCTCTGCAAGTTAGAATTGTCGGGGGTCATTTATCCAACGCTGTTCCAGTCACGAAAGGAGTAAAACAAGGATGTGTCATCTCCTCCTTTTTAATATATTTATAAATGAAGTAGTTGAGTTTCTGAGAGGTGAGCACTACTTCCCAGTGAAAATTGGAAATCGGAAATAAACGGAACAAAGTAATGCATGTCTTAGAAAAACAAAAAAACGATGTAGTCTGCCTGCAAGAAACCCACGTGACCGTGAAACATCATAGAGTCTTAATAAACAAAAAACTGGGGCAAGAATTCATTGCATCAAGTGACAAAAAACAAAGAGGTGTGGTGATGTACGTACATCCCAAATTAGAACCAAAATTCCTATACAGAGACGAGGAAGGTCGAACCTTGATAGTAGAAATTCAACACAAAGGGAAAAAATTAATACTAATTGGAGTCTATGCCCCAAACGAAACAAAAAAAGAATACTATCAAAAATTACAATAAAACCTTTTGGAACATCTAGGGGAAAGATTAATAATGATGGGTGATTTCAATGGGGTGGTGGAGCCTAAAATAGATAGGACCCTTAAAAAAACTGACTGTAAGCAGAGCAGACTACCACTCATCTTCTTTCAAATGATAAACACAGCAGGCTTACATGACACATGGAGATTGAAACATCCCAATGATAAGGAATACACATTTCATTCCCATTCAAAGAAATCAGCAGGTAGGATAGATGCAATGTGGGCCTCCAAGGAAATTATTTTGGAGGTCCGCGTGGCTGAAATTCTGCCTAGTACGCTGTCGGACCATAATCCAGTTCAGCTCATACTAAGGGCCAACCGGGTGGGCGGGACAAGATGGAGGTTGAATGAAAATCTATTAAAGAAAGAGGAAACACTGAAAGAAGCAGAAAAAACACTGAAATAATATTTTCACCTCAACCTAAACAAAGAAACTAATATTAAGTTGGTTTGGGAGGCAAGTAAAGCCGTCCTCCGGGGGCTTTTTATTAAACAGGGAAGTTACCAAAAAAAATGTAAAGAAAAAAGGAAGGTTCAGGTATGGGATGAGATAAAAAGATGGGAAAGAGAGCTGTTTGAGTCTCCAGACAATCAAACCATAAAAGATAAAATTAAATTTATACAGACCCAATATGCAATCATAGTAAACGAAGAGATGGAATCCTATATAATAAATAGCCTCTGTCCGTACGTACCACTTTCCGTGTGTCACAGGAATTCGCGAGTGCGCGTGCGTTCCAGTGACACAGGGATTGGATAGTACGAACCAATAGGCGATGAGAGGGGGCGTGTCCGAGAGGCAGCGACGGCGCATGCGCGTCGTCACTTGCCTCAGTGCCGTCGCCTCGCATGGAGTTGGGGATGCTGCCAGGGTGCAGCATCCCCAGCTCGGGCCCGCCGCCACCTCCGCCCGCCACGGACATCCCCCCGGCAGCAGCAGCAGCCTGGGCCGCTGCTTCAGCCACCGCCTCCTCCGCAGCCGCCCGCGACCCAGGAGCTGATCTCGCCGCCGCCAACGCCGAGGCTGGCGAGTCCCACTGCTCGGGCTCCGGCTCGGCCTGCTGGCGGACGGAGGAGCCTGCCCGGCCAGGAGCTCCGCCCGGCGCGGGGCTCCCGCTCGCCTGCCTTTACTGCTTGCCTCCTGTTGTGCCTCCCGTTGCCGAAAATAAACAAATATGGGGAAATCAAGGGGAGGGAAAGGGAAAGGAAGGGGGAAAGGAAAAATAAAAGGGCAAAACAAGGGATAAATGGAATAAAAGGGGGAGAAAAATGGGAGGAAAAGGAATAAATAAAAGGGAAATAAAGGGGGGAATGGGGAAAAGAAGGGGGGAGAAAAAACAAAGGCGGAAAATAAGAAGAAAAGGAGATAATGGAAAAAAGAAAGGAAGATCAAGCGGAGGAAAAGGAAAAAAGATGGTGACAGAAAGAGTGTGTTTGTGTGTGTGTGTGTCTCTCAGAGTGTCACAGTATGTCTCAGAGGGAGAGAGAGGAGTGTGTGTGTGTGTGAGAGAGAGAGAGAGAGACAGAGAGAGAGATTGAGGAGACTGGGGAGGGAAGGGTTAATGGGTAGGGAAAGGAGGCTGGGGAGGGGAAGGGTTAATGGGAAGGCAGAGGAGGCTGGGGAGGGAAGGGTTAATGTGTTTGGGAAGGGGGATGCAGCATTTTGTAGGGATGCGAGGTGTGGGGGGGCAAGACAAGAAGTCTGACATATCACATATAATCTAGAGCCCGTTATTAACGGGCTAAATTCACTAGTCAAAAGATAAAATAGCGGTACTAAATTCATCTATAACAATTACGGAGTTATGCCAGGCAATCAAAAAATTACAACAAGGTAAATCGCCAGGACCAGACGGGTTTTCCTCCCTTTATTATAAAAAGATGGAAGGAATAGTGCTTCAGCCACTAAAAGAACCTTCCACTAAAAGATACAATGAATGACATACTACAAAATGGGGAGTTACCCAGATCATGGGAAGAAAGCTATATAACGCTAATTCCAAAAACCGAGACGGATCCAGCCCAAATGACAAACTACAGGCCAATTGCCTTGCTCAACACAGATTACAAAATATTTGCAGATATTATGGCCCAACGATTTAAAAACATCTTGCAAGACATAATTAATAAGGACCAGGCAGGGTTTCTTCCCAGACGACATTTGCATAATAATGTTCGACATATTATAAACATCATCGAATACCTGGAAGAAAAAATTGATAAACCCGCTGTGCTGATGCTCCTTGACGCCGAGAAGGCGTTCGATAAAATCTCTTGGACCTTTATGAACGAGCTTATGAAGCAAATGGAAATGGGAGACACCTTTTTCAAGGTAATAAAGGCAATATACAATCGACAAACGGCAAACCTAATAATAAATGGCGGAATTACAGGGGCCATTCCAATCAACAAGGGCACTCGACAGGGTTGCCCTCTCTCGCCACTAATATTTATATTTGTAATGGAAATTCTAAACTACTCCAATCTCCTTTATGTAGATGATGTCATCCTGGTCTCTTATGTCCAATTGGGCTTGCACAGACTTGAATTGGTTCAGTTTGTACTGCAAGAATGAACACCTCTCTTATCAATTACCAACCCCCCCCAAAAAAAGTTATGATATTTGGTAAATCCAAGAAAATTCACAATTGGTCACTCGATGGAAATAAACTGGAGCAAGTACTCTCTTTCAAGTACTTTGGTGTGGTTTCCCAGTGGGCAGGTAAATGGTCTGCACAGGTTCAGTCAAGCACCTTGTTAGCTGGTATAACATTAAATGGACTCTTACGATTCCATCGCACAAAAGGGGGCAACCTGGTCCAGCCCACTTTAGAGCTTTACAAGACAGGGTGTTGCCAAAACTGCTATAGGGAGCACCGCTGTGGGCTATGGCCAATTTAGATTCACTGGAAATAGCACAAAATAAATTGTTGCTCACACTCCTGTCAGTCCCTGTTTCTACAAAAATAGCATTACTCCATGCATAATTGGGTGTAATGCCCATTAAAGCTGAAGCTCTTAAAATGGCCCTGCTTTCCTGACTATTTTCAAGCAGGTATCGCATCTTCTCTTGACAATTTTGGTAGAGATGATGCCCAAACTCATGGAAGTGTGAAATGCGGTTGGCTGCCATGAGTTTGGGATTCTCTCCCAAGATATCTGGTAGACTACAAATGGGGGGGGGGAGAGACGCACGACGCAGCAACGCTAAAAAAATATATATATATATTGCATGCATCCCTGGTTTGCTAAAAAAAAAAATCTTGCATGCATCCCTGGTTTGCTGCTTTCCTTCCCTCGTTACTAGGGAAGCGACGGAGAGGGTGTGTGAGTCAAATGAACCCGGAATATAGCAACGTGTGCATGACTTTACATACTATAAGTCTGTGGATCAGCAAGCCGCCGGAGCTCCCCCAGCATGCTTTGCCAACGCGGGACTTCAACTCCCATGCTGCCCTGCGCGCGCGGCGGGGGTACGGACGGCTGAAAGAGCGCATTCGAATGAGAGCGCTGGAGAGGTGAGGCGGAGGGGGCGTGTTGGGAAGGCGCCGTTCTGCATGCAGCCCCGCCATCGGCTCCCCACCTGCGAGGATCCAGGTGCAGCAGAGGCGCAGCTGCAAATTGCAACAGCCTTGGGGTGGGTGCGGCTCGTTTCTTCTCTCTCTCTCTCCCCCCGCTTCATGTGCAGCATGAGGTTGTGGCTGGTCGTTTTGGGTGGGTGGGTGGGATGCCGGAGGAGTGCGATCAAAACACCGCCGCGCGGCCGCGGAGGATTATTGTTCTGCGATATTGCTTTTCCCGCAGATACGGATCGAAGCATGTTTATAAAATGTAGGGAGCTGCCTTAGCTCCCGGATGCTCCGTTTGCCCGCCAAACCCAGAGCAGGCAGTAGTTCTCCAGGGCATCTCCTTACCACCGCATCCTCCCGCCTGAACATGGCAGAGCTGCAACATGCGCGACAGATGCTCTGCTGTTGAGCTCTACTCCCTCCCAATATGGTATTCCCAAACTTTTTAGGGGTGTGGGGTTCTGCACCTCGTCAAGAGTTTATGTGGTGCAGCCTTTGGCAGTCTGATGCCCTGCAGATGTTTTTGGCTGCAAAAACAGAGGACTAGGAGTTGCAGCCCAGATCACCTGGAGGGCAGCAGGTTGGTGATGAATGAACAGTGTGTTTCCTCCGTGTGCCCTTCAGACGCAGAACCCTAAAGATGCAGAACCCTAAAAAACGGTTCCCCCAAGTAGGCCAGTGTTATGTCTGCATCTGACAGAGAAGGAGGGAAGAGCCAACTCTTAAGAGTTAGTAAATGGCTCACTGAATGCAATAGCTTTATTGGAGAAGGGTTGTATATCAGTGGAGCAGATGTTTTGCATGGAGAAAGTTGCTGATTCAATCCTCAGCATCTCCAGGGGAAAGGCCAATCCTCAGCATCTCCAGGGGAAAGGCCAATGCCTGAGACCCCCGCAAAGGTAGTCTTACCCAGTCTTAGGTCCTGTGATGATGTGGGACTGGTCATTTGCCAAATAATAATTTAGCAGCAGGTTCCCCGCAAGCATGGGGTGCACTACAAGCAAAAGGTAACCCTTTCTGGCAGCACTGCACCCCCAAAGCGGATGGAGATCTGTGAGGCAGATTCTTTTGTTCCTCAGTGGGGCTGCCACATTCCCATTGACACAAGCTCTCAACCATTTTGCTACCTCAAACCTCCCCAGGCCCCAGATCTGAGCTTTCAAGCAGCTCAGGTGTTGTAAAATTCCTCAACCAGGATTGTGCTTAGGCTGAAACTTCCTGCTCTGCACTGTCTGGTCTCCAGTTTGAGATAGGTTCCCTCCCCCCAACCTCCAAGCAAGACCACACTAATGGTCTAGTGGGCATTTAAGTCAGTGACAAGATTAAAATCTACTCTGGCTTTACTTTATTCATGACCCCATTGAAGATTTGGATGGGCCTCTGTGCTTACAGAGAAAGAACGGATATTTTGTGCTGTTAGGTTTTTAAAGCTGGCAGACATCTGTTACACCAGGGTGGGGAACCTGTGGCCTGCCCTATGTTTCTGGACTCCAGTTTCCATCATCCCTGACCATTGGTGGCTATGGTGGCTGGCGCTGAGCCAGAAGTTCCCCATCTCTGTCTTAGGCTAAAACATACCGGTATTTGTATCAGATGGACTGCCCTCTTGCCCCCTGCTAATTCTGACCCTCCTCCTTCTCTGCTTGCTCTAGCGCGCCTCCTTGGCCATGGGGCTGAAGGGTGCTCAGAAGGCTCTCTTCCCCCTGCGCTCTGTCTCGGATGTGGTCCGCCTCTTTGAGCTGGAGCTTCGGCGGGAGCAGCCCGACCTGGTGCTGCTTTCGCTCGTCTTGGGCTTCGTGGAGCATTTCCTGGCCGTCAACCGTGTCTTGCCCACCAACGTGCCGGGCATCAGTTTTGAGCCTGCCCAAGGTCCCGACAGCCTGACCTACTTCCCGGTGGCTGATCTGAGCATCATCGGGGCCCTGCATGCCCGTTTCACTGCCCAAATCCGTGGGGCTGTGGATCTCTCGCTCTACCCGCGGCCAGAGGGCTACTCTTCCCGGGAGCTTGTCAAGAAAGTCTCCGATGTCATCTGGAACAGCTTGAGCCGCTCCTACTTCAAGGATCGGGCCCACATCCAGTCACTGTTCAGCTTCATCACAGGTGAAAGGAGCATGCTGCTCTCTGTCCCAAGTGCTCAGCTGCCAATCTCATGTTGCCATACATATATTTATATTTGCTTATTAGATTTATGTTCCCCCTTTCTTGCAAGGAAGTCTTGGGTCTCTTCCTCCCCATTGGGGGGGGGCAATATTGTTTTGCTTTGTTTTGTTTCAATTATTTACTTGTGATTTTATCTTGTACTTTATTCTGTGAACCGCCCTTGGATCTTAGGATCGAAGGGCGGTTTATACATTTAATAAATCAATAAGCAAATAAATGCTATCCCCACAGCAGCCCTGCAACGCAGGCTAGGGTGAGAGACACTGACTGGCTCAAGGTCACTCAGCGAGTTTCATAGCTGAGCAAGGATTCGAACCCTGGCCTTGCAGGTCCTTGTCCGGCACTCTTAACTGCTGCACTCTACTGGCTCTCTATATGATGGGGATGTCAGATATTTTGAAAACGAAGAGTGAGCAAGGCCTGGTCCTCTTTGCTGGTCCTCTTAGATGTGTTGCTATATTGTTTGGGTGGCCTTATCTTTGGCTTGTACTACAAGACAAGCTACAGTCTCCCGTTTTCTGGAGTTTCAAGAAACAAACCTCTCGGCAAAATTAACGATCAAAACTGGTGTCAGGAGTAAATTGCTCATTTGACATTTGTGCAAAAAAAAAATTAGGGTATATAAATTAATCAAAGGCTTCTGCAAGGTCAAGGGAAGAGGTTGTCCACTCCATCACTTTTTGAGTTCTGTCCTGGCTTTGTCTCCTACCAGCCAGCTGCCATAAGCCAGTGGAGGAAGGTTAATTGTGCCCAACTTCTGCAGTGGGTGTGGCATGAACCATTAAGCACTCCACGCACAAGCACAGCAGAATTACCTGCTTTCAGATGTCGTAGCTCAGGGTGTCTCTGTGGGAGGTACTGCTCTGGGCATGGCTCTTTCCAAGCAGTGGACTGGCTCATAACAGCGATTTGTCCAGAGAGGCTACAGGTGTGCTTCTCCAAAGGTGGGCAGCTTTCACCTTCCAAAAACAATTCTTCTACAAATGTAAGAGTGGCTGCATGCCTCCCATTTTAATCCAGATGCAATAGTGTTTTTATCGCTGCTCTTCAAGCTGCCCTGAATGTCCTGCTCCTTTTCTTTCTTTTACCAGGCACCAAACTAGACAGCTCTGGGGTGGCTTTTGCGGTTGTGGGGGCCTGCCAGGTCCTAGGACTTCTGGATGTTCACCTGGCGCTCTCTGAGGACCATGCCTGGGTGGTGTTCGGCAAGGATGGGGAGCAGACCGCGGAGGTGACATGGCACGGCAAAGGCAATGAGGACCGGCGCGGGCAAACGGTCAACTCTGGTGTGGCAGAACGGGTAAGATATCAGCTCAGGAAGGGAGGCTGTTCCCCTCTCGTCTTCACGTAGGAGGCAGGTGCAGCTGGAAAGATGGTTTGCAGGTTCTGTACTCCATCCACTTCTTCCATAGGAGCGAATTAGCTTTAGACTGTGTACACATTTAATTTAATTTCATTTCATTTCATTTCATTTCAATATTATAGGACCATGTGTGTGTTTCATATGGCCAATCTGAGCATCTCAAGTAAATTTGGGGAATAGGTCCATTGTGCATGGATTTGACCAACTAGTAAATGTGAAATACAACTCCCCCCCCCCATCATGAAAATTCTTATCTTAGTGCTGCTGCCTGGCGAGACAGCTGCAATTTGCCTGTCAGCCTTCCAGCAAATATCTCTGGAAAGCTTACAAGGAAGGTGTGAGCAGTGGCCTAGTTGGGGGCGGTTGCCCCGGGCGCAAATTTGTTAGGGGGGAGCTGGTGCTCCCTCAGTACAGCTGCATGCTTCCGTTGCTGCGCTCAGTTGAGAACTGCTTCTCCATGCAAACCAGGAAGTGACTTCTCCAGACGACCCTTCTTATTTCTATGACTGCAATCTCCTGGGTGATACAGACACCATTAGGCAGTTGAATGTGCATGCTGGCAACCCATGCTACGCCACTGGGCGTGAGAGGGACGCCTTTGTGCCTCTCTTGCTCATTGCCGTTCCACCTGGGAATTGCCAACATCCTTCCTTGAGTGAGGCAGCTTGGTTGTTAACGTTATTGTGATAAATCACCCCCCAGGAATCGGTTTTCTGTTGTTGTTGTTGTTGTTATAAAAATAAAGCTCTCCAGTATATCTTCAGCCACACAACCCTATTCAAATATCTGAAATGAGGGAGATCATAGCTGAGTGGTAGAGCATGCTGGTTAGGATACAGGAGGCCCCTGGCTCAATCCTGGTGATATGAAAGACCCACTTCAGTCCGAGAACTTGGAGAGCCGCTGCCAGCCAGGGTGGGCAATAGTGGAGTAGATGGGCCAACAGTCTGACCTGGCAGAGGGCAACGTCTTTGTGTTTCATGGGTGGCGGAATCATCTGCTTGGAGTGCAGAAGATCCCAGGTTCCATCCTAAGAAAGAAAGAAAGATCCTGCAATGGGAACGTTGATGCTCACCCAGACTTCTCGCCTGCAAAATTCCCTTCCCCCTTTGCAGAGCTGGCTGTACCTGAAGGGCTCCTACCTGTGCTGCACCCGCCAGATGGAGGTGGCCTTCATGGTGTGTGCCATCAATCCTTCCATCGACTTGCACTCAGATAGCCTGGAGTTGCTGCAGTTGCAACAGGTGAGCAGACGTGGATCGACCTCCCTCCTTCCCTTTGGTGGGGGTTTGCAGAAACTGGAGCAGATATCATCCCCATCATCATCACAATGCCTCTCATGCTTGCCTCTCTGTCTCCATCCCTTGCAGAAGCTGCTGTGGGTTCTCTATGACTTGGGCCACCTGGAGAAGTAAGTACTTTAGAGAGGGCCTGGTCTCACAGGGCCCGGCCCTATCATTAGGCAGAGGAACCTTTGGCCCCTCCAGATCTTGCTTGACTTGCAACTCTCAATGTTGGTCACGCTCACTGGTTCTGATGGGAGTTGTAGTCTTCCCAGTTCGGGGAAGGCAGCTCTAGGGCAGGCATAGGCAAACTCGGCCCTCCAGATGTTTTGGGACTACAACTCCCATCACCCCTAGCTAACAGGACCAGTGGTCAGGGATGATGGGAGTTGTAGTCCCAAAACATCTGGAGGGCCGAGTTTGCCTATGCCTGCTCTAGGGAGAGGAATCCAGCCCCCATCCTGATGCTGCTAGCTACCAAACAGCTTCATTTCTCTGTGTCTTTCTTAGTCTCATGCAGTGCATAGTTAAACTATGGAACTCACTCCCACATGAGGCAGTGACAGCCACCAACTTGGATGGCTTTAAAAGAGGACTTGGTCTGATCCAGCAGACTCTGCTTATGCTCTTATGTTCTTAAGTTGCAGAGGGAGTCTTGCTCCTTTCTAGAGGAGCTTCCAGCTATTTCTGAGTAATTCCCAGAGGGACTCGGCCACGTGAGTTGGAAGCAGCCAAAGCAGCCAGGAATTTAGTGGTGGTGGACTCTGGTTGTGACGAGTCCATTGATTTCAGTAGGTCTGCTCTTAAGTCGGTCTTAGCTAGATACAGCAAAAAAAAAAAGACTTGGTCTCTGAAACTCCCTCTTTTGATGGAAATAGACACTAAATATTAGAAAAAGAACAATATGGGAAGGGGCTGCAGGCATTCTTAAGGCATGGGACAGAACAGCCTCTGAAGTCAATTTCAACAGCAATAAGGGAAAACTCTGAAGTTTGTTCAGGTGTGATATATTCTCCCCTAAAAGTGGCTCAGATCACCTGTGCAGATACTGCCTCCTGCTGGAGGGTCTATGATCAAAGAGTGGAGTGTATGTCATCTATGTGAGAGAATATAAAGAGTTCCTTGGCATAGAATGTGAATGTGTAGAAAATATTTATTGAGATAATCAATCAGACCTCTTAAAAACCACTGAGCGGCTGAGCAGTCCATTTAATGTTTTGTCCCTGCTGTAGCAATTGTAATGCCCTGCACTGGATGCGGTGTGATTTTTAACTGCATTTTTATGGCTTCTCTTACTTCTTGCGTTGTACCGTATAGGCCCGAATGTAATCCGCACCCGAATTTAAGCCGCACTTGATAACTTTTCACGGTTGGAATTTGGAAAAAAAAGTGAGGCTTATATTCAGGCCAATACGGTAATTTATCGCAAGGAATAAAAGAAGCAATGATAATACAATTGAAGATCATGTTGAATGCGATGGCTGAGCTGTCTCCCTGTTCTCAACCACAAATCCACAGGCCCTCGGGCTCTTATTTGTGTGTTCTTAATTGTCTCCTTGGGAGCCTCAGCCTCCTCTCGCCTCTGCTCGTACTCAGTGATCCCTTGGCTTCCCCTGCAGGTACCCAATGGCACTGGGGAATTTGGCAGATCTTGAGGAGCTGGAGCCCACCCCTGGCCGCCCAGACCCCCTCTTCATTTACCATCAGGTATTTTTTTTCTTTGCTCCTAAGGGTGCTGGTAGGTTGGGCTTGGCAGTACTGTGGCCAAGAAGGGGATACAAACCCTAGTCTGACCACTACACCACATTGTCTGAAGCAAAGCTGTTGAAGGTGGGGCATGACCTAGATCTGTGGGTGTGGGTGTGGGTGTGAAAGGGGGGGCATTCCCATCCCCCTGTCCCTGAGATGAACTGTGATCTCCAGACTATATTTGGGGGGGGGGAATGAATGAATTCCTATGCCCCACAAATAACCCAGAGATGCATTTTAAATAAAAGCACACATTCTACTCATGTAAAAACACGCTGATTCCCAGACCGTCCTCAGGCTGGATTGAGAAGGCGATTGGGCCGGATCCGGCCCGTGGGCCTTAGTTTGCCTACCCATGCCCTACACCTTATTTCTGTGATTGTAAGTTGTTTTTAACTGCTATTATTGTTATGTTTTAAGTGTTGTAAGCCACTGCCATGGGACCTAGGGGGAAGGGTATGTGCCAACAATGATGAGGATAACTTTTACAATGTTTGTAAGCTGTTCTGGATACAGCAGGATGTATCTAGGGCTGGGCGATATATCAATATATCACCCAAAACCGGTTTGAAGTCCATGTCGTGATATTGGATTCATAATTTATGACCTGGCAATATATCACAAATCATGTGTGTGTGTGGGCTATGCAAAAATCACAATGTGGAAAAAACTGTGAAGCCAGCCAACCCTGTTTCCCCTTTTTTAATATGTAGTCATAAAGTAAGCCATGGCAGGTTTTTTTTACCTTTGTGAGAATTAAGACGTACCCCAAAAGTAAGCCATGGTGCCGCCATTGTTCCCGTCGCCTCCTCAGCCCCTCCTGCGTGTGCAGGGAGCCAGCGAACCAGCGAGAGGCACGGGGGGGAAACGCACCTCTTGCGGAGTTCTGCCCTGCCTGCTCAGCGCGCAGGGGGAGGCTGTACCGTACCATACTGACGTAATAAAAATAAGACATCCCCCCGAAAATAAGCCACCCTGTGTTTTTTTGAGGAAAAAAATTATAAGACGGTGTCTTAAAAAGGGGGAAAGACGGAACACCTTTGTATAGCTCCATGTTTATCTCAGACATCTTGATATATCGGTATATTGTGACATTTGATATATCACAATGTTGAAAAGCAGGTATCACCCAGCCCTAGATGTCTCCCCAAAACACCTAAGCCTGGATGTCTTCATGGATCAGCTCCTGCTGTCCCTGAACCCCACCTTATCTCCCACCCCCCTTTTCCTCTAGGGAATCAACTCAGCCAAGCAGTACTACCACAACGAGCACATCTATCCCTACATGTACCTGGCCGGCTATCACTGCCGCAACAAAAACGTCAAGGAAGCACTGGAAGCCTGGGCTGATTCAGCCACCGTCATCCAAGAGTGAGTGTCTTCCTATCCTATCGATCTTTCCTTTTTCACGGGAGGAAGTGGAGTGTGGTGGCAGGACGCCTGCTTTGAATGCAGAAGGTCCCAGGTTCCGTCCCCGGCATCTCCCAGAAGGGCCGGCACATATTTGTACCTAAAGCCCCGGAGAGCAGCTGCTGGTCATTGTAGAGTTTACCGCAGCCTGGTGGTTGCATCCATGCATTTGAAGTGCTGGTTTCATTTGGCCAAGGGTAAAATAAAATTGCATTCTTTTCTCAGTTCCTTTGATTTGGGGAGGGGGCAACTGCTGAGGAGGAAGACAGGTTTGTCCAGGACTCCCATTTCTCCTGGAAAAAAACCCTTTTCCAGAGTTTGTCAAAGAGAACAAGATTGCTCTGTGAGCAGCAATCAGAGGCCGCAGTACCCAAAAATTCAAATTGGGCTGGGATAAATTTGGAGAATATTTAAAGAAACAATGCCCCACTATGAGGACTTGGATTCATTTCTAGATATCTTGTGTTGGAAACTGTAAGACTGGAAGCGAATAAAGGATAGTAAAAAGAAGGTAAATTTAGAGTAAGCAAAAGTAGTATTGAGAGACGGAAGAATAACCTGAGGAAGAGACAAGCGGAAGCCAAAGGGGGGGGGGAGAGGGGGGGAGATGACTGAATGCAGGGGGGGGTAATGAAATAAAAGAAGAGATGAGATAATTGAAGACGCAAGATTGAGGTTGTAAGTATGCATGTAAGTTGTAAATAGGCATGACGTTGTGACTGGATGTATTATTTTTCTTTTTCTTTTTGGTTCATTTTTGTATGATGTGTAAGGATGTACTCAAGGAGTGTATATTTTAAATTGAACTTACGGTAATAAAGTATTTTATTTTATTTATTTTTAAAAAGATTGCTCTGTGAGCAGCGGCTAACAGCTCAAGAGACTTATTCCAAGGTGGAGATGCAGTGATGGGGAAAATTTTGTCTGTGGTTAAATGCCTCTTGTTGGGCTGTCAGAGGCTCCTGATATCTCTACATAAGGCCCACGTCTGCTGTTATCTGATGGTGGCATTGCACCCTTTCCTTCTCCCCCTCTCAGTTATAACTACTGTCGAGAAGATGAAGAGATCTACAAGGAATTTTTTGATGTGGCCAATGACGTGATTCCCAACTTGCTGAAAGAGGTGGCCAGCCTTGCTGACTCAGCGGAGGAGAAGGGGGCCGGCGAGAGGGGAGAGGTAAGGTGGAGAGCAGACAGGCAACGTAAAGGAGGGATGTTGTGCCTTGCTGGCATTCGTCAACCGGGGAGAAAATTCTGCTGGGTTTGCCATTTATTTTTCACCGCCACGTGCCGGGTGTTATGAAAAGCATCATTAGGTGGAATGAAAGTTGTCGGATGGAGCGGGGTGGGAATTCTAGGAGGTGCGGCAAAAATTGGGCTGGGACTTTGCAGAAGCTAAGGAGGCAGACGCGGGTGGCGCTGTGGGTTAAACCACAGAGCCCTAGGGCTTGCTGAACAGAAGGTCGGCGGTTCGAATCCCCGCGATGGGGTGAGCTCCCGTTGCTCGGTCCCTGCTCCTGTCAACCTAGCAGTTCGAAAGCATGTCAACGTGCAAGTAGATAAATAGGTACCGCTGCAGCGGGAAGGTAAACGGTGTTTCCGTGCGCTGCTCTGGTTCACCAGAAGCGGCTTAGTCATGTTGGCCACATGACCTGGAAGCTGTATGCCGGCTCTCGGCCAATAATGTGAGATGAGCGCCGCAACCCAAGAGTCGGTCACGACTGGACCTAATGGTCAGGGGTCCCTTTACCTTTAAGGAGGCAGAACAAAGGCACAGGAAACTGTGAAATTGTACAAGAAGGGAAGGTGGAAAACACGACTTTGTGCAAAGCAGAGGGGATGTTAATGATAAGTGTCGTTTTGCACTGAGGACTAGAAACTTTGAGAGAAATCATGAAGGCCTGAAAAGGGGTTATTGGCATACAGTCAAGGCGAAAATCGAGGGGTTATTGTCTTAAAAGGTGACAGACAGTGGTGAGTGGAGCAGAAATGCATTATTAATCCTTTAGTGAAATGGCAAGAGGGCATATGAAGCAGATTTTCTAGCGGGTGGAGGGGAGAGTTTCTAAAGGGAGGCTGACTGGAGTATGGCTAAGAGATTTGGCAAGGGGTGGGTTGTTGGGTTTTTTTTAGAAGCTTAAGAGAAAGAGAGGAGAGTTGGGAGAGAGGCACTTGTGACTTGGATCAGGGCAAGGAATGCCCTTGGCAGACTTGGTTGGGAGAGGCCCAGTTGGTGCCAGGGTGGCATCTCTTCACTGAACAACCTGACCTTGTCTTGCCCAGGCTTCGCCATCGCAAGGAGGCGGCGGCTCGGCCCTGCAAGACCCGGAGTGCTTTGCCCACCTCCTTCGCTTCTACGACGGCATCTGCAAGTGGGAAGAGGGGAGTCCCACGCCCGTCCTCCACGTGGGATGGGCCACATTCCTGGTCCAGTCCCTCAGCCGTTTTGATGGGATGGTGAGTGCTTGTGGCGGGGCAGGTTGCAGGGGGTAAAGTTCAGAGCATTTAAAGTGGCACCCAGGGGTGGGTGGGTGGGGGGAGATGACCGGCGTCAAGCTATGTTAAGGGGTGCAATGACTCGGCAGGACTTTGTGGGGCCTGGGTGGGCCTAGATGGTGTCTATGGGGTGTGTGTTTATTAGCTGGAAAAGAGGGAGCTCCATTGTTACCAGGATTCAGACAGATTCGGGAGAGAAGGGAGGGTTACTTGGGACGTAGCAAAAAATGAAAAAGAAAACCAGCAGTATAGCAAGAATAGAAATGAATTAAAAGAATGGTATAAAGAGGTGTGGGATATAGCTGTTAGTGATAAATTAACATGTGCCATTAAGGTAAGGCGGGGAATATGCAGGAGAAGTGATTTCGAGGAGATATGGAGGGTGTTTGTAGAATTTGTACTGTTAAAACGGGTGAAACCATCGCAAGAGGTGTTGAAATTTTGGGAGGTCGGATAGTTACAATGGAACGGTGTCTGCGGTGGGGTGCACATTTTAATTCTTATTTATGTATGATTATACTTTGTAAAAATAAATAATAAAAATAATGAAATGAATTAAGATGTATGTTTAACAGGCACAAGGAGAGTGTTTAAGTGCCCGGCTGAGATGCTAAAAACTTGCAGAGTAATTGCATGTGAAATCAACAGGCAGGCAGGCATCGCTTGTTCTCTAGTTGTCAAAATGCGCCAGCTAGATATCGGTGGCAAGATTTAGATGTGACTAAATCTGTTCTGGAAGTGTACAGCCCATTCAGATAGTTGCGGCATCATCCTCATCATCCATTTAGTAAGCGGCCTCCAGCTTTGTGCCACGGGCGCCCTTGGTTTTCTGACTACTCCCCTCTCCCTCAGGTGCGGCAGAAGGTGACCCTGGCGAGTCGGGAGGTAGAAGCCAACGAGGAGGACGACCAAGGCAGCGAAGACCCCCGGGAGGGGCGCCGCAGGGGTCCGCGCCGGGAGTCCAAGCCCGAGGAGCCCCCCTTGCCCAAGAAAGTGACCGAGCGCCGGCGCCCCAGTTCCAGCCAGCGAGTGGACAGGCCTCCCCTGGAGAAGGAGGAGAGGCCCAGCAGCGGCCCCAGCCCACCTCCCGAAGGGCCCGTCCTCACCTTCCAGAGCGAGAAGATGAAGGGCATGAAGGAGCTGCTGGTGGCAGCCAAGATCAACTCGAGCGCCATCAAGCTGCAGCTGACAGCTCAGTCCCAGGTGCAGCTGAAGAAGCAGAAAGCCTCGGCCCCCCGGGACTACACGCTCTCCTTCCTCAAGCGGCCCCGCAAGTCCCTCTGAGCCTGCCGGGGGCAGCAGAGCTCTGCCCTTTCCTTGAGCAATATCTTGGACCTGTCTAGAGTGTACCCAGGGTCATGGCTCTCATCCTTCCGTCAAGCAGCCAGGAGTAGCCAGTTTTTTTGGGGGGGGGGGCACCAAGCGGGTCTGTCGAGAATCTTTCCAGCTATACTGCAGAGCCACGTTTTACCCTCCAGTCTCCCAGCTCCCCAAAGGCAGGAGAACTTGGCATGTCCCCCCTGCTTGAGTCGCAACGCAGGCAGGATTCCTCTGGGTTGCGATTGGAAGCGTTTCTGATTTTGCTTGTAACCCTTCCCTGGGAACTGAGGTTTCAGACATGAGTGCAAATCCTGCCAGAGACAAGGGGCAGCTAGCAGTTTTCATGGTGCCCAGAAAGTTGTGGGTTGAGCACAAACCAATGCGTGTGAAATAGTGGTAGGTAGGCAGAGGGGACTCACTGCCTCTGCTGCTGTCATTTGTACTAATTTACAGGATGTTTTTTCTAAAAGGACATTTAAATAATTCTCAAGTTGTTGGGTTTTCTAAATAAATCTCTTGTAGCAATTCATGTTTCCAGTGTAAATGCTGGTATGTTACGTCTTTGGGGACAGGTGAGAGGATGGAAATACAATCTAGAGACAACCTGTTCATTGGGCTACATCTCTCATCAGACCTGAGCAACAGGTTAGGGCTGAAGGGAGCTGTAGCCCACTGGATCTGGCCAATAAGCCCATCTAGCCCAGCATCCTGTTCTCACAGTTGAAAACCAGCACAAGAGCACTCTCCCCTCCTGTGGTTTTTTGGCAACTGGCATTCAGCAGCATACCGTATTTTTCGCTCCATAAGACGCACCTAGTTTTTAGAGGAAAGGGGGAAAGACCTATTTTTTTGAGGATCAGCTCAAAGTGGTGCAGCTTCTTTTTCAAAGGGAAAAGCCCTGTTTTTTGAGGATCAGCTCAAAGTGGCGCAGCTTCTTTTTCAAAGAGGAAAAGCCCTGTTTTTATGGGGTTCAACTCACAGTTTGCAGCTTCTAGTCCTACAGGTAAGGGAGCCATTTCTACAGTTTCCAGACAGATAATCTAATCAGCCAGTCACATGTCGCTGGGGAAACAGCCTCCCTCTGCATTCAACAACGGAGCAAGGGGGGCGGGGCTGAAAAGGGAGCCTTATCTCTCTCCCCGTTCGCTTGCTAAACAGCTGTTCAGCGGTTTCCTTTCAACACCCTCTTCTTTCTTTGTAAAAAAAAGAGCACAATCTGCTTTTGGCCCCTAGGCAATTTGGCTCCAGGGACCATGCATTCGCTCCATATGATGCACAGACATTTCCCCTTACTTTTTAGGAGGAAAAAAGTGTGTCTTATGGAGTGAAAAATACGGTAATACAACCATCATGGCTCGTAGCCATTCTGCTATTTCTCTACTGCTGACTAATGCAAAGAAAGCTGGCGTGACCTGAGGGGAAGGCAGATGTTTCTGTGAGTTTCTGTATGACCAATCCATCCTGAGGACACCCTCACCCCAATGAAGCATCATCACCATCTGAGATGTCACTATAACATCTGGTTTATGCACCCTTTGGTAAGGTTTCCTCCACCTCCCAAAAATTTACGCCAATAGCCACTTGCCTTCTCATGTTAACAGAATATTTCTGAAACCACAATGAGCACAACCTTCTCATTTCCCCCTTGGGTGATTTCACTTTATTAAGTGTTAATAAAGAAAACAAGGAGATGGGGCAGAGAGAAAGGGACAGGGAGTTTTTGTGGGGAGGGGGAAGAATACAAAAAGGAGTGGAGCAGAGTTTCAGCCCCTCTCTTTGGCCCCCCGCATATGAGATGTAAAACCTCAAATGCCTCTTCTAATGAATAGACCCAATTATTGCAGTCTCTGGTAGCATCTTTGAGTCCTGAGCCCCAACAAAAATCCAGGAAAGTTGGTGGGATCCTGGGAGGGGCCCATTCCATCCCCCTGATTCTCGTGGAAAGGGGTGGAGGGAGGCACACAGCATTCACCCTGGTGGCCTGGCTGTGACTGCACACTTGAGACTGAAGATTCACATCTGAACAGCTCCAAAGAGGGCCTGGTGAGCACAGGTGGAAAGGGGGCGTATTAACGGTAGCAGAAAAGGGGAGGTACAAGGGGCAGCAGCCGAAAGTAGAACTTGGGAAAAAACTGGATGCCTCTAGAAAGCTGCTTGGTCACAGGACAGCCTCAGCGGAACTGCAGGGGGCTGATTCTTAAGCCAATGACATCCTTGCCGATCTCTGTTACCTGCATAGCCAAATGAAGACATAGTTAGCGGCCCCTAGACTTGGAACCGAGAGGTCCTTTTAATATGGCAAGAGCCCCTTGTCCTGCTCCAGGGAGAGCTTCATTCTGAATCTCAGAAAGCAGGGAAATTTCTCATTCCTCTAAGCACTTCCAGACCACGGATGTGACACACTGTGTGTCTCTGAAACTCAAGTGTTGGGTTCAAAACAAGGTCTTGCCAGGCTCAGGGTAGCCAGCCTGATGATACAGCCGTCCAAAGAGGCTAAACCTTTTGATAACCATATCATTTGGGTGGCTACCAAGGAGAGTCATGATCTACACAGAGCCATGCAAAATAGAGGATGTGTGCAGTTCTTCCCCTCCCACAGCAAAACTTGGCAAGTGCTGGGATGCAGGAGCTCATGACAATGGAAGGATGTGACGTGAGCCAATCCAGACCAGTGGGAAAATCGAGGCATCTCCGCATTCAGGGGCAACAGGTTGCCAGCAGTTCCTCTCTGAAACTCCCTGCAGAGCCATTGGCCCTCTAGACATTGTTGGGACTCCCAACTCCCACCAGCCATGGCCTGTGGGCAGGAACGATGCAAGTTGTAATCTCAACAACCATCTGGAGGGTCACAGGTTAGCCTAGAGAAATTCTCCCTTCCAGCAGTAGCTCGTAGCCAGCAGGCCTCTCAATGCTGGGAGAAGGGGAAGATTAATGCTCCCGCCCCAACAGGAGGAAGCTGAGGCCTGATTTATCTATACATGCAGCAAAATTAGATGGTACAGTCCTGCAGAGGTAGAATGGACTGCGCCATGTCAGACTGCAGATGGAGGATGCCATTATTAACTATCCTTGCAAGTAGAAGGGAGCTACTTGGGTTACTAATCTATATAATAATAAAAATAGTACGGAAGTAGTAGTAGTAGTAGGGTGGGGGTTTTTAAGCATAGAGGAATAAGAGAAGGTACACTCTCCCAGATTCAAAAGTGGTGCACCCTACTAGTTACAGCAACTAGTTACTACTACTGGTGGTGGTGGTGGTAGTAGTAGTAACTACTACTACTAATAGTAGTAACTAGAAGTAACTAGTACTAGTAGGGTGGTAGTAACTAGTAGTAATTACTACCACCCTACTAGTTACAGCATGTACAGAGTGATGCTTCAGCCTGTTTCTGTCAAAACACAGCATCTGGCAGCAGCATGGGGACACCCTTGAAGCCCTCGACTCGCCACAGAGACCACGAGAAAGGCTGCCAAGAGATATCCAAAAGAGGCTGAAAAGTCTCCAAGGAAAGAGTTACTCCCAGTAATGGAGGGAAGGAGGTGGCACTTACGGTTGTGACTCTGCAAATCTGGCCGTGAAACTCAGGACAGTAGCAAGCTCCGCTGAGCGGACACTTTTCCACCGGCTTGCCCCGATAGATGGGCCGGTAGGAGGCCGCGCAGATGTCAAAAGGGTTGTGCATGTCGTAGTTGAGCTGGTAGGCATCGCTGGGGCTCTTCTCGCACGCAGTTAGGATCTTGCGTGTCTGCAATGGTGGCGGAAAGAGAGAGGAAAACTAAGCAGCCGTTAAGGAGAAACAGGATAGATGGCCTGGGAGTCTGAATGTTCTGTCTCAACACTTTAGAATGAGCAGGGGGAAGACTGCACTGCCCGCATTCCCTACCAGCACTAAAAAGATTCCCCTGGAGTGTAAAGAATCGAAAAAGGGACTTTACATAATTGTACGGAGGCAGAGGCGGGGAACCTCCAGCCCACGGGCCAGTCTTGGTCTGCAGGGCGATTTGTCCTGCGGGGGTTCAATCCTGGCTGCTTCAGTAGATCCCTGCAGGCGGCAGGAGTGCACGGGGCAAGTGGAGAGTGCAATCCTACTGGGTACTGCACATGCCAGGACATGCCCTTCACAATGGGGAAGCAGACCTCTGCAGCTAACAGGATTGACCCAGTCAGCTCATCAGCTAGTGGGAGGCAAGTTAAATTCTGCTGGGTGCTGCCTTGGAAGCGCATTGCATGGAACACCATGGCAAAGCAGACCTCTCTCCCCACAAGTCAACTTTGAGAGGTGGGCAGTCACCTCAAACTATCATGCCATCAGGTGATTGACCCCTCCTATCCATCAAAGTTGGCCTGTGTCATTGTAGCACCACTCCTTTGCCAAGGGATCATTCTTCAGATATCTTACATCTTGTGATGGAATCTCAATGTGGGTTTACTACACTTCAAAATACCCTCTGCCCTTTGTGCTTAGTGTCCTTGAAGGTGATGAAAACGACGACTTTGAGCAGCTCCTCTGGGAATTTACCTGCTGAGCCACTTCCGGTTTGGGCCCCAGTTCCAGGAGGCGGCGAGCGAAGGTGGCAGCCGTCTTGAAGTTCTTGAGCTTGAAGAAGAGGTTGAGCGCCGTGCGAAGGACGAGGATCATGTGGACGGGCTGCAGGTTGGAGTGGGTGAAGTAGGCGGCCATCTGTTGGGCAGAAGGATGTAGTTCCAAAAAGGCGTTTGCTTTGGTTGGGGCACCGCTCAGTTGTGCAGGAGACGGGCCTGCAGCTCAGCGATAGGGCAGCTGTTTTGCATGCGGCATGGATGCTGCACCGCCAGCTAAAAGGCTTCAGGTACGAGGGCAATGAATGACCTCTGTCTGAGGTCTTGGAGGGCTGCTTCTACTCAGGGTAATAGGCGAGATGGACTTAAGAGACATTAAGGTCAGACTTTGGGGAAGATGACAGGGGTCCTTGCATCCACTGTGATAAGGGTTTTCCCACAAATGCAACTGCTTTCTGAACTTGCCATCAGAAATGGCTAGCCCTTTTTGGCCCGAGGCCTGCTTTCAGCTTTGACCAACTCTCCCGAGACTGTGGGGCAGTGATGGGGCTGTGGTGAGTGTGGCCAACCCTACGGCCCCCCACCCTTCTCAACTGATCCATGTAGGTCAGCTGGGGAGGATGCCACTCAGATGATCAGGAAGAGGGTGATTTGCATCCCCACCAGAGCTCTTAGCCCCTCCCATTCCAGCACAGCCCTCTACTCTGGGTTTTTTTTGCTGCCATCACTGCCAAAATTAGTAGGGTCTTGAGCCAGTTGCTTGGAAGGGTCGGATCAGGCTCCTGAACTGGGGGTTGGCCACCCCTGATACAGTTAATGGTGTTCATTTGATCTTTTAGCCAATTATTGGTGCTCTTGTCCACAGAGAGATGCGTAAGTGTTGCCTTCTGGCAGACTGTAACAGCTAGGATGGTTTTGGTAACCCAATGTTTGCCCTACCTCGCAAATGCGCTTCTGCTCTTCCAAGGTCTCCTTGGGCAGCTTCTTCCTCTCAATCTCCATGGACAGCCCCACAATGTACTCCCGGCAGATGGCGATCAGCTGCTGGGCCTGTCAGAACAAAAGAACGAACAAGACAGGGCATGTTAGCTACAAACAGCGGCTTGAAAATCTGGGGAGCGGTGCTTTGTAAAGTTTCAAATAAAAACAGGAGATTTGGAGGGGGGAGTGTAGGGAGAGAGCAGATTTCTTGCTGTTGGGGTGGGCCATTCAGCCTACCCTATACCCCTGAGCAGAGGAGAATGAGTGGATGGCGGGTGCGACAACATTGCCAACACACTTGATCTGCACAACGGATTAAAGTGTCTGAACTGAGTTTGTCCCAGTGCAGAATCAGGGTGGTGTTCTTTTAGTACAGTAAGGTAAAAAGGTAAAGGACCCTTGGACAATTAAGTGCAGTCAAAGGTGACTATGGGGTTGTGGCGCTCAGGCCGAGGGAGGCGGCGTTTGTCCACAGACAGCTTTCCAGGTCATATGGCCAGCATGACTAAACTGCTTCGGGCGCAACCAGACACTGTGACGAGTGCCAGAGCGCACGGAAATGCCGTTTACCTTCCCGCCACAGTGGTACCTATTTATCTACTTGCACTGGCATGCTTTCAAACTGCTAGGTTGGCAGAAGCTGGGACAGAGCAATGGGAGCTCACTCCCGTTGTGGAGATTTGAACCGCCAAGTGGTATAGATCACAGCGCCATAACACTTCTGGGAAACATGCAAGAAGGCTTCTCTTTTTATGAACAGAGTGCAAGCGGGCTGAGTCTGCCTCGGATGATGTGAATGGACGACGGTAGGGTGGGGCTCACCTCCGCGATCTCCTGCTTGTTGTCCACCACGAGCAGCGGCACACTTAAGAGGATGGAGCGGAACTTCTCCACGGCCTCCTCAAATTTGCCAGCTGTGGTGAGCTGGTAGCACAGCTGCAGCCGCTGGATCAAGTCATTCAATTTCAGCCCCACGGCTGGGAGGGCGTTTTTCAAGCCAGCATCCTTCCTAGAAAATGAGGAGGCTGTGTGAGGACTGGCCTATGACAGATGCTTGAAGCGCAATGTTTCATTAGCCAATTCCAGAGCAAAAGGGGTTAAAATCAGGTGTGGGGTAAAACTGGTCAAGGAGCAGGGATGTTCAAGGACTTGATTATTATTTGATGGACATCAAGCAAGCTTGACTGAGTAAACCTGTCGGAATTAATGGGCCTAAGTTGTTGTTGTTCAGTCGTGTCCGACTCTTCGTGACCCCATGGACCAGAGCACGCCAGGCACGCCTATCCTTCACTGCCTCTAAGTTAATGGCCCATTAATGTTGATGAGTCTGTTTTGAGTATGACGAACAGTGGGTATGATGCTATGCAGCATCTCACAAGATCCCCGTTTGAGGTTAAGCATCAGCCAACAGCCCTGCTCCCGCATTCATGCATGCAGAAGGCAGCCAGGGGCAGGTCATGGCAAAGCCCATTTCCTGCTCGCAAACTACAGAGCTCATGGTGAGCACCTGGGTCCTACAACCAAGTGCAGCCGCCAGTCACGGCAGGAAGAACAAGGGTGCTCACACCTACCAGTTGCGATGGGGGTATCCATACATGGTGGGGAGGCTGGGAAGAGCCTGGTACGTGGTGCGCCCCCGGGCGTAGGTCTGCAGGAACAGCTGTTTGTAGGGGGCAAATGTGACCACTCCCACCTGGTCATGGAGAAGCTGCAGAGGAAAGGGGAGGGGGAGAGGTGGTGTTACCAGGTGGGTGGGGGCTCCCAGATGCTTCCCAACCAAGTTCTGCCACACAGACCCTCCCCTTCTCCCTTGCTCTAAAAATATCACTTGGGTTGCCGTATCTAGGCTAAGTTGCTGCAATGCATTATACTTGGGACTGCCTTTGAAGACAGTTTGGAAATTGCAGATGCTGCCGAATTTGCCCACTGGGGCAAAATCAGGCACCCCCAAACTCAACCCTCCAGATGTTTTGGGACTACAACTCCCATGATCCCTAGCTAACAGGACCGGTGGTCAGGGATGATGGGAATTGTAGTCCCAAAACAGCTGGAGGGCCGAGTTTGGGGATGCCTGGGCAAGATGGTCTGAGAACCTAACATCAATCCTGGCCCAACTGCGATGGCTGCCAGTTAGTTTCCAGGCCCGATTCAAAGTGCCATTTGTGACCTATAAAGCATTATGTGGAGCAGGACCTCAATACCTCAAGGTCTGCCTTTCCTCATATGAACCAACTTGGACCCTGCAATCATCATCTGAGGCCGTTCTCTGTGTGCCCTCTCCATTGGAGGTCCAGAGGGTGGCAGCATGAGAACTGGCCTTTTCGGTGGTGGCTCCTCACTTGTGGGATGCTCTCCCAGGGGGGGCTCACCTGGCGCCATCACTACTTTTCTACAGGCACAAGGCAAAAGCATTTCTCTTCTGCCAGGCCTTTGGCTTTTAATTATCTGTGGCCTCTTCCACTGGGTTTAATCCTGCCTTTTAAAAATAGGAATGTGTTTCAGATTTTTCTTTGCTTTATACTGGTTTTAATGTGAATTTAATTCTTGTGAGTCACTTTAAGTTGCTTTTGTAAAACAAAAAAGCAACTAGTAAGTTAAATAAATAAAAATAATAAAAATTGTAACATCCTTTAAAGGTCACATTGTGAAGGCGTCCAAATCAACCATTTCCGCACAGAACTGTGCTCAAGTTAAGACAGGCAAGAAGTCACAACCCCTTTGAAAGGAAGCAAGGCTCACTGGGGACAAAGCTTTTGTGACAAAGACGAACCCCCACTTGTGACGTGTGCCCCGAAGTTCAACACACTGTACGAGAAAGAAAAAAAGGCCAGTACAGAGACACTGTCCCCAGCCAACTCACCCTCATAGCTGTCTCAAAAGAGCCAGCAAGGATATGATCAACCGGAAGTTGGGAATTGTTGCACCAGACCTAAGCAGGGAGAAAAGAAAGGGATCCAATTAGAATTTTAATGTTTTAATGTATTTTAATATCTGTTGGAGGCCGCCCAGAGTGGCTGGGGGGAACCCGGCCAGATGGGCGGGGTACAAATAATAAATTATTATTATTATTATTATAGAACCACAGAAATCACAGGATCTGTGGAGGTGAACTTATCCCATCGGCCCTCCACCACAGGGGGACAGGAACCAGCCGAAGGGGGCTGAAGGATCTGCCTGATTTTATTTTGTTTTTCGAAAGCTCTGCAAGCCTGGCCATATTTTTCAATTCGGCCTTCAGCAATTAGCTCCTGTTGCTTTCCCCCGTCTTTTACACTTTCAAAATGAGCATACCAATGCACTGATTCGCCTTTGAGGTGTCACGAGATTCCTCAGATGCTTTCGCTGCAGCAGACTCCGCACCCGGCAGACCCTTCTGGATTTATTTTTTTAATGGGAGTTTCAGTTGCGTGCTTCTTGTCGCAGCCGGCTGCCTGGGAGCAGCACTTGCATACAGGGAAGCGTCAAGCCCTTGCCCACCCCTAACCACCCCGCTTTTCTCTGCTACTTGTAGGGCTCAGCACTGTCTGCTGCCCGGTCTCAAAAGAGTCTTGTGCCTCAGCACAGACGCCCTCCTACCTGTGCAGGGCTGGTGCCTTTGGTGGGCGGCACGAAGAAGCCGTCTTCTGCCTCTCCAGCGGGACCACCGGGAACATCCTAGCAGAAACGTGAGTGGGGGGGAGAGTGAAGGAGGGGCAGTTAGGGTGCGTTCAGACATGGAAGTTTTCCTGGCTACAATGCTAGTGCTTCCATCCCGTTTTCCTTTCCTACTCTGGCACCTGCTGCAACGTGAACAGTGGCTTTTCCTCATTCACACCAGTGGTGAAACACGACAGCGAATGTCTGATCACAGAAGAGCTGGGAGGGACCACGAGGGTCATCTCTTCCAACCCTTTGAAATGTTAGAATCTTTTGGCCCAATATGGGGCTCGAACCCACAACCCTGAGATTAAAATCTGCATGCTTTTACCGGCTGAGCTATCCCGCCACTCCCCATCTTCCCCGCACATGCGTGCTTCTGTTCCCCATGTTCCAGTGCATGAAGATATCTGAGAGGTAGACTGCGCCCACACATGGAGGTTTCACAGAGCTCATGTGGTAGTCAATGGCAAACATGCTCTCAGACGATGGAACCAGAGCTCAGACATGGGGCGGCTCATGCTTTGAATGCATGCGGTCCCCGATTCCATCTCTGGAGCCTCCAGGTAAAGGGAAACTGGGGCAGCAGCAGGCAAAGGGAAAAGGTCCCCCTAAGATCCTAGAGCAGTGGTGGCTAACCTTGGCACTCCAGATGTTTTGGGACTACAACTCCCATCATCCCTGACCACTGGTCCTGTTAGCTATGGATGATGGGAGTTGTAGTTCCAAAACATCTGGAGTGCCAAGGTTAGCCACCACTGTCCTAGAGAGTGGCTGCTGGGAAGAAAATAGTCCAGACTCAATGGGCCAAGAGTGAGACTGACTTAAGGGGAGATGTGTAAGCATTTGTTTTTAGTCTTCCCTCCCCTCCAGTCCTGCTGCAATACATCCCACCAGTTAAAATGAATGAAAACCATAGTTACCAGTTCAGGGGGAAGATCCAGGTCCTCTTCAATTTCCCACCCACCTCCTTCCTCTTGGCTTTTAGCCAGGGCTTCGTCTCCAAAACCTTCCCCAGCATCCACAAAGCCATCTGTAAGGGGACAAAGCGCAGATTGGGGGAGTTTAAGAAAGGCCGACATGCACACCATACAAAAACAGGAAGTGGTTGAGATGCTTCATTGGTAAGTGGACACAAGGAAAAACCTTTATTAAATAATGCAAAGCAGGAAAGCTTCAGAGAGACTGAGGTGGAATCTACACACGTTAAAAACATTGTGATTTTTTTTTAAAAAAAATAAGTTGAAAAATGCATTGAATTTGCTATAGCTCACTGTCGCCATCTAGTGTGCCAATTGTATATTACACTTTACAACGCATTCAAAACGTTTTATTTGCAGCTGTATAGCTGAGTCCCGAGAGAGGGAAGGAAAGCTCCCTGGAGAGAGCTGGGAGGGTCTGTCCTTTTCTGTGGGTGGCCAGGATGAAGTGCTACCTTTGGATAGAGAGAAGTCTCAGGATTTGTGCACTGCTTTCGTACTTTAAACACCCTGCTGCTGACTTTCTCCTCTCTTATTTTTGATGCTGCTGCTGTTACAAGAATCTTATAATGCAGTCCTCACTATTACAATCAAATTCATACGATTGTTTCAATTTTTATGTTGCACAGATATTACACAGGGACATCCGCGTTGCATGTTGCAAACTGCCCTGTGGCCTTCTGACGAAGGATGGCATGCGACCTTAAACCAGCAAGCAGCCAAGAAAATCTGGCTTTCATGGGATTTCACCGCTGAGCTCTCACCTTCATCCAGCTGCAGCTCAGCATCTTCTCCCCAGCCTTCGGTGCCTACTGTGTCTATATCGATGTCAGCAGCCAACGCGCCTCCTTTGCCTGCAGAGAAGAACAAGGTCACCGATTTGTCTTGTGGTGGGATTCTGCAGCCTCAAGAAACAGGCACGGCTTGAGGTACATTGGCCCATTTCTGGCCTCCACAGAGGACAGCAGCAGCCACCGACAGCTGCCTCAATACCTGGGAGCCCCTGCCACTCCCCACCTCCCCTGCAAAACCTGAGAAAGGGGAAGCCTGCCAGTAACAATGCCCAGGCCTCCTTACCTTTGCTGGCAATTGAGCCTTCAAAAAAGCCCTTGGAGACAGTGAGCAGAGGCCAGTTGGTGTCCAGGGGCATGATGGGAGCAAGCGGCTGGAGCAACTGTGCATTGGGGTCTATCTCTGGGATCTGGAAGAAGAAGAGGAAACAAAGAACTTTCAACCCTCCAAGTAAATTTGCAGACTCTCCACAGGGACAAAGAAGGGGCTGACTGGGAATTAGGCAGCCATTTCAGCCCAGGGGCAGTTTGGGAGGAAGCTTCAAACTGCAAGCAGGTGGGTGATAACGCTTATGCATTGTGAGATGCAAAGCCGGGGGTTCGTGATGCAACCTGAGAGACTTGGGTCAATAGGCCTAGTAACCTACAGACTTGTAAGCTCCCACTCCTGCCCCCAGACTGAAATTCTTCCATCAGTGTTAGGCAAAGGGAGAAGGGCATGCCAACCAAATCCAGCCTGCCCATAGTCCTGCACTAACCGTTTCCTTTTCCAGGTCAAAGGTCTCTTTCAGGCTCTCTGCTTCCTCATCTAAGCCGTGGGTTGCAGCCGTCAGATAGGCCAGAGACTCTGACGAAGACAAGCAAGCAAGAGAAAGGTCAGGATGAAGGGAAGCTCTCCAGGGTAGTCTGGTCATGCAAATGGAAACAGCTCCATAGCTGCTACCCTGTTCGGCCTGGAAAGGGGGGGATTTGGCAAGGGGGGGGCAGGGGGAGGGAAGGGGACAGATAAAAGAAAGCCCTTCTTTGCACAGCTCTTAGTTGCACGATGGAACTCTCTCCTGTGGCTGGTCACCAACTTGGGTGGCTTTAAAGCAGGACTGGACAAATTCATCAAGAGACTACCAGTGGCTACTACCCATGATGGCTATGCCCCGTCTCCAAAGTTGGGAGGCAGCAATGCTTCGGAATACCAACGGCTGGAAGCCACAGAAGGGGAGAGGGCTCTTGGGCTCAGGTTCTGCTTGCAAGTTATCCACTTTGAGAACAGGATGCTGGACCAGGTGGGCCACTGGCCTGATCCAGCAGGCTCCTCTTGTGCTCTTCTTACCAGAAACTGTGCTTGTTTATCTAGGAATCCCAAAGCTCACATTGCCAGCTTACTCACTCTGTCCACAGTTCTTCAGGATCCTCACCCTCTCGGCCACGTCCCCAAGGTACAAGGCATTCTGGTAGTGGCCACTCATGTCCTTCCGGATTTCGGCTGCAACAAAGAACAAGGGAAGGGGGAAATGGGTCACCTCCACACCCAACTCTCACTCAGGAATTTCACCCCAAGCACTTAGTTCACTGCAGCATTCCTGGCTGCTGCTTCTACAAATCTCCCCTCTCCCAACCTGAAGTGGATTCCTGAGTTGCAAAAGGGCAGCCACCTCCCATTACTACGCATTTCATCCTGCTTTTTTCCCCCTGCATCAAGGCTGGTGGTCAGGAGGAGGCAGGCAAACTCCAGAGACCCTGCAGTGCGCCCACCCCTATGGGTGGCTCGCCCCGCCCCTGGGTGCGCTGCCACAGGTGCCCAAGTGGCTTCCTAGTCAGTTTTGTGCCCTTGGGTGAAAGGAGGAGTGGAACAGGACGTGTGCTGCTGGCTCACAGTAAACTGAGACAAGGCAGGAATCCAGCTTTATCATCATCTGCAAAGGCAATGTTGCATGCAATTATATTCTTTTGTAATACATTTCTGAACCATCGAAAGTTTCTGGAAAGTATGGGCTGGAAGAGCCATTCGTTGTAGAGACCAACCTATCTTCATCATCTTGCGCAGTTTCTCCAGATTGCCCGTAATTAGGTACAGGAAGGAGAGCTTGTCGAAGTTCTTGGTGCGCTGGTAACACATCTCCACGATCTGGTGGTTCCCTTGGAGCAAGGCGACTTCCCCCAGTTTTTCCCAACAGTTCTTATCATCCAAGGCTTTGGCTGCCTCCAGAGCAATCTAAAAGAGCACCAAAAACATGGCCCTCAGGTTAATACCTAGACAACCCCGTTCCCAGCCCTGCTTCTTGAGATCATGCAAGTAAAAGTTCACCAAAGACAGAACCTGGAACCTTCATGCTCCACCACTGAGCTATAGAGAGGAAGATTTAGCATTTTATGGCTTAGCAGTCCAATGGTAGGACAGAATTTGCCAATAAAAGGCAAGTTTGCTTTAAAAAAAGAAAGGAGACAATGCTGGAATGAAGGAGTGGATTTGCTTAACTAAAGACCTAGCTAGTTACAGATTGTTGAGGGGCGGGGGAAGGAAGCATGGAACCCTTGTGAGAGACACCTCTAGGTCTTAGATCTGCATGCAAGTCCTCCTGGAGATGGCTGGAGGAGAACTGGCGCCACGTCTCACCTCAATGTTGCCGCATTCGAGAGCCAAGCTGAACCGAGTCTTCTCGTCTTTCACAAAATGGAGTGCAACTTCAGGGTAGCCCTTCTTCTGGAGGTAGGCGATGATGGACTGGCCCACCAGCTTGGCGTTCCGCACCATGTGGAGCACCTGGAACAGGAAGGAGGCGGGGGGACAAATGAGGGCGCAGCCACGCATTTAGGGAATAAATCCTAGGTTAGCACAATGGCTATCACACGTGGCAGGCGGTAAGGAGATCCGGAGAGAAAGAGGCTCAACTCAATGTGTGGTGGCACTGAAAAAGGAAACTCAGTGCTATGGTTTTTAGGAAAGGGATAGATAATGAAAGGATCAGTATAGTGATGTGTATCATTCTAGTCATTAGAGCTGCAGGATAGCATGCAAAATGATCAGGATGTTTAGGACACCCTAAGAGGAAAACGCAAAAGCTCTCACTTTAAGAGGGGGGGGGGGGGGAGAGAGATAACTAGATTGTTCCAAGGCATGGAAGTAAATGAGGGGAAAATTGCCCCCTCTCCAGTAACACAAAAACTTGGGGTCACCCATGAGTTTGACGGGCAGCCAAATTCAGGACAAACAAAATAAATAGCAAATTAAAGTGGGAATCTGATCTGAATGGGAACAAAAAGGACCACAAATGATCACAAATTCCTAGATAAGAAGATATTGTGAATTCCACTGAACGGGACAATAAAGAAAAATGGTTGTCTTGTTATGTATCTATGGTCCTTTGGCCCTACGAAGTCTGAAAAGCTGTACTGATAGTTGAGCTCTGTTTGCTTCTAATACACATTTGGTGGAAAGTTAAAAAACAATAATACCATTTTAATTGGTATTATGTGTGAGGATTTTAGGCAAAGGATAATTCTGACCCCCAGAATGCCTTTTTTTAAAAAAAAATTGTGTGTGAAAACAGGTGGAAAATGAAAATGTTAAATTGTGTATGAATATTCTTGCATCAGCTATAATGCTAAATGCTAAGTACTGGATGCCATGCAGAATTATAGCTATGGAGAAATGGAACCAAGTGGTTTCTTCCTTTGCACCCCTAGTAAAATTCCAGTTAGGAATTACTTTCATAGGGGAGCTGTAAATTAATTCCAGTTATATGTTCCAGAGACAGAGAGCTGCTTGTAAATCATTGGGAAATTAAGATTTTCTTATGGTGTTTGCAAACAGCTTATCGAGTATTCTAAGGTTTAAGGCTTAAGAGGAATGTTTCAATTTTGTAAGCTGAATCTTTATATGCCTTTGTTCGTTCTTTACTGTATATGTTGTATTTGAAAAATAATTTTAAAAATGAATTCAAGTGGCTCCCTTCAGGCTCCACCTCTCGGCCTCCTGGGAGCATCTAGCAGGCTTCTGCTGTTCCAGCAGTGTCCTTACATTTCTACGGCAAGAAGTGGAAGGAAGTCCTGGCATGACTTCCTGCCTGTTCATATCAAAGATGGCAAGGAGGTAGAGAGAGATACAGTTCTTAACCTGAAGCACCACTTTAGCTAATGGGGCCTCCCCCTGCCGCTGCGCCACAGCTGCCCGATTTCTGTTCTCACCCTGAAGCAAAGTTCTTAACCCGAGGTAATATTTCTGGGTTAGCAGAGTCTGTAACCTGAAGCGCCTGTAACCTGAAATGCATGTAACCCGAGGTACCACTGTACAGAGATGGGAGGTGACGCAAGAGACGGGCTGTTTGAGAAGGCCCCTCCTCCCCAGCGCTGGGCACGGATGGCAGGAGGCACGCACCTCGTCATACTTCCGGTTGATGAGAGCCAGCTTGAACTTGAACTCTGTCGGGTCAATGGTCAGGACTCGGGGGCGGCATTCGCGATCCAGGCAGTAGACGTTGTTCCCCTTCACCCGCGTCACGTAGATAGGCAGGTCCAGTGTGCGGATGATCCCGTGGTCTCTAGATGGGGAATGCGGAAGCAGGAGTTGTGGGGGGTGTCAGGGACTGGACCGAGGAGGAATGGTGGGAGCCCTCCCTCCTTTTTCTGAACCTTCCCAAGGGCAGGAGGACAGTATTGATTTAGAACAGTGGTTTGCGGAAGAGCATAGTCCAGAGGTGAAAAGCTAGGAAATACTGGGTGAGGAACAGCTAAAAGAGGAAACGCCAAGAGAGAGACAGCTGGCAGATTGTGTCCTTGGACAGCATTCCTGACCCCACCCCCCCTTCGCCTAAGAAAGTGATAGAACAGAAAGCGCAACGGGAACAAGCTCAGATTACCCAACATAGGAGTGACATAGATTAATGGGGACGGAGGGGGTAAACCTTTACTGGGAGCAACACCATTTTTTAGAGAGATATGCATTCTCTCGCTGTGATTATTAAAGAACTTATCTAGTATGAACGCTCCTTTTGTTTGATCTGCTTATTTACTGCCACCGGGGGAAGGATCCGATCCCCCAAAGCCTGACAGGGGGAATGGGCAGAAAATGGGGTCATATGACCCTCCCTTTAAATTTACAAGATTAAAAGTGGGGGGAGGGGAGGACACTTTCTGCTACTGGATAAGCTTTGGAACTTTATAGTAAAACTAACTTAATATAATGATTGAGCTCTAACTAGGCTTTGCTTCTACTAGGGATTGGAAAGGGAGAGGAAGGGCACTCAAGCTCCATGATCTTTACATCAATGAGCCTTCCTCCTTGGCAAACTCCTTTCAGTTCTTGGTCTCTGTCATTTCTGTTCACTCAGATCAGCTTTGTTTATAAGAGCGCAAGAAGAGCCTGCTGGATGCCCGTGGGGAGACTTTCAAAGCAGGATCTGAGCACAAGAGCACACTCCCCTCCTGTAACTGTTCAACTGGTCTTCAGAAGCATTACTGCCCCCCGACTATAGAGGCAGAGCACAGCCATCATGGCTAGTAGCTGTTGAGTCACACTTAACACCATGCCACGGTTAAACAAATCGAGGTTTACAAGCCAACAACAAACCATGGCTCCAGATCACGGTCTGTTGGGCAGTAAACAGACCACAGTTAAGCTTCTGGAGAAGGCTCAGATGATCTAACAAGCCATGGTTTAACAAACTGCATGCATGTCTCTCTTTAAAAAGCAAGTGCAGGCTTTCTCTCAAGACCAGGTGCTAACAAGGATTTTAATGCTGTTAAATCCTACTGGGGACTGGCTGTACACCAGCTTTTTAGAGCCTTGAGAGAACTTCTGTTTTGCAGCTATGATGCAGAGTACTTTGTCCCTGGGAAGCTTGTGTTGTTGTTGTTGTTAACAACGAGCATATCAGGTTTTCTCTGTCTTCACAGTGCTAATTCATGTATCTTCAAAACACAGGTATGGCTGCTGAAAAAGCAGGCCCAAAAGCAACTTCAGGAGAGGAGGAGTTGCTTTGGCTTATGCCTCAGAGGGCAGTGATCAAAGTAAAAATAAATGGCACTTTTATTTACAACCATCCTGGATAATGACAATGCTTAGCCAGCAACCTGCTGGGCGCCGCAGTCCATTCACGCTGCCTGCTTACCCGGTGGTGACGGCGTATTTGATGTGGTTGCTTGTGGTGTAGATGAAGACCCCGCTCTCGTCCCAGGCGCCGCTCTTGACCCGGATGTTCTCGTGGATGTTACAAAGCGACTCCAGCTTCCTGTTGCAAATCATGATGGCTGGAGAGGCAGAGCAGAGGAGAGATGTCATGCTCAAGAGGGCTTACTCCTAAGTAACCCCAACTGAAACAAATCCAAAGTACAGGGCATTGGGACAGTGTAGTGCCTAGGCTAGGAGGTCAGGTCCTGATTCAAATCCCCATTCAGACGTGAAGCTTAGGAGACCAATGGGGATCATACTATCATTCCTGTTAATGGCTCTTCTCTTCACTCAGTCGAGGCTTTCCTTTGCAAGCTCCTCAGGGCAGGGACCCCATTCATTCTTTCCTCCCACCCCTTGAAGCAACATGGGTGACTAAGAAAGAACAGGAGGATGACAACGTGATTTTCTGCCATAAGGCAGGACCCTATGGCACATTTTGCACCGTAGCTTTCAGTCAGGGGGAGTGGGGAGGAAACCATTTCTCTTGGTTTCCTCTTCAGGCTGTCCCTCTTTCCTTTACCCTAATGTGAGGAAGAAAGGACCAGGTGATGTTGCATTCAAGGAGGACCTCCCCCCCCAAATAATAATAATAATAATAATAATAATAATAATAATAATAAATGCACCATTTAGCCCTAAAGTTATGTATGGCACTTTAACTCCCCTCTTTTCCACTCCACACACACACACAAAAAAAAAGAGAAGAGAAGGATAATTTTTAAAAGTAGCTTACAGTCAAAAGCAAAACATTGGGGGAAGATGAGGAAGCTGCAAAATGGAGCAACCCAGAATACGAAAATCACTGATACGAAAGCCTTGGGGCCTTGCTGTCAAGACACCTGTGAGGCCTCTTCTTACCGTGCTTTGCCAGGAGAGCCACGTGGGACATGTCAGCCGACCAGATGACGTACTTCACCTTGGAGATCTTGACAGAGGCCAGAGTCCTGCAGGAAGGGAGCAGCCCCGCAGTCCATGAAGCCACACCAGGACACACCACCTTCCCTTCTCCCCCATTTGCCCGCTATTTGGGTGCAGGAGAAGCAGCAATCAATTTGGGGGGGGGGTAGTACCACGGGAAGAAAAAGGTTTTCGCCTACGGACCACATGAGACTTATGCAGAGTCTGCTTCAACTGGCCCACAGAAACCAGCTCTTCTCCTTCCTCTAGGGCAGCTCTATGGGACTCCCTGGTGGCCAAGAACACCCCCAGATACCTTACAATATGCACATTATCTGTGGTATCTTAAGGAAACCTGGCAGCTGAAAGGCACTCATAGAAAAAATCTGCAAGTGTTTGGTAAGGATCAGCAACTGGAAGCCTCTGGGCCAAATCCGGCCAGGTGTTTCTACTCCCCCATCCAGAGGAAAGGAAATCAGAGGGTTCTACAAATACAGCCTTGGGCTTCCATATAAAAGTGACCAAGCTGGTAACGGTTGTTGTTGCCCACCTGGAGTTTGTCTGATGGACTCCACCACCACCACCCGAGGTCAGAGGTCATCTGCTGCTCAAGGTTCTTACCGTTTCTGCTGCACATCAAAGAGGGTGATGGAATCAGCATCTCTCAGCAGCAGGTTCCCAGTCCCAGCGTAGAAAATCTCATCGCAGTTGGGAACCTGGACCTTCTTGGTGATCTCATTTTTCAGGTTCTTGATCAGAATCTGCCATTTCAGCAGGCAGGCAAGAGACCGCAAAAATCAGGGAGAGGAGGGAAGAGAGAAATCAGGCACATGAAAGCGAAATCTGGAAGAGCAAGACTCGGCGCTGGCTCAGGAGCTCACATGGAGCACAGAGCTGCTCAGCACCTTTGCGTGCTGCTCAGTGTTGCCTCGTCCCTTCTCATTTTAATCTGCCACATAACCTGACAATGTCTTGCAGGGGTAGCTCACAATCATGAGTGGCAGGGGGGGGAGGGAGAGAGAGAAATAGAGAGCAGCAGTGCAGTGTAGTGGCCGAGACTAAGCTGCGAAGCACAACGCTCCGTTTGAATCTCGGCTGACATGAATTGCCTCAGGGGACTTAGCCAAGCCATAAATTCTCTCAGACTCACCATATGCAACATGGAGAATAGCGTTCCTGTCAGAGAATAACTGTACCTTCCAGAAAGAGTATTTCTGTTCCGACAGGATTTCCCAGCTTGGTGAATGGGTCTCTACCATGAGTGCCCACTTGTTGGGACTTCCGCCTTGCGTTAAACGTATTTGATCTCTTTGTGTTTTTAACTGTTATCTTACGTGTAAAATTATCTCGAAACAATGGTTTAGAAGGTGAGTAATAATTGTTATAATAATAATAATAATACACTCCTGTGCTTTAGTCTTCTTCTCAGAAGACTTCTTTGGTTTTCCTCCTCTCTTCCTAAATCAACGTTTCTCTATCAGGATTCCATGAAACTTGTGGAAGTTCCAAGCTCAGGCAGGAGAAGCCGAAGCTCATGGGCTGCTGCTCCCCAGAGACAGATCACGGCTTGATGGGACAGGCAGAGCGTTTCATACGAAGCTTATGCCGAGTCAGACCCTCAGTCCACTTAGCTCACTATTTTATCAACAGACTGGCAGCAGCTCTCCAGGGTTTCAGAAAGGGAGTCCCTCCCAGCCCTCCCAGGAGATGCCACTGGGGAATGAACCTTGGACCTTCTGCATGCCAGGCAGATGTCCTGCCACTGAGCTATGTGGTTCTCCCCACTCACCGAGTGCATCCGATCCAAGACGGCAAAGCGGTTCCGAGCTACCCACACAGCTGTCAGCCCAGAGGAGCGTTTCCCTTCAGGAGCTGGGGTGGAATAATAAATTACAGGCATTAAGTCATATACCGCTGGCTCTGCTCCAGCTCTGCTCCTGCGGATCAGCTGCTCTCTCCCTACCCCCCAACCCCCGTCTCCCATTTAACCTCAGGCTACATGTAAGATCCAGGCCCTCCTCCTCTCTGCCTCTGACACATACTTTTGGATTCTCAAAGTGGCCCACTGGAGGAGCCAAGCAGTTGCTGGGGGAACCGGCGCCACGACTGACTGGCACAGGAGGAAGCAGCCATCCTGGCTGACACGCCACTATGTCACGCTAATGAGCTATGCTTCTGCAGCCAAACAAAGCAAGCGCCGAGGGTCCCATAGCCAACACAGGCCCCTCCCTTGCCTCTGCTTCCAGCAGCTGTTGCCTCGCACTGAAGCACAAAGCAACGAGTGTCAAGAGAAGAAGCCTCTCCGGGAGAGAACTGCGCAGAGTGAGGCGTCCGGGCAGCTTCGGACATGCAGGCGAGGCCACCAAAGATGTGGGGCTCAGCGCTTCCTGCAGCCAAAGGGCAGTATATAAATAAATAAAATAAATAAAAGTAAAAAAATTGCATCGACAGCCATGTAGATCAGGGGTGTGGAGCTTCTGGCCCTCCAGATGTTGCTGAACTATGACTTCCATCACCTCTGAACATTGACCATGCTGGGTGGGCTTGATGGGAACTGGAGTCCAGTAACACCTGGAAGGACTTCCCGAGTGCAGATTACAGAAAAAAAACCAACACACTGGGAATTGCCCCTTCTCAACATTATCAAGTGTAATCGTTAAAACAGACCAAGATGTCCCAAGCTCAGATCTCTCCTCACTCAGCAGTCTTTTAGGCTAGCTGTCTCAGTCTTCCTACCCCCATTGTTGTTGTTGTTGTTGTTGTTTTATTTATACCTTGTCCATCTGGCTGGGTGCCCCAGCCACTCTGGGCAGCTTCCAACTAATATAAAAGCATAATAAAACGCCAAACATTAAAGACTTCCTGATACAGGGCTGCCTTCCGATGTCCTCTAGAAGTTGTGTAGCTCTTTATCTCCTTGACATCTGATGGAAGGGCGTTCCACAGGGAGGATGCCACAACCAATAAGGCCCTCTGCCTGGTTCCCTGTAACTTCATTTCTCTCAGTGAGGGAACCTCCAGAAGGCCCTTGGAGCTGGACCTCAGTGTCTGGGCTGAACGATGTGGGTGGAGATGCTCCTTCAGGTATACCATTCCGTCAGTTATACGGGGGATAAGTATACTGGGCCCTCCTTACATGGTTACTCTGCGAATAGCTGCAAATTATCCAACAGTTTCCCACCTGATGATTTTGGTGGTAATGCGCATAATCAAAAAGGGAAAGGCCACAAGAATATACCAGTATTTTCATGTAGATAGCCGTGTTGGTCTGTCATAGTCAAAACAAAATAAAAAAATTCCTTCCAGTAGCACCTTAGAGACCAACTAAGTTTGTTCTTGGTATGAGCTTTCGTGTGCATGCACACGAATCTCTGCTAGTTACGTTGGTATCTGAAGAAGTGTGCTTGCACACGAAAGCTCATACCAAGAACAAACTTGGTTGGTTTCTAAGGTGCTACTGGAAGGAATTTTTTTATTCAGTATTTTCATGTTTGGAAAGCACAGTTGGAAACAAATTTTCCTCTTTTTGCCATCACACAAAGTGAAAAGAAGAGCCTTAACACTCTTACCACTATGAAAATGGTGAGGAAATGGGGCGGGCCAAATATTTGTTTGCAAGAGCTACCAACATTGCGGGATAGAAGAGTGAGAAATGAAAGCGCCCCAGAGTCCTGAGCGCCAGGAGGAGCCCAGCTCACAGCAAGGCTGGAACGTAACAAGCAGAGTTTCTGTGCCTTGGAACGAGGGGAGGTAACATCGCCTTTGTAGCAAATGGCGCCTGGCAGCCACGCAGAGCCCGTAAATCTGCTAATGGGGGAGGCTGGAGGCTGGCCTGGCTCATGCATCACTGGAACTCGCTCCGGGAGCTTTTACTGCCGTGACGTCAGAGGCAGGGGAGACCCAGCTGGAACTTCAACTCCCAAGTGGAACGAGAGGCACTCGGAAGGAAGAAGTTCCAGCGGCACATTTTGATGGGCAGATTACACGCCTGGTCTGGAATTGGCCAAGAGGGAGAGAACAAGCACTGGGCACTTGTACAGCTACTTTGGAAGCAGAGAGGCCTGCCTGGGACGGAGCTGCTTTGCTAGGAGATCCATCACGACAGGCAAGCCAGGGAGGCGGCCTGCTGGGCAGAGAGGCAGGATGGATAGTTTCTAATAACTGATTTATAAAAAATATATTTGCAACCGTAAAAGCGAGGGGGACAAACATGAATTTTTCAAGTCAAAAGAACCTGCCAAGAGCATGTGATTTTGGGAGGGCGGGGGAAGGCGGTGGAGGAACAGATGCAGAGCTCACCATCAGGATTCTGGGAATCAGCATCCTTAGGAATGGTGTACAGGTCGTAGGTGCTGTTCTCCAGATTACTGGCTCTCTGTGGAGAGAGGAAGAATTCTACACGTCAGTCCAGCTCTCTCGGGACTAGGATTTCTTTCAACTGTTTGTGCTTGTTTCTTTTGCTTAGCAATCGCACTCCAGCATTCGGCACTAGCCAGCAGGTCAAGCCCAGAGGAAGCCCCACATAGAGCGCACTGCAGTAATCCAGATTTAAAAGGTAAAGGATCCCTGACCATTAGGTCCAGTCGTGGACGACTCTGGGGTTGCGGCGCTCATCTTGCTTTATTGGCCGAGGGAGCCGGTGTATAGCTTCCAGGTCATGTGGCCAGCATGACTAAGCCGCTTCTGGTGAACTAGAGCAGCGCGCGGAAACACCGTTTACCTTCCCGCCAGAGCGGTACCTATTTATCTACTTGCACTTGACGTGCTTTCGAGCTGCTAGGTTGGCAAGAGCAGGGACCGTGCAATGGAAGCTCACCCTGTCGTGGGGATTCAGACCGCCGACCTTCTGATCGGCAAGCCCTAGGCTCAGTGGTTTAACCCACAGCACCACCCGCGTCCCTAAATCCAGATTTAGTGATCTATAATTAGGCAAAGTCATGGAAGAGAAGATCTATCCGTGGGCATTAAGCCACAAAGGCAATAGACTACCTCTGAATCTGGAGGATCCATATCTGCAAATACAAGTTGAGGGGGGGCAGGGGGGGTTGCTTCCCTGGAGGTATCTGGTTGGTTACTGTGGGAAGTAAGGATACTGGACTGGAAGGGCCCCTTTTGTCCAAGGCAAGTAGCAGGTTCCTTGGGCAGCCGCCCTGTTCTTCCACTTTCTGAAAAGGTGGACATGCACATCGCCCCTGTGGGACTGAGCCCCGCAAGTGGCAAGGACTCAAAAGGAGTCCCCAAACCCCTTAGCAAAGGGTGATGAAGTCACCCAACAGGGCTTGCGGAGCTCCAGGTTAGCTTCAGCTTACCGTGCAGAGGAGGACGGCGTTCTCCGCAGGGTTGTAGGACATGTTGAACACGGGGAACTTGGAGCCGCTGAGAAGGAGGAAAGTAATGAATGAGGAAAGCAGGGAGAACACAAATAGTAGCTGGCCTGTGTCACAGCTCTGGCTTCAAGCAGCGGCCACTGACTCAGAAGGAAAGGACCCCCATGACACCCCCCCCCAAAAGGTACTGGGCTACAAGGTGCTCCGCTGGTTGTCTGCCTCCATGGTTGGAGGTGGTGATGCTTCTGAATAACAGTAGCTGGTAACCACAGTGAGAGAGAGTGCTCTCGTGTTTGGGGCCTGCTTGCTGGTTTCCCAACAAAGGCAGCTGGCTGGCCACTGTGAGAACAGGATGCTGGACTCGATGGGCCACTGGCGTGATCCAGCAGGCTCTTCTGGTGTTCTTGTGTACAAACAGTGCATGCCGCCTTCTCCGCCCACAAGAAGCGCAAAACAACCACCTAGTGGTGGAAGGCATCGAGCGGAAGAGGACCTCCTCACCTTCTCAGCTGCATTACGGCAACATCTTTGGAGCTGTTGAAGTCCAGCTGTCGCAGGAAGCGGTCCTTCACGTAGTAGAGCATGTTGCCATGCACAGCGTATGCCGGTCGCTCACGCTCCAGCTTGAAGACAATCATGCCGCCATCATGTCCTGGAGAGAGGCAGCCGTGTTAAGATTTCTGCAGCCAACGCTACAAGCACTCACGGCACCTTGGAGGGGTAGACAAAGTAGTGTGCCCTCCAGGCTGAAGGGTCGCAGCTCAAGGATGGAGCATCTGCCATGTACGTGGAAGGTCAGAGGTTCAATCCCTGGTGCAGAAACAGATTATACCTTATACCAAGCCAGACTATAGCTCAGTATTGTCTGCAATGTCTGGCAGTGGCTCTACAGAATTCTAGGCAGGATCCTGACCCAAGCCTAGCTGGAGATGCCAGGGATTGAATCCGGGGACCTTCTGCTTGCAAGGCAGACGCTCTTCCCTATGGCATCTCAAGATGGGGCTAGGAGAAGCCCCTGCAGCTATTGTCTCAGTGGCGGCCCTGCACCTTTGACCTCTTCCCCATCCGAGGAAGGAATGTCAAGCTTTTGGCACCAGCTGAAAACCTGGCTATCTTAGGAGCTTAGTGCCAGTATGATTGTTTATTAGTGCTTGGCCGTAATTTATTTTTGTTTTGTTTTGCAACAACAGCTCAACAAAAACAAAGCAGCTGCAGGGCCCCAATCCAGATGAGGTGCCCGTGCAGGTTTTCACCTGAAAAAATTGCCTTGCTATTTGACACCCCCCCCCCCAAAGATGCTGTCTGAAGAGAGTGGAAGATATGCGGGTAATGTGCAGTCAGAAGAGAGAGCTTTTCAACAGGAAATCAGCACCGGGCCCCAGTCTGGAGTGAGAGCACGTTCCAGATCAAGGTTCCACAGCCACTTATTCTCTCCAAACACAGCCAGGTTAAGGATATTCATTGGAACACTTGACTGTTTTGCAAGCAAAGGCATATTTAAAGCACCTTTAAAGGAGAAGGTGCAAGATGCTTCAAAGGGCACTTTCCAGGTATCCCTGTGTTCCTCTTTTAAACCTCTGACATTGGTATTAAAGCATGGGAAGACCTGCAAAGCCACAAGAGGGATGCAGGTGGCTGGGTGACCCCACTCATACGTCAATCCTGAGATGTCGTAATAATGGCATGTGACTGACAGATCATAAGCCCCACCCACCTGTCAAATTTGGCCTGTGAGACCAAGCTTGATAAAAGATCTGGCCGCTGGAGCAAAAGATTCCCCCACCCCTGGACTGGACACTGCCAACTTGTTAGATACATGAACTGCTTTCCATGAATGATCCTCTGCACTTCATGACATTTTGACCCCATTTTCTTTAAAATTATACAGTACGTGGTTATATCTGCCAACTGCAGAGACCATTTTGTGCATGCCATGACATGGGCTTAAAATCACAAAAGCAGATGCCACCATAAATCTGTTTGCCTTTTGGGTGACAGAGATCCTTTTTTGGCATCTAGTGAAAACTCATCATCAAATCCAGAGTGTCTTCAAGAACAGATCCCATTACCTGCAGCAAAGAGGTTGAGGTTGGGGTGAGCTGCCAACACCCAAAAGCGGTCGTGATCCCTGCGGAAAGTCTGGACTCCCGTGCTGGGAAGGGGAGAATGAAAAACAGAAGCAGACTAATTAACACAAAACAACTGGACTGCTTTATTCAATTGATAGCCTTGAAGCAGCTACAGTATTTTCCTAACAGAGGGGTAGGGAACCTCTGGCCTGCAGACTAAATGTGGCCAACACCAACCAAATGTTTATTAACACTCCCTCCTCACCTGACCCCAAGATCTGGTGGCCCTGAGTTTTGGATCCCTCCATCACGCAGCGGAAGGGCCGGAGGTCAGTGGCAGAGCTTCTGCCTTGTGAGCAGGAGGCCCCAGGGTTCAATCCCCAACGGCATCTCCAGACAGGGCTGGGGAAAAGCTCCCTGCTTGAACTGTGGGGAGCCACTGCCAGTCACTGCAGACAAAATTGAGTAGATGGACCAATAGCCTGTCTTTCTATAAGGCAGCTTCCTGTGTATTTGAGCCAGGCACTCAGCATTCCAGGATGTATTCTTTTAAAGAGTGCAGGGCCCAATATCCCAAGATCAGGAAGGGCAGGCAGGATGGCGCACTTACCGCTTAGACATATCCCAGACACGGATGCTCTTGTCCTCAGAGTTGCTGAGGATGAGTTCCTGGCGGGGATGAAACACGGCGCAAGAGACGTTGTTGTAATGTCCGCGGCAGGTGTCTACCTCCCAGGCTTTCGACTCTAAGGATAAGAAGGCCGGTGATCACGAAGCAGTTCCTTGGCAGAGAGGTCAGGGAAATGGAACCCTCCCCTCGAGCTTGCAAAGCAACTCTACAAGGTCCTACACAGGGAATTGGTCCTGAGAGTTGCCTAGAGCAGTTCTGGTGCCCAGCCTTTTGAGGTGCTTATTGTTCTTACCCTTTTAATGCATTTATATCCCGCCTTTCTCCCAAGCTGGGATTCAAGGTGGCTTACAACAATTAAAAACAACATTACAAATTAAGTCATGAGCAGAAATCGAGTTAAAAGCTAAAATGCAGTTAATAGTTAAAATGCAGAACACATTTGGAGCCAGCAATTAAAACACAGTTTGCCTCAACGGCAGCCCAGTGGTCAACAGTGCCTGCAACTTAGTTTCCAAAGGCCTTGGCCTTCTGGCAGAAGGATAACAACCAAAGGCCATCACTTCCAGGCTCTGCTTGCCTCCTCCCAAGGAAGCTCAAGCCAGACGGACTTTTGAACTGGGCTGGCAAGGCATTCCTAAGGCTTCTGCAATCTTCTACTGCCGCTTGGCATAGGTTTGCCCGCTTTCTTCCCCTAACCTACCAGAGAAGCGACTCCTTCCGGTGCCGGGCTCATTTCTAAACAGCTATCAATGCTGGATCAGGTTCTCACCCTGCAGCCAAGGTTCCTTCTCTTAAGTGCCCAGCCAGCCTAGCAGCGTGTGTGGCTGGGTCCTTGCTCTCGCAACTCGGCTCCGTGGAGGAAGGAAGGAAGAGGACGGCTCTTACCATTCATCCGCCAGATCTTGACTTGCCGATCGTCAGCCCCCGAAACTATGAGGGGCATGGTGGGGTGGAAAGCGGCCCAGTTCACACCACGGTCGTGCCCCTATGAGAAGAAGGGAACTAATCTCAGGCCGAGGCTGCCATTTTGGGAAGTGGCAACATACAGCGGCAACACGTGCCAGTCAATGGGGTGTGAGGAGCAGAGTTGCTGTAGCTGCCACCCCCTGCCTGCTAATCCAAAGGGACCCACTCCATCCCTACAGTCAGAAGGGGCTAATATAGCCCTGCCTCTCTGCTCCTCCCTCAGCAAAAACTCTGCTTTACAATCTGGGCCAGGGGGAGAGGGAACGACTGCAACCGCCTCGTCCCTGGTCTTTTGCACTCACACCTGAGCCCCCTCACCTCTTTACCCAGAATTCAGCCACCGAAACCACCCATCTTTCTCATTGCTGACCACATAATGCCCTCGGCTCCATGTACCGGGCTTTGCATCTTGCCCAGTCCACTGTGAGCTCCTTATCTTCAAAGCTCTCCATTTCTCCATCCTAGGACCCTGTTATTTCCCCACCTAGAGTTTCACTTGTCCAACTGCACCCCCACTTGACCAACCCAAGATTTATTTCTTACTCCCTCAAACCTCCCTGCCCTTTCACCCTTGCCTCCTCTTATACGTCCGGAACCACCTTGCAGAACACCCCTTTGAGGCCACCTCTCCAACTTACTTCAAATCCTTCCTTCAAACACCCACCCTGCTTTCCCCCCAAAGCCTTTGCCATAACCTTTCAGTATCCAAACTGTTAAGTTCAAGAACTGCAATGAACGTGAACTCATCCCCCTGCCTGCTCCCTACTTCATCTCCCATCCCGCTTCTGGTATTGTTCCCCAGAGCTGAATTTTAGACCACACGCTTCTCAAGGCAGGGTGCTATGCTCTTAATACTTTGCACGTGGGCGGCACCATATAAACAATGGTTTGCAATAGGCTTGATCCCCGAAGCAAGGATCTTTCTTGCAATCCAACTCTGGAGGTTGCAGGTCTTGCTGCTCCTTGTTGCGGAATTACTCAGGTCCAAAGCCCCTGCCAACAGCTGCTTGTGTTCTGAGCAGTTTAAAATAGCAGATATGCAATGGTGCCTCCCCCATCCACTCCCTGCCCAAGCCAGGAGTACCTCGAGGACGTGCTTCACCACTGCATCAGTGGTGCCAAAGAGATCTACTCCAGTGATTCCCCTAACGTCCGACTCCACGGCTCCCGGGGAGAGGTTCTTCTTCCTCAGGCCTTCACGAAAGGTGAGAGTGAAGAGAGCAGGGGCAGAGCATGAGGTTAGTGAGAGGATGCTGCAAAATTCAGAGACAGGCTGTTTATATAAATGGAAGACATAAGCGGGTGAAATGGAACAGAGAAAAGGGACCACAGGTTATTTTCATTCCCTACGAACATCTACCAGAACAATGCACAGTAGCAAGCGATTTCTACATTCCTTTGCAGTTCACTAGGGAAACTGAGACGCCTTTGCAATCAGGAAGCAAAAAATCACCAGGCTAGGAATGCTGCCGCTGCTGAGTTACTTGGTTGAAGGCCAAAGAGAAAAGGGGGTTTGAGTCAATCGGTACCTAGTATATTGGATTTGAAGCATTCTGGCCTCTTATTTTAAATATGGATTTGGCTGTTAAAAGCTATCAAGTTCACATAACCAGACGGGCACTTTCAACAAGGAACCTGACGCGATGGGCTGAGATCCAGGAAGGTCTTGGCTCAGGCAGGAGCCTCGAGTCGAGAGTGGAAGGAACCACCTGCACGCCTGATCCAGGAGATACTGAAACATCTGGGGCTTCAAGGAGGTGGCAAAGGGACTGAACAACAGATGGAAAATTTTTGGAGAAGCTACACAAATCCAGAGGGAAAGGAGGACACTCACAGAATGAACCAGCTTTTTATGCTGTGGGAGAGAGAGTGAGGTGTTTGTGTGAGAGACAAGCAGACATATGCACAAGAGTTGTGGGGATTAATGTGGTCTGCAGAGCAGTTAGACAGCCTGATCATGCGAAGGCACTGTCTGGCTCCCGGGTAGTTGGGGACTCTGAAAGTTAAAGGGGTAACTAAAGATAGTTAAAGGGGACTCTGAAAGCTCAGGCAATAACTGAAGAACAAGCATCACCCTTGGAGCGTTAGACCACCCTGGACGCAGCTCACAGCACTCCCAACTCATTAGGAAGCCTAGTACCATCATGCTTCTAGAGCTTTTCCAGAACTCCCCAGCCCAGCCCAGCCTTTTGCTGCCTGGAACCTCAACAAGGCTCAACCTTTTAAGAACAAAGAGTGCACCCGGCAAGGAACGGTTAGGAAATTGCTGTGCAACATTAACTCTTGTTAAGCCCTCCCTTCCTGCCATCCATGTCAAGGCTCAGCTTCCACCTGGATTAAAAGGGTGCAGGGAGGAAAAAAGGGAGTTATTTCAGAAACACCCCCAACAGGTTATTGTTAGTATCAAGAGCAGGGAAACTTCAGTTACAACGCAGCTTTTTCATGCATTTTTATACGGCAACCAGAATCCAGACCCAAACTGGCTCCTTTCACGCACTCTCTCAGCAGGAACAAGGGGGACCCTGCACTCAGTTGCCCTGGAAACCCACCCATATGGTTGATACGATTGTCTGTTTTCTCCAAGAAGTGCAGCAAATCCACAACATCCCACTAATTATCAGGAGAGTTCGCGATGAGGCTACAAATCACTATAAACCCAGGATGAAATTTCCATTGCCAAAATGTAAGGAACAAGAGTTAGCACAGGGAGGTGGTGAAAGACATTCCAGGTTCCAACTGCGCTTGGCCAGCTCACTAGGTGGATTTAAGACAAGCTATGGACCTATCTGCATCATGGGGACAATTCTGGCCTATGGTTGTTGTGCAGGTGACACTCCCTTCGTCCCAGCACTTTGCTCTCTAACTGGCATTTTGAGAGAGGACGAAACCAGCAGTGGGAATTAACTCAACATTTCCAGATCTGTAAAGATGTTGGAAAAGTTTACGGGTCTTCCAAACAACCAGTTTGGAATTCTGCTGAGAGAGTCTGTGAACCTAGCAGCAAGGGTGCTGGTAGAAGAGATTACAAAGCTCTCCCTGTCAGTAGCCAGGAAGCAGCAATCCTCTCCCCTCCCCTCCCCACAGCTGGGTCATGTCTGAATGTGTGCTACGAAGCTCCAGCAGCCCACCCAGCTGAAAACTGCAGTCGAGAAAGCGGCAACTCTATTGTGCCCTCAGTTTTCATGTTCCACACTCCCACCTCCTTAGGCTCCCTCTTTTGCAACCAGGGCATGACCCTCCCTAGCTCAAAGAATTATGCAAATAATCCTTTGTCAATGGCCAGGGGTGATGGAAGTTGCACTTCAGCAACAGCTGGAGCACCAAAAGTTCATCACACTTGCTCTACAGGTTCACTTTCCAGAGGGCTTCCAGGAGGTAGACCCCAAGGCCTGCAGCTTCACTGGAGCAGGATCCTTCTTCCATGAGAACCCAGGTGCCTTGGCTCCTTTGCTCTGGCCCAGGGGCCCATCATATGGGCCTGTGCACCCTCAAATTGTGTGGTGCTGTTTCCACCAGATCAGGAACAGATTCTTAGAACTTGGGGCCCAATGAGATTCAATGCACCACAGAAATTGGGGGAAGAGCATTATTCCATCGTGCATCCAATTAAACTGATACCATGACGCACAATTCTCTGATGGAATTTGCTGCTGGAAGATGAAGTGAGGGCTGCAGCCATAGATTTCTTTAAACAGGGATTCGGCAGCCATAGTGAAGGAAGAGACACCTATCAGCAGCTATTGGTCATGATAACTAAACTTCCCTGTTTAGGGAAGTTTTTAACCTGTGATATTTTAATGTATTTTAATATCTGTTGGAGGCTGCCCAGAGTGGCTGGGGGGACCCAGCCAGATGGGCGGGGTACAAATAATAAATTATTATTATTATTATTATTATTATGAATCCCAGTTGCTGGGATCAAATGTGGAAGAGGGCAGTTGGGAGAGGGCTTCTCAGAGGCATCTGGCTAGCTACAGAGGAATTTCCTAGAGGTATTTGATTGGTTGGACAACTCTGATCAAACGCAGGGCCCCAAGGTTCATAGCTCCTTCCACGTAGTGCTGATTTGCTAGTTGCACATTTACACCCAGCACAGGAATTTCCTGCACTTCTCAACTGCTGTTAACAGCTGAGGAGCCACAAACTGATGCCAAGTGTGCAGAGTGGGCGGTTTCTACCCAAAATTAAAAGGAATCAAGCAAAACAGAGGGAAACACAGTGCCAGGATCTCCTGTGGTTTCACAGCACCTTCTGCCAAGCAGAGCTGGTGCCATAGGAATGGGGCTGGACTCTAATTACTCCTCTGCCCTGCCAGCATGGTCTACGGTCAACTTCTCCTCTCTTGTGCTCCGCTTTCAACAACTGCAGTTTTGACCGCGGTGCTGCTGCTGGACAGCCCCCTCGACCTGGGCAGCTCACCAGAAATATCCCAAACGCGCACAGTCTGATCCAAGCTGGCTGATACCACCAGGTCCTCCGAAGGGTGAAACTGAGCGCACATCACATAATGGTTGTGTCCAGTCAGCACACTAGGAAGAAGGCAGGGAAGAGAGGAAAACACTTATGAGTAGTTCCTCTGAGTATTCAGGATCAAAGTCATTCATTCAACAAGACAGCAGGGAGCAATTTATTTAGAAAACTAGTTGAAGGTAGCCCGTTACATTAACGGGCGCTAGAGGAGGAGGAGGAGGCGGCAGGAGGCGGCAGAGACTGGCGGCTGACTGCAGCTGACAGGCTGGAGAGATGGGGCGGCGAGGGAGACATCCGTGCGAGGCGGTGGCGCTGTCGCAACTGACAACGCGCATGCGCCGCCGCTGCCTCCCAGACACGCCCCCCTCTCTGGCCGCTCCAATGCCTGTGTCCCTGTTGGGGGGGAGTAGAGGTCTCCAATCCGTGCGTCCCTGTGGGACATGCGCACTCACGCAGTTCCACTGACACACAGTGGACGCAGGGACACTTGAACATTATTATATGTGATTCATGAGCCATCCCTTCAGCATAAATCTCTTGCAAAGGGCCGAGAATGGATGTCAGGGGCCAGCTACCCTTTTTACCCTCACAAGGCCAGAAAAACAACAGCATTTCTTGGCTCTCCAGATCTCCACACTCTCAGCTATCTGCTATGTACTATGTGAGGAAATTCACTTCAAGCAGCAGTTGTGTAACATGAGATCTGCTATCCACCTTCCACCTACAAACTCCCAGGAGGATCACATTCAAGGGAAGAGGCTTGGTGAGCACTCCAGTCATGCTTCTCACTCTCAGCTTACTGATTATTTGTTTTTAACTATTAAGTGCTATTATTAAATTTATTACCTGCCCTTTACCAACAAGTCCCATGGCGAGTTACAGGAATTTAAAATTCAGAATTAAAAACAGTTAAAACATATTGCATTCACAATAGGCTGGTTTCTGAAACACATAATTCAGGTGGCATATTTTGTTGCATTTTGATCCCACCCTTCCTTCAAGGAGCCTGGGATAGCTGATGCAGTGCTCCTCCCTCCTCCTCTTAACAATCCTGCAATGTAGGTTAGGCCGAGAGATAGCACACTCTGAAAGCACCCAGTGGGTTGCAAAGATGAGCAGTTCCAGCCTGACACTAACCACTATGCCTGCCTTATGAGGCTGCTGCATTTCTGAGAAAGTGTACCTGAAATCCTCTGAACACTTAGAAAATGCCAAATAAATAATAGGATGGCAATATGATTTTATAAATTGTTCAATTTCACCTATGAATTGAAGAATACAAGGCTGAGAGGTTGATTTCAATAAAAGCGATTGGGAACCACAAACAAGAGACATCTGAATGAAGAAATATGTTTTGGTTACCAAACACAGGTTCTGGACTGCCAGTTCCAAACCCGAATGGTTTGATCATCAGAAGCACTCAGGATCCAAGGGTATTCCTATGAACAAAAAAAAACAAACAGACATATCCCTTTCTTTTCTTTCTGCTACATACTGCTTTCATGAAAAGAGGCAGCAAAGATACTTCGCAGAGCTGCTGCCCCAGTGCTGTTCTAGAGCCTTCAAACCTAAAGGCCTGTAGAGCAGCAAAACAGGATCTTAGCAGGAAAAAGCAAAACAGGCAGGACTGGGGGCACCTTGCTGGACTCACATGATGGAAGAATGTGGTGCGGATGTAATCCAAGTGGCCCAACAAGGTGAAGAGACAGCGACGCAGCTTGTAATTCCAGACCTGAAAGTCAGACATGACAGGGGGTATACATCAGACAGCTGAGCACTCCAGGTTCCCCCACAAGCATCTAATTTGGCAACTTTAAACATATTCATCCGTCTGTGCTAAGACTACTGCTAAATGAGCCTTCTGCAAAGCTATGGCTCTGTCCTGGGTGGGTTTTGTTGTTTTTTTTTTTGCAAGCAGGTCAGGAGAAGGATACAAACTCTCCAAAGAAAACCAAGTAAGAGTAAGGGCTATAAGGCTCATCAAGTCCAGCATACTACTTCTGCCTGCTGTCAGTCATATCCCACTGAGGAGCCCCAAAGTGGGGTTGTCTTCAGCATTTGGCAGTCAGAGATATACCGCCACTGCCCATGAAGGCACCATTGCACTGTCGTGGCTATTAGCTTTCAACAGATTTCTCCTCAGGCTGACTTCTTGCAACAGGGTGAAGAGACCCTCATTACCTTAATTTTGTAGTCGTCCCCTCCAGACACAAAGAGCGGCTGCTGTTTGTGGAAATCAATCCCTCTGACAGGGCCTAGAAACACACACATACAAAAGATTGTGTAAATATTTCCCCATTTCTGGTACTTATTAAACAGGAGTACTCCATAGATTTTTGTCCATTCCAGTTGGCTACTCTGATTTCTTCTTCCAGTCCCTTCCCTGTCCCAGGACCTTCTCCTGTCAATGAGGAAGAGCTCTGCCTTGACTTACCACTGAGATTCCATAGCCCCAAACCATACTGCTCCTCCAGCCGACTCTTAGTTCCTTTGGTGGCAATAGCAGCTGCAAAACCCCACAGTGACATACCCCTTAAGGCTCATCAACAACCTGCTGGGGGTGTATGAAGTTGATGAGCTGCAATTGGACTACTTTTAGCCCACGTTTCTTGCAAACCCCACTCTAGAAAGATCCAGTTTTCATGAACTCCTACCTTGGAACTTTATACTGCAGCTTCTGTTACAAAAATTCCACCACAGCACTTAAAAACAAATATGCACGTTCCTCCCAAATATAGCTCCAAGTTCATAGGATAACATGAACAGGAACAGAATAAAGGAAAGAAGTTATTTCAGAGGATGAGTCTCTCTGTCTATAAAAAGGTGACAGACAAAGACCTATATAGGATTAAGTTAAATTTGCTTTGAAGTGTTGCAGCAAAACATGCCAGAAAATCTTCATACAGGCAATCGAACATCCACTTGCCTATTTGAGATTATTGGATCCACTTGTATTTATACTTCTAATCACATCATGATTTGCAGTAAGCTGTGCAATAAAGCACCACAGGCTCCCACATTTTTCAGGCAAGAGACCCTGCATATATGTGAATGTTGTAAGGGAGCTCCACTTACCATCATGTTCATCAAATTTGTCAATGAGTGTACACATCCGGTAGTCCCAGAGCTGGATCACTCCATTGTGCAGACTTGTTAAGATCCAAGGCCGCTTAGGGTGAAAGCTCAGCCCTGGGAAGGAAAAGATGGAAGGATGGTTTACAGACAACATATTTGTCCTATTATTTTTGCTGTCTACATTGCATGCAGTCAGCCAGCAAAATACAGTGGACCCTCGACTTACGAAGATAATCCGTTCCGACGGAATCTTCGTAGGTCGAAATCATCGTAACTCGAGTCCCCATAGGAATGCATTGGGAGAACGCATTTGTAGGTCGAAAAAACCTTCGCAAGTCGAGGAAACCGCATCTAAAACGGCCGCGACTTCCTTTTGGAAGTCGAAAAAATTCGGAAGCGGCGGCCGCTTTGATCCCTTGTAACTCGAAAAACTCGTAAGTCGGGTCATTCGTAAGTCGAGGGATCACTGTATTTAACATCCAGTGGGAATTTGAACCCGTCTCCCGGGTCACAGTCCAATCCACTAACCATTACACCACACTGACTCCAAGGCTCCCCCATCTCTGGTAGGTAACTGTCAAAGTCTAGCAGCTACGCCACATTGCCTCGACACCAAATTTCAGACGCATATGGATCTACATTACCCATTGATATATGAAGAAAACTTAAGTCCCTATTTTATGGCATATATTAAAGTGCGTGGACATGAACAGAGCTATATATTGGCAGGTAACTCCGTTCACGTACACAGCCTTTAATATACCCACTATACAAACCCACATAAACGTATATATATGCATATACATACATACATACATGTGTGTGTATACATATATAACGTTTGTAGATGTGATTTCTCTCTCACACAGACACATACAAGTGCCAACATCCCCGTTATCTACCAACAACGCAAGAAGTTGCGCTTGTAACCTTCACAACTTTCGCACTGATTCCCCGAGGCGGAAAAACCCTCTGCCCCAATGGCAATCCCATGCAGGTCTACTCGAAAGCAAGCCCCGCTATTCTTAACGGGGAGCACTTCACACGTAAGCGTAAGGCTACGACCGTGCGCGCACTAACCTGGGAGCAAAGCAGCAGGGCTTACTCCCGAGTAGACCTGAGCAACGCTAAGAAAACGGGCCCTCCTCCCCCTCCCCGGGTACCTTTGACGCGGGCCGACTTGGTCTCGAACTTAGTGAGCATCTTCGGGCCTGGCAGCCTCCGCGCCCCGAAGCAGAAGCGACAACCGGTGCAGCCTCCACGTCACCGCCCGCCGCCTGAGCGTCCCGCAAGCCAACTCAGCACTTCCGCTTCCGGCCAGGAAACCATAGATTACAGACGGAAATGGGGAGGGAGGGAACAGCTTTTCTGAGAAAAGTGCGCCTCCTGGGGGAAGCAGAGGAAAGAGCCTCCAGCAAAAAAACCAGTCGCCGAGGATAAAAACAGGAAGGGAGCGGCCGCCGCCTTAGACCATAGAGGCAGCATACGACTAGACCGTCTCCCGCTCACGTCGCTCGCGGCGGGGGAGCGGGGCAGAGCGTCTCCCATGAACATTGAGAAGGAAAGGAAGCGGAAGCCGCCGGCAAGATGGCGGCCGTCGAGGAGGCGGAAGCGGCGACCAGCTGCGGGCGGATAATGAGGGAAGCTGAAGGGTGGCTCCTCCGGGGGCTCCTTCTGTGCGCCTTGGCGGCAGGTGAGGCAGCATCCCCACCCCCGCGAAGCCTGGGTGGCGGAGGCGGTGGGACCCCCGGGTCCCTCGAAGGGGCGTTTCGTGCCTCTCCGGAGGCTCGCCAGAGCCCTAACCTGACCTTGTCTGAGAGGAGCTTGGGAGGGAGCCGCCTGAAAGCCGAGGGAAAGCAAAGGCCTCTGTTTCTCGGACAGGCGGGTGGGTGTTCCACAGGTGCGAAGTGTCGTCCATTGGTCACTAGAATCGCGGTGAAAGAGCAAGTGCAGTTATTTGGTCTCTGGTGAAGCGGTAGGAGAACTCCCCCCCTCGGTCCCAAACCATTTTCTGTAAAAGCTTCGTTGGGACCAACCCAAATGCCACGAAAGCGTGGGGAGCTGTTGAGTTCTCCAGCGTCCTTCACTAAGCAACACGTTGCACAAGACGTGTGTTAAAATTTAGGAAAAACATTAAGGGGGATGTTTTGGCCATGAGCTCAGCTTGTGGGCTTTGTTCCAAGACGGCGGTTGCAAGCAGAATAAGCCCGTCCCAGTTTGTACAGGATTCTGTGGTGGAGATGCAATAGTCGCTCCCTGTCTTTGGGGAAACGAAAGAAGAAGAAAAAGAACTGAAGTCTAGCTGGTAACCCAGATCAGTAGTCCCATAAATTTGTGGGGAAGGGGGGATGTCAGTTACTGCATCCTCATCCACAGACTCCCAGATGTACTTTACATCTGTACTACCAGGGAGGTACTTTAGCCTGCAATCTGATATCATGGAACTCATTTCAAGAGTTGATGACTTCATGGCTACAACAGTTTTTGATTTTCTTCACTCCCTGCTTTGCGGTAACCTCTAGCTGAGGGACTCTGCCGCTTGCCAAGCTTTGTGAGGTTTTATGCCAGCAACTCATAAAATAGCAAACAAAAAAAGATGCACAATGATTATTAAAATGGCTGGCTCATCAAGAAAGTTTAAACAGCTCCATAGGCCTGTTGATATAAAAAGAGCTCTAAGAGGTAGCTGACAGTCAATAGAAAACTTGTGGAATCTCTGCTGGAAAAATGTTATAGACTAGCATGGGACCTCCAACACTAAATGCCTGACTTCTAGTTTGAGTCAGTTGGGACTCTAAACATGAGGGCTACTAAAATGATCATGTTCATAGTTTATTATTTATTTACAAATGCAATACAATGAACATTAAAATCAGTTAGAATTCTAAAAATCAGAGAATTCACTTAAAATGCCTGCTGGAATAAAGTCTTCAGTGGGTGCTGGTACTTTGGTGGTGATGGCTTCCTGCCCTCAGCTGAAAATGAGTTCCATAAAATTGGGGCCACAATACTGAGTGGTTGCTGGTGGATATGAGTTGTGCATTGAGCATACAGACTGAATACTAAGTCCATTAAAAAAGAAAAAAAAGTGTGTGTGTTTGTGAAAGCCTGTTGGGCATCTGTAATACAGGGACAACTAATATCGATCATGTCAATAGTTCATTAAAAAAAAATTAGACCACTTATATACAAACACAAGGCATTGAAAATTAAAATGGGTTAGAATCAGGAAATTCAGTCAAACTGCCTACTGGAATAAAGTATTCAGTAGGCACTGGTTCAACAAGGAGGGGGCCAATCTGACTTCAGCTAGAAGGGAATTCCATAAAATTAGGCCACAGTATTGAATGCACGGCTCCTGGTGGATCTGTGCCATGGGGGACTAACAGCGATTCCCCTGAAGATTGGACAAGGATACAAGAGATTATGTATCAGCCTAACCTCAACAACATAAAAGTACACTTTGATTGCTTCCATGGCTCAAAATGGGTTTCAGATGGAGACAAACAGGGAAATTGCGGCCCCGTTGATTCTCCCAGATATCTTAGTAGTTTTCAGTTCCATTTACCATAATTTCCTGCTGTGATGGCCACACATCTTTCTTCTCTTTAGTGGTTCCATTCCTTTTTGAAAGCAGTTGGTGCTTGGAGACTGCTGTTTTGCACAGTTGCCTTTGACTTCTCAGATACCACAAAGTTCCATATGGTCTTGCATAGTTCTTAATATCTAAATAAAATCTTGAGTCAAATCACCAGTATACTGTCCTCCCATTATTTACTTTCAAGGCCATGGAAGTAATAAACAGGTATCTGTAGTTAATTTTAGAGTAGATGAAGGTTAACAAACCTATACTTAATCTAGACTAGACACTGGTACTATGAGGGATTAGGAGAGATAGTTGAACCTGTTCTGGATGGGGATGCAGCCCTCTTGAAAGAGCAGGTTATACAGTGTAGGAGATTCCTTCATCCTTACTTTTCCTGGATGCCCAGATGGTGACAGTTGCTAGGAGTGCCTTTTTATCAGCTTTGCCTATGTCCTTTCTCTAAGAAGACCAACTCACATTCAGTCAACCATGCTTCAATTACCTCCAGATTGGATTTTTGTAATCTTTACCTTGACTTTGAAGACAGTGATAGAAAACCATCCAGTTGCTTAAATTTTCTACCTGCATCATGCAGCTGTTAAAAATAGAAGAGCAAGATCTGTAAGCAGAGGTGGTAAAGCTTCACAGCTTTTCTCTGTGCTTAGCATCATATTTCGGGAGACTATGACATAGCATGGCTGGAAGGAAGGGGTGATACTGGATGTGTGTAAAGGCAAACCCTGAAGTGCAGTGTTGGGGGAGAAGGGATCCAGCTGAGGTTTTTCTAGCCTCAACCAATTTGAGAAGCAGCAGAAGACCTTTCTGCCTTGGAAGTGAAAGCAAAGATAGTCAGTGAAAGTTGGCTTCATAATGGGCTGAGGTTAAACAAGTATGATTTATTAAATTAGCAGGTGTCCCTAATAGGATAGGAGGTTGTCGTAGTAAATGAGTGAGCAAAAGATGGATCGGGATTGAGGGATGGAGATACTGTTAGTCACATGCTTTTGGTGAATGTAGCAATTGTATCGTGGTTTAGTTGTTTTGCACATGACGTAGAGAATGTTCAAGGCTAGGGTTGTGTTTGCTGCTTCACTTTTTCATTTGTGTACAGTGACATGGGATGGGAAAAATTGTTTAATCAGTTCATTAGCACCAATGAATGGGTGCCAATTGCAAATAGGTGAGCTCAGCAGATTCAGATTTTACTTTTGTTTACTGAATGCAAATAAAATAAACATGCTGTTTACTCTTTAGGTTACAGCATCAGAAAATTTTCTATTGCAACCTGATTTTTTTTAAAATGCCAGTTATCCTAATTTGCATAAGAGAATTTTCCATTTTGGAGTTTTCCAGGAAAAAAATCCCTGATTACATGTTGTATTGGGGATGGGGCATGTTTGCAATATTTGAGGATCTGTTGGTTGCTGATTGGGGTGTTGTGAAAGAGGGCTTCCAGACTCCACAATGCCATCTCATTGACTGCTGGCTCTGAGTTGCTGAGATAAAACAGGCAAAGGGGAGAAGGGTTATTCCATCCCTCAGTTCGTCTGCTTGATCGGCATCGATTTTTCCCTAGCCTGCTATGAGGCCCGCAGTCTGCATTTCCATACTGGCTTTGGGAGGAGGCTGCTTCCTTCTCTCTGCAGCCCACATGGAAATTAGTCTTAGCAGGCAAGTCTCTTACATGGATTTATTTACAAGGCAAGATTACACTAGCCCAAGGTCATTCATAGTTTGTGACTGAGTGGGGATTTGAATCCAGGTCTCTCTGGTGCTCTAAGGACCGTGCCACACACTCAACTGTGAGGCTCAGCCAGCACTTAAAATGGGCTAGGGGTAGCCAACATAGCGTTCCCCAGACGTTTCGGGCCAATACTACCATCAACCGCACCCAGTGCTTGGTGGTGATGGGAGTTTTGATCCAGAATATTTGGAGGTTGCTATGTTTGCTACTCCTGAGCCACACCATTTCAGTGAGCTGTCAAGGAAATAAGAGCAGTCCTTGAGTGGGGACTGCAGAGAGGCTGCCAGTTGGATGGCCTCCTAGCAGGGATACTGTACTAGTAGATTTCCTGCATCAGTATGAGGTGGGACTAGATGGCCTATAACAGGCATAGGCAACCTCGGCCCTCCAGATGTTTTGGGACTACAACTCCCATGATCCCTAGCTAACAGGACCAGTGGTCAGCGATGATGGGAATTGTATTCCCAAAACATCTGGAGGGCCGAGTTTGCTTATGACTGGCCTATAAGGTCCCTCCCAACTCTGCGGTTAGGGCCTGGATAGTCGAGGCCAGATTGGGATCTTTACATCTGTTTTTTTTCTCTCTCTCTCTTTCCACAGGTGCAGGCTGGTGCAACTCTGTTGAGAGGAAAATCTACATCCCACTGAACAGGACGGCATCGTGTGTCCGCCTCCTGAACGCTACTCATCAAGTTGGCTGCCAGTGTGAGTGTATCCCATTCTAATGAATTTTTGCCTGGGAGAGAATGTGGAGCTACATCACCTGGACCGCATCTACTCAGCCACAAATTTGTCAGTCAGCAGGTGGCATTTTAGATATAAGTCATTGATGTATATGTGTGGTGTTTTAGAGTTGAAGAGGACAGCCCCTGCTGGGTGGGGTTGCAATCTGAAATTCATCATGGGAAGAACAAGCAGAGGAAGGGGAAGCAGGAGTAAACTGGGGAAGAAGTGGTAATTATTTCAGTTTCAGTCTTATTTACAGCACAGCTTAGAAGCTAGCTGGGGGGGGGGGCGAGTCCAGTGCAATTGCCAAGCAACAGAAAACAAAACACCCAAGGGAGCTATATGGTGAGAATGTTGCATCAGGGACCTCTTCCTTTCTCATGGCAGCCTCCTTGAATGGAGACACCGGAGTAATCCATGTAGTGGAGAAGAAATCTGACCTGAACTGGGTGCTGAAGGACGGGCCACATTCCCCTTACATGGTGCTGCTAGATGGAGATCTTTTCACCGGGTAATGAACCATTCCCCCTTGCCGCTGCCCCCACAAAAAGTGCATAACTTATTTATTGTGCTTGTATCTCTTGTTTCTGTTAGAAAATCTCAGAGAGGCCCCTGGGCTGGAAGGAACCATGAGGGTCATCTAGTTCAGCCTCCTTCAATGCAGAAATCTTTTGCCCAACATGGGGCTTTAGCAGTGTTTCTGCCATGTGTGCCTTCCACCTGTTCTTGGGTCTTTGGCAGCATTGATACTAAGCAGATCAGTGTCAGGAGAGAATGAAATATTCGTCTTGCATGCAAGATGTTTCGCATCTTCTTTCCTCCCCCTGCCTGCTTCCAACCCCTTCTTTTCACAGCTTAGCTTCTTCTGTTCTCAATTCTCATTGCGTTGAGTTTGTTTTTAAGTTTGTCTGTTTGTGATCTTGCATGGTACCAGATCTCATTTAATAATGTGAGTTTTGGGCTGCCTGGGCTGCAGTCTGGGCTGCAGCTCAGGGGTAGAACAGCTGCTTTGCATGCAGAAGGGTCCTAGGTTCAATCCCAAGCATGTGCAGATCGGGCGTATCTCCCTTGACTCCTGCTTGAAACTCTGGGGAGGTAAAGCATGTTATGGCAGGCAATGCTGAGCTACATCACTGCTTTTCATCTGCTGAGTCAGGACCAAGTACCTGATCGCGGCCTGATCTAACGTGAGTTGCAACAGCAGCACTACCCCCATACAGATAGATGGCAAAAAAATAAAAATAAAATAACTGGGTCCCCAAATGCATGTTTAGGTTTAAAGGTGTGTCTGAAGACTGCTGAGGCAGATGGACAGATGAAACTGGCTCAGTAATATTCAGCTTCCTGTGTTGTTCCTGTGCATAGACAGGAACTGTCCTACATAGACAGTTGTGGTCATGTGAATATCCTGTGATATGCAACATGGCATTTCTTGTGGGAGAAGCTGGAAAAAAGGACTTGACGTAGAAAATTATCACAGCACACACTCTTTAGATTCTTAAGGGACTGTGTGTGTAAGCAAGAGTGTGTGTGTATGTATGTGGAGTGACCCTTGGACCAAAGAAAACGGGAAATGCAGAAAAGGGTGGGGTGGTTGAAGAGTTCATCCCAGTATGGGTGATGGGAAGGAGAGAGTTAATGATTAAACCCTTTTTCATTAGAAAAAATAAATGAATGAAGATGGTTTATCAGGACTTCAGGTAGATGGCATTTAACACCCAAGTGCAGCCTTGACTTCCTGTCATTCTGCAAAGCATTAAATAGATAAGGAGAAAGTTACTCATTCCAGTTACTTAAAATTGCTTCTCCCTTTAGGGGGGAAACAGAATGTAGCTAAACTCTCTCTCCTTTTATGATTTGTTACACGTGATACCATGTTTTTTGTTTGAAGTCTCCCCTTTTGTGCTTGGCTACTTAAGTGCTGTAGGCAGGCGATAACTAGCTAAAAATCTAAAACAGCCCCCCCCCCGGGAAGGTCTGTTCATCATTTTTGTGTTTCTTTTCTCGACAGTGATGTAATGCAGCAGCTGAAGGGCAGCTCCCGCATCTCTGGCCTCGCTGTGGCCACCTCCAAACCCAGTCCCTACCCAGGATTCTCTCCTGGCTTACGGTGCCCCAACGATGGCTTTGGTAAGGAAGGGGGGAGGGGGAGAGATAGAGAGAGACTTGTCTGTGGGCTACTCTAATTTGTGGAGAAGGGACTTCTTCCTGCTGCAAGTCTTCTGAAGGGCTCGCATGGGTTCATACTGGACAGGATGGGGAAAACAGCAGCATTTGGCTGGCTAGATTTCCAGCCAGATACCTTGACTAGCCTTACCTAATGTCATTATAGTGCTTTCTTGATGTAGACCAGCCTTTGTCAACCTGGTGTCTTCTAGATGTTTTGGACTAAAAGTCCCATTGGCCTCAGAACAGCCACATGATGCTGGGGCTGATGGTAAACTTATTGCAATTCTGAATCAGCATCCTCACTGTAGGTGTGATGAGCATGAGAAGGGAGGGGCTTACCTTAAGGCAGAGCTAAGCTCTGAACCAAGAATTTTTTGCTTAAAAGGCTCAGCCTCTTAGGCAATTCTTTTTCTCTTCTTATTCCAGCTGCCTTCATCTCCATGGCATCTGAGCATACTTCCCCCCCCTTTTCTCCCAGTTTTTCCTCCTTTCCTCTTGCCCTCTTCTTGTCCCAACATTCAATTCCTCTTTCCTGTAGTTCGCTGCCTCCTCCAGTGTCAGGCTCCAGGGGGTGCCCCAGATAACAGGAGATTTAAGCCTTTTGGCAAAGTAATCACCAATGAGGACAGGGTTGCAGATGCAGCCCAGCCCAGGCAAAGCACAGAGAATCAGTCTAGGTCCTGATACTATCCAGAGGCAAAGTCTGGCAACAGCCCAAGGTCAGTGTCACAGGAAGTTCAGACAAAGTAACAAGATAGCAAGGCAGGGAGATTAGAATTGGAAAGCAGGAGCCAGAAGCCTGTGTTGTTCCCAGCAGCTGAAAAGCTCAGGAAGGAGACCTTATATACTCTGACCTCCTAAACACACCCTAAAAACAGTTGCTGGGAGTGAAGGAGTATCAGGGTTGCTTACACATGAGTGGGCAAATGACAATGGGTCAACATCAAGGTCTTGGTTGTGTGCTTTTGTTTTTTTTAAAAATCATATTTATTGGGTTTTACACATGAATAATATAAAAAACAAACATAACAAACACAACAACAAAAAATACAATACTACAAATACACGCACACACAAAAATCCTAAATTCCCTTCTTCATTCCTTTACATTTTGGTTTGACTTCCTCCTGTCTTTCCCTCTGCGTTTCAATATAAATATTTATTCTCTTTAGCAATTTCCTCTCATCGTTTAATGTCTATTCTGATGCTCTATTCTATTTTACTATCTTAATTCTATTTCCTTAACTCATTATTATCTTATCAAACCTTATCCTTATCACATATATCACTTATATTTCTATTCCTCCAATTCTATCCTAAGCTTATCTATTCATATATCATAATTTCACTTAATCATTCTATGTTCTATTCTGTAAATTACTTTTCCTTCAGCATTATCTTATCTCTAGATCTTACAATAATTTTTAAGATATTCTCTAAATTTCTTCCATTCTTTTTCCACCGCCTTGGTTGTGTGCTTTTGGCACTGGCATTCTCAAGGACTTGAGGTGGGGGCAGCTGTACCTCCTCATCTGACCATTTTAGTGGTTCTTCAACCCAGAAAGTCTCTCAAAGGGATCCTCAGCATTGGATCTGGGGGACTTTGCCTGTTCCTCAAGGTCCTTGACCCGCAGGTCACCCTCTAAAGGCTTCATGCCTGGTACCAGGTTAGGGATAGGCATGACACCCGGCCCCTGGCCCCTCCTAATCCTCCGTCATTAGATAGTTTCACTCACCCTGTCCTATTCTAGGAGCAGTTTACCCAAACAGCAGCCAGGGACCCGTTTTTTCCTGAGACACTAGGGCAGCTGCAAGAGGCTTAACAATCACCACCAGAAAATGTCTTGGTGCATCACAATACAGACGGCTGTTTACTAGACAGCCCTTTTCAAGGCGACTTGGGTATTTCCTTCTGAACGAGACTGATTCAGCGGTGCCTTGACTCTTCCCACTTTGTCCTTCAGGTGTCTACAACAGCAGCTATGGCCCTGAATACGCTCACTGCAACATGACCGTGTGGAACCCCCTCGGCAGCGGCCTTTCCTACATGGATTTTGGTTTCCCCATCTTTCTCCTTCAAGATGAGAATGAAACAGATGTCATTAAGAAGGTACTGCAGGGGAGGGGGGCAACCTAGTCAAGATGGGCATGGTACAACTAATAAAATTGGTGGTCTTGTTATTAATGTTCACAGCAGTCTTCTCTCCTATGGAGAGAAATAAAGTGAAGGAAAGGCAATCTTTTGCCTTTGATTTCCCTCTTCCTTCAGTAGCTCACTGTGCTTCCCCCATCCCAAATCAGCTCCAGAAGAGATGCAATGAGGCTGAGGGTACGTTCTTTCATACGTGGTGGACCTGTAAAAGGGTAAAAGAGTATTGGGAAATAATTTATAATGAATAGGAAAAAAATGTTTAAAAGTACTTCCCCAAAAAATCCAGAGTCCTTTTTGCTGGGGATAATTCAGATGGAAATTCCCAGGTGTCAAAAAAGATTATTTATGTATGCTTCTACTGCGGCCTATGTTAGCCCTAAAATGGAAAACAAGCGAGGTCCCAACTAACGAAGAATGACAACTTAAACTGATGGAATATGCGCAGCTTGCGGACCTAACTTGCAGCCCTCTGGAACAGCATGGGAAGTGGCATGGGAGCTCTGCAGGACATTAAATGGGGGGGGGGAATGTCTTCCTGCCTCTGTCCACAGAAGTCTGTGTTGGAGCAAAGAGCCTCCAGTGAGCAAAGGAAGACCATGAAATACAACTGTAAGGAACACATGCAAATGAGTAATGAAGTGTTGCATTTCTAACCTTTCCCATCTTCTCTGTTTCCCTCCTCTAGTGCTTCCAATCCTACAACCTCCCTGCCAATGGCTCCGACCCACAGTACCCGCTGTGTGCCATGCAGCTCTCCTCCCACATGCACGCCGTGACCAGCACCGTCACCTGCATGCGGCGCAGCGCCATCCAGAGCACCTTCAGCCTCAACCCAGGTGAGACAACAGGGCCGGTGTGTGGGGAAGTGTCCCAAGACGAGGCTGACAAACGCCAAGCTGTGCATCAGGAAATTCTGGGCAGCGCGGTTGAAGGACGATACCAGCAGACTGAAAGGTGCTCCGACGAGGGTGGCAAAAATGGCGAAGGGTCTGCGAGCCCCATGAGGAAAGGGTTAAGGAGTTGCGCACGTTCAGCCTAGGGAAGAAATGTTGAGAGGCGATGTGATACAGCCACCTTCAAATATCTGATAGGCTGTCTCTTAGATGACGGAGCAGATTTGTTTTCTGTTGCTCTAGGGAGGCAGGTTCACAAGCTGCCACAGCTCACTGATACAATGCATATTTTGCATGTAGAACTGTATTGGCCTAGCTGATGTTTTGGACTACAACTCCCATCAGCCTCAGCCCCAGTCAGTGTGACTGTGCTGGCTGGGGCTGATGGGAGTTGGAGTTCAAAGCATCTGCAGGGCACCAGGTTGGGGAGGGCTGATGCAGAAAATTCTGGATTCAGGTGGTGGAGGTGTTTTAAAAGGGGTGGGGATCCTGGCTGCATAAGTTGGATAAGACTTCGATCTCATTTCTCCCAGCTAGACGTCAAATATAATTTCAAAGTTTCAAATGGTTGTTACAAAGCTGCCTTGAGGGGTGACACCACAAAGGCAGGCCGCAGCACATGGTGGGGGTCAGTCAGTCTTCCCAGGCGAAGGAATGACCAGCCAGCCAGTTTGTGCTCCTTGCGCTTTGTTGAGGTCACTTTCTCTCTCCGCTCTAGAGGTCGTCTGTGACCCTCTCAAAGATTACAACGTGTGGAGTACAGTGAAGCCCATCAACGATTCTGTGAAGCTGGACCCAGACAGTGTCATCATTGCTTCCAGTCGGGTAGGTGTTGCGCACGTGGAGGCAGGGGCCTCTTCTTGCTTAAGAGCAGAATCCATATTTACACAGCCCTGATTGGCTGCCCCTTGTGTCAGCTATGAATTGGCTCATTCCCCCCACCTCTTTCTCAAAACTCAGCTGTTGCACAGTACTGACTGGTAGGGAGCAGAAGGATTTTATCATGTAACGTTGGGTTGTAACTACACGGAATTCTAACAGTTATGTAAAATGGATTATTGCATAGATTGGGCAAAATCTGAATCAAGTTTCAAATTGGAAATGGTTGTTAAACATGGTCTGTATAACGCCCATTAAAGTAATTTAAACGGGCCACTTTGGGTTTAAAATGATAAAACTATCATTTCCTAAATACTACATCACTTTGGGAATCCACAGTATGACTCTTTTAAAGATGTTTCCTTAAAAATGCAAATTGTTCTTCTGTTTATTATAGACAGAATTTATAGGCTGCCTTTATTTTTGTTTAGTGGAATTTCCAGCTTAACACAAAAATAGATTGTGTGTGATTGTAAGACATCAAATTAATAAAATGTTGCATAGGATATAGTAAAACAGCTCAGAATCTCTGAATCCAGCTGCATGAAAACACTAGGTGAGATCCATTGTAGCATGAGTGGATGTCTCTGCCCCAGCGTGGAGCTTCTCCTTCCTCTCATCTGCCCTGCAAACCCCACCCCCACCCCAAATCGGCACTGGATCTGAGAAGCTGACTAGCAGGCTATTCCTCTTAAGAGGTCAACTATTGTCAGTCACAAATGTCTTTTGTTCAAAGAGCATAAAAATGAACAATGGCTCAACTTTCCCATTCTCACAAATGCATTTGCAGTTCCATAGTTGTTGATGCCTCATCACTCTGTGGGGTGTTTGTTCTTAGAGGAAATGTACCTTAATGCTGTTAAATAAGATTCACAAAATATGTGGGTGCTTTAGTTTGGCTTTCAAATATATTGATTAGCTGGTCCTTGCGACAGTATCAGGAAGCCCTCTCCACTCCCCTGTTTCAAGTTCCAAATATATGTTGGGAGCTGATAAACATACCAGGTGAGAGGGAGGTAAGACACAAAAATTAAGGAGTCTGCCCTAAACACAATGGCTGGTGGGGGGTTGTTGTGGCGGGTTTCAAGGCTCCTGCTTAAGTTTCCTACCTCTGCTTTAAAGATTAAAGCCAGCACTTTGAATTGCCCTTGGAGACCCAAAGGATGCATGCAGACAGGGCAATGGAAACGTTGGTGAATTTTTTGGACCTTCTTGACTCTCTCTCTCTTGCTTCTGGCAGATGGACAGCCACTCTTTCTTCTGGAATGTGGCCCCCGGGGCAGAGAGTGCCGTGGCATCTTTTGTGACTCTCTTGGCGGCAGCCGAAGCCATCCATAAGATCCCCGGAGTTCAGTCCTTGCCGAAAAACATCATGTTTGTTTTCTTCCAGGGGGTAAGATCAGGTCTTGTTTTTTCATGGCAAGGGAAGGAAGGAGCTTCCCTTCAGAAGGGCCCGGGCCCAGGGTCCAGCATCTTAGGTTTGGCAGGAAAGGGCAGTGGTAGAAGGTCTGCTTTGCCGAGGGCATCTCCAGGTGTGGTTGAGAGACACTCCTGTCTGAAATCCTGGAGAGCCCCTGCCAGTCAGTGTAGGCAGCACTGAGCTAGATGGAGCAAGGATCTGGCTCTGTATAAGGCTGTTTCCTATATTCCTAAAGGCCCCTCTGGGCTTGGAGACAGTGTTAGAAATTCCCTAGGTGCGTTTTGCGACTGACATGGGTCCAATTGTGACCACGTGGAGATCTCTGGATGCCAGGTTCGCAACTGACCTATCCATCTGGCTGGCCCTGCCAGCTTTCTTAAGCAGGTAAGCAGAAGAGCTTATTCATTGCGTTTATGTCCCACCTTTTCCTCCAAGGAGTCCATGGTTTACCCCCACTCCTCAGTTAATCCCTACAACAGCCCTATGAGGTAGGTTAAGAGGCTGTGACTGGCCCAAGTGAGCTTCATGACTGTGTGGGGATTTGAACCCTCATCTCCCAGGTCCTAGTCCGACACACTGGCTTCCTAGAGTACTTCTGCTATGGGACAGTTGTATAAATTAAGTAGGTAAATAAAGATGGGGAGAGCAAAATGTCACTTAGAGTAGGCTCTGAAATATTTTCCTTGAAGCTTGAATTCTGGATTGTTTTATTTAATGTTTTAATGTGTTGTAAACCATCTTGAGTTTTATTCTTTAAAATAGAAAAGTGGTATAGGAATGAAAAATTATTATCATCATAATCAAATTTCATTGCAAAAAAAAAAGACACCTAGACATTCCATTGTGGTGACTGTTTGGAAATTAGCTTATTTATCCAAGTTTCTAACACTGCTTGGGAGAGCTGCTGCCAGTCAGTGTAGCCAATACTGAGCTAGATGGGCCAAGGATAATCAGACTCAGGGTATGGCAACTTCCGATGTACTTCAGGCTGAAAGAGATCTCCCAGTTTCTGCGTTGGGAAAACGAATCACATTGGTGGCCTTTGTTATTCTCAGCTGGAAAACGTAGCCATTGAGCCCTGGAATAAATGTATTTATCCTCAGGGAAACGAATGATCAGAGAGGCAGAAGTACCCAAGCCCAGCCCCTCCAGGGAATTAGCCAGTGATGTGGATTTTGCAGAAAATGTTCTGATGCTCTTAATCTGTTGGGATCTGATCTAGCATGTTTGCTTTGACTGATAGTTAGTAATCAAGCACTAAAATGTATGTCAACTTAATTTTAACACATTGCATAAATTTCTCCATAAAAGTTTTTCCAATAGTGAAAATCATTGCAGCTGAAATACTCAGTTAGGAAAAGAAAATTCAATAGAGCACACTTAATGCAGCTGAAACGTAATTCGAAGGATGGTATTCAGCAATAGTCATACTTGGAGCAAACCCACTGGAATTGGCAAGCCCATGAATTTCAGTTGCTCTACTCTGAGTATGACTTGCTTGGAGTGCTTTTGGTTGGACATAATTTTTTTGTTGGCATCTTTATTAGTGTTTTAGGGCATGATAACTCGGTATCATACATACTTCCTTACTTTGTTAAATTTCTTTTTTTAAAAAAAAGCATTTAAAAATGCATACTAACAGAAGACAAAGAAGAAGCAAAGCTAGGGAAAATGTTGCCTGAGGCCCCAGACAGCTCCACCAGTTAGAGCTGAGATTGTGCAGAGCTAGATGGACCAATGATCTGACTTGGCAAAAGAACAATCCCTGGCCTCTCCCTTTAAAAAGGTTCTGGAAAGCCACTCCCAATTGGAGGGCAGCCCTCTGTGGTTCTGGGGAGCATAACTCAGTGGTAGACCATCTGCTATACACACAGAGAGCTTCAGGTTCAGTCTCCCAACTTTTCAAAATTATATTGAAATGGCAACCAAAAGCCCCCAGGGAGCTGCTAATAAGTTGAAATGAAGGTACATGGTTCTGTCTGTTGAGGCTTCTTTCCTGGGTAGACTTTTGTAGCTTCCTCTTCCCCTTTCAGTCTGGGGACGGGGAGATTTTTCCCTTGGCTGGGATTTAGCTGGCCAAGAATGGTGGAAACCAGGTTGGGTGTTCACATCAACGCATGTTAGCATCGTAACATTAGCCCTGGTGGATCAGGCATGGGGGTGTGTGGAAAGGTTCACCTACCCCGGCATCTTCTCACCAGCAGCAACACCCAACCAGATACTCCGTAGGAAGTGCTGGAGCATGGCAGGAAGGCCGGCTCCAACTCTTTGTCCCCCAGCAACGGGTATGCGGAGGCCCCGCTGCCTCTGAACATAAAACGTCACATGGAAAGGATTAAAAATATATGCACACTCTGGAGCAAACCAGTTTTAATTTCTGGGAGCTGGCAGCTGTGTGAAGCCAAGAGGATATTTGGAAGGGGAGGGGGCAGATGGGAGAGGGGGAACCGATGGTTAGCAGCTGATGTTCCCCTCCAGGCATCAACATCGAAGGGCCTCATTTGCTCAGCGCTGTCAACTTTGCGGTGGCTTCCAAAGTCCTGTGATGTCTCCATATGATCTCCCCACCCTGTGGGGGAGCAGTGGGAGGGGAGGGGGTGAGAATTGGCAATGAGGACCTCCCTCCAAAGGCTGCAGAATTAGCTGTTGGGAAACCAGTAGTTTTGATGCAGTATCTGGCACTGTTAGGCTGTTCAAAATACTTCGCACACGCCTACCAACAGTAAACTTTACAATGATCCCGCAAGGTAGGTTGGTGTCGTTACCTGCTGCGCTGCATATTCGGAGGGAGGAAGGACAGTAGCTTAACTGTGGTTAGGAGACTGAGCTGTGAACCTAGAAGCTCCAGTTCAGATCTGCCATATAGTTGGCCTCGGGTAAACCCCCTCCCCTCTCCACCACTTGCAAGATGGGCGTGTAAATATGAGCCTAATTTGCAAGGTGGTTGCTGCAGCAATGCCCCTGTGGTGTATAATAAATGCTGCATCTTCTTCCAATCATTATGGTTTGCAGCTGAGGCTGGGTGGCCAAAGCCTGCTTTGTGACTGTTTTTGAATTTGCCTTCCCCTCTCAAGGAGACCTTTGATTACATCGGCAGCTCACGGATGGTTTATGACATGCAGAACGGCCACTTCCCAGTCAAGTTGGAAAACATCCATTCCTTTCTGGAGCTGAGTCAGGTAGGGAAGTTCAGTTCAGTTCTCTCTCCCTCCCTCCCTCTGCTATAAACTCAGTAGCTTTTCCTTCTCCATCTTGTTGCAATGTTACCCACTTCCATGTCCCAGAGGGTGAATTCTGCATTTCTAGGCAGACAGGTGCCAACTAACTAATAATATTTGCGGAGCAGGGAAGGGTTTCTTGATTTTATTGTTTTACCTTTTTGAGGGTTGTCGTTGTTTCCACAGTCAAGCAGTGTATAAATGCATTTAAGTAAATAAGAAAACAGAAGGACCAGAGAATATCAGGTCTGCAACGTGAGAAGGCTCTGACACAAATTGTGGCAGCGGGTGGCTCGCATCTGACCCGCATCTCACACAGCAAAGACAAAAAAACCAATGATTTGTTCCTTACACTTCCCTCATCCCAAAGGCCTTCCAGATGTCAGAAACATCCTGATTTATAGTTTGCTAACATCAAGGGCACACTGTCTTCAGGCAATTGAGGTCCACCTCCCTGCAGGGGGCTTACTGTCAATCCCTGGAGCCCCCTTGCCCCATTCCCCCTTCTCCTCCATGCTATCTCTGCCTGTCCATCTGCCCTCTCTTAGGCAAGCATTGGCAAGAGGGAGGAAACAGACCTCCTCCTTTCCCTCTGGGCTATTGGACACGTTAAATGGCAGAGAGGGCCCACAAGGGGCATCTTTCCCTAAGCCTCTCCTGCCTCACACCTCCAAAACCCGGAGCAGGCGTTGAACTTCAACCATTTCTTCCTGGCTTCCCAACCCCAGAGGAGCAAAAGTTAGAATTGACCCTCACTGCAGCCCTCCCTCTCTTTCATTTGGTCCCGTGTTTCTCTCCGTCTCTCAAATAACTGTTCATTGGTTATTTAAAGGCATGCAGGGGTCCCAAGGCACGTGTGAAGGGACATAATGCCGCAGTCTTGCATTGATGTACCTGTGTCTTGGGGAGTCACTTGGGGACATGCACATCCCAGGTCAGCTGCCTTGAGTTCCAGCACAGAGGAAAGGCAAGATGCAAACAGTCCAGGCAGAAGGACGAGGCAACTAGGCTGAAGGTCATGTTGTTCTCAAGGCCAAAGTTACCACCTAAAGCAGGGCTGGCCTAACTAGGCTACTCCCTTTTTAAAAAAAAATTAGAAACTTCCAAGCTCCACCAATGGGTATTTAAATTTGTGAAGCAAGAGTATAGACCCAGGAGCTCAGAACAGTTAAGGCATAATTAAGAAGTGCTCATTGATTCTGAGAGCCTTCTCTTGCTCAGTCCAGAGTGGCACTTAAGGGCCTCTAGTCCAAAATTCTTTGCAAACAGCTGGTGCTAGATAAGCCGTTGGAAGTGGCCGTTTTCTTCTCCTACTCTGAACGGTAAAAAAACCAACTCTCCTTTCCTGCCCAGACAGCAAACCCTCGCCAGTTGTATTTCCAGCTGTTAGGCCCTGTTTCAGCTCCTGTTGGTCAGGCTTTCTTGGGCAGTGGGGTGTCTTTCTGCCTGCTTCCCAGACAGCCTGTTACCACTACACTGCTGCCACCAAGTGGGATGACGGGCGCTCCTTCTGTTGCAGGTTGCTCTGATGAATAACTTCGATCTGTGGATGCACACAGATCCTGTATCGCAGAAGGACCACTCTACAGAGGTAAGGATGAAATGTGCTCTTTTTTTTTGGTTCTCAGGTGGCGCTGAGGGTGGGGTGGCGACCTGCTTTGTTCTCCTGCCAGACCACTGCATTCAGCAGTGATCCCCAAAGCATTGCCTGCTTTGCTCTTGACATCTGTGTGGCCATGTTGGGCAAAGTGCAAAAGCTCTGCCTCATGCTCTGGTTGTCTTTCCCCTCAGCTGCGGCCATCTCCTTTTGTCTGGCCTTCCTCTGTCTTGCCTTCATCCCCCTCATGCCTGTCCATTGGTTCACCCCTCTCCGAACACCAGTCATGCAACGCCCCTCCTTCTGACTTCCTGCCTGCGCCTGGACCCAGCACAAACGCCTTGGTCCTTGCCTTCAGAGCCCTCTGTGGCCTTGCCCTGTCTGGCCTTTTACCCTTGGCACCCTGGAGGTCCCTTATGCCTTCAAAAGACTCCACCCTTGTTCCTATGCCTCTGAGAACAGTTGCATGATGCCAGTTCTCCCGTTTCCTTGTAATCCCTTTGGCCCCTGAAGCCTTAGACTTGGCCCATTGGTCCTCACTATGTACTGAAACAAAGTCTGTGTAATGGAACTGAATTGTGCCCCATTTCCAAAGTTTGCATTGTAAGCCCATGCAGCAAGGACTTGTCCTTTTAGACCTGCAAGACCTCCAGTCATGCTATATAAATGACAGTTCCTGAGAGAGTGGCAGGCGAGTAGCACGAGGCCTTTAACTTTGAGTGCTTTCCGTGTGTGTGTTGTTCTTGGGAAGTTTCTGTGATGTTCTTGAACGCCACTGGATGTTGTGGCTACAGCCTGCCCCCAGCATCATGTCAACGTGTCTAGTTTTGCAGTTGCTAAATTGGGTGAGCAGAGGCCGTTCTCCAGTTCTAAGCTGCAGCAGACAGCTTGCGTTTGCTTTGCTGCTGCTGTTGTCAAGTCGGGTTTATTTATATAGCCTTTTCCCTGCAAATGCTGCACCTCAAGTGGGGTTTGCAACAAGTGCATCTTCATAACCATAAGCTGCTCTCAAAAAGGATTGTCGTCACCGGCCTCCTCCTTACTTCTTAGCAAAGCGTTCAGAACATGGTGCAGACCTTGAAAAGCAGCAGCGGAGATACCAGCGTCACCATGCAAGAGATTGGCGCCTCCCAGCCCCTCCCTCCGTCCTCCTTCCAGCGATTCCTGCGGGCTAGGCAGGTCCCTGGCGTGGTGCTGGCCGATCACAGCTCCACTTTCAAAAATAGGTAAGCGGCCCAATGAGTCCTGCCCCTCACGTTGGCTGCAAACTGTTCATGTTGGGAGGGTTGGCTAGGGGATGTCTTAAAGAGAGTTGCGGCAGTTGCTGTGTGCGAGAGCTGCTTTCCAAAAGCTCTTCCTCCTCCTGCCCTGGTGCATTCCCAATGAGTTTTGCGGCACTTCAGTTAGAATTCTGTTCACCCGATTCGGGTTTCCAGCCCTCCAGTAACCCCTGCTGCCTACTTCTCTTCACAGGCTGCCTTGCTGAAAACCCTCGGCAGCCTGGGAAACCTCCGTTTCTTAATCCGGAGGCAGGGCCGTACCTTGGCAGCACCAAGGATGTAGGCTCGGTGTGTGTGTGTGTGTGTGTGCGCAAAAACCACACCTCTCCACTCTGGTTCGGAGTGGCTAGGAGGCTGGCCTGCCCATCCATGTGTTCAGGTAGGTGGACCATGTGTAAGAGAAGGAAGGGAGGCAAAGCAGAACACAGCCAACCACATGGCTGCGAAGTCATCACTGACAGAGCACAAAAGGCAACAAAAAGCAAACTTTCTGAGTTTCCAGTCCATGCCCTCTCCAAGCTTCGGAGGCGCCAATACATCTTTCCAGGGGTACAAGGGATGGGGGGCACCAATACAGCTGGGTGCAAGGGAGCCTGGATACACCTCTGCCCTGGTCATGATGCTTCACACAGACTCCTAATTCTTCCTGCAAGCCATTCACTTTTTCCAAAGAGTGGCCATGGGCAGCCCAAAGGGCATTTTGCCATGCAGACAGAATAGGAGTGTCTGTTTCTAGCTCGGGATTGTTAGCCAGCTGCCACCTTTCATGGCCTTGCCGCAGTAGTATATCCTCTGCTAACCTCATGCTTAGACTATTGCAGTGTGCTCTACTTGGGGCTGCCCTTGACAGTCCAGAGGCTGCCTCTGGTGCGGAATGTGGCTGCCAGACTGTTGGCTGGTGCTGCGGAATGGGATCGGGTTCCATGGGAAGGGATGGTGCATCTCTGTGGATACCTGTGCTCTGCATGCAGAAGGCCCCAGGTTCAACCTGCAGCATCTCCACGCTGCGAATATCCTCTGAAGAGTCGGTGTCAGCTGCCATTCAGGGTGAATAACACCGAGCTAGTGGACCAGTGGTCTGTTTCATTATAAATCAGCTTCCTATGTTCTGACGGTAATCACTAATACAAGCTGTACTGCCTGCCTGTTCACTACCAAACCCATTGTAAGGTGTTCACCATGGTCTATAAAGCCCTACATGGCTTGTGATCCAAGTGTTTGAAAGAACGCCTCTCCCATTCCCCATCAACCTTGGGCCTTAAGATCCGTGTGGGAAGCCCAGCTTGTAGTTGCGATGCAGCAACACAAGAGCAGGGCCTTTTCTGTCACAACTCCCTTAGTTCATTTCCCCCACCTCCCAATTACCAGGCTTCTAACATCACATGAAGGCATGTGCTTTCCCCCCCTTCAGGCCTTGGGAGACAACTGAGCTATTGAACGGATCTTTTAAAGCCAGATTAGTTACCGGTTTTATGTTATGTTGATATGTAGCCTATAGGGCCGTATGATACCTGTTTTTCAGCATCACAATATATCGCCCATTAAACATCGTGATAAACCAATATATCACGATGTCTGATATAAGGATGGAGCTATGTAGAGGCATTGGCTGCCTTCACGGTTTCCCCTACACTACGATTTTTGCAGAGCACACACACATGTATAATGATTCGCAATATATTGCCAGATCAAAAATTATAAAGCCGATAACACGATATGGAAATCAAACCAGTTTGGGACAATATCGCTCAGCCCTCGTAGCCTACTAATATCCTGTTGTGCATTGCTGTGAGAACCTTTGGGTTATAAATACAATAAATAATAACCCACCCAGTATAAAGCGGTGGACAAACTCCAGAATAAAGTTGAAGTTATTTAGCAGGTTCTCAGGCAGAGCTGGGGCATAGTGTTCAAGATCCAAAAGAGAGATGTAATGTTAAACTATGAGAGTCTCTCCTTCCCTTTCTCTCTCTTGAAACACCTATTTTTCCCTACTAGTGAAAGTTGCAGACTTCTTTTTTAAAAAAAAAATCCTGTGCCATGGGGCTGCATGGAAATGGGGCGAGATCCGGCCCGTTGGTCAGCTCTGTTCTGCATAGCGGACTCACCTGCTGGGAAGCTGCACAGCTTCCAAACAGGTTGAAGAAGAGTCTTTGCAAAACCCTTTTCTGACAGTAGCCAGTAGAGGGGGTTATGGCCACCCCTTTGCACGAGGAGTGAGAGGGCTGGGGGTGGGCAAGGATGCGGGGAAGAGCGTAGCAGTTGTGTTTTGGGGGAGGCAGAGAGAGCAGACGTGTGCTATGTAATTAAAGAGGCGCAGCGTAATTGTTCTGACAGCCACGAGAAATCCAGTTTTGTACCGCAATGTTTTTCTGCAGCTGGCTGGCAGCCAGAGGTTAGCAAACAGCAATTGAGCGTTCAGGGAGGGCCTCATCTGTTCTTCAAGGACTGCTTTAAAACAAAAACAAACATGGGAAGGAGTGTGTTTGCGGTGGCCTGGGGAAATCCAGCTGTTGTAGGCACCGGGCTCTACCCTGGGCCCTTCAGCCTGTGCCGTGCGCACCCAAACGTATGGTTGCCATGTTCTTTGCCAACCCTTAACCAGAGACCCCTGGGAAGGGAGGCAAAACCCTCCCCATTTGGCTCCCCATTCGTCACAAGAATGTAAGAAGAGCCTGCTGGATCAGGCCAACAGTCCATCTAGTCCAGCATCCTGTTCTCACAGTGGCCAACCAAATGCCTTTAGGAAACCCGCAAGCAGGACCTGAGCACCAGAGCCCTCTCTCCTCCTGTGGCTTCCAGTAGCTGGTATTCAGAAGCATTACTGCTTCCAACGGTGGAGGCAGAGCACAGCCATTGTGGCTAGTTGTCCTCCATGAATTTGCCCAATTCTCTTTTGATGCCATCCAAGTGGGTGTCCATTGCTGCCTCCTGTGGCAGGGAGTTCCATAGCTTAACTATGTGCTGCATGAAGCAGGACTTCCCTTTATCGGTCGTGAATATGGCAGGCTGGTCAGCAGCTTCTACCTGCTACAGCCCGGCTGTGTGTTGAACCCGCATGCAGTTTCTGCTGTCACCTTGCCTTTGCTCTGCCTTGACGCCCTCCCTGAATCTTTGCTCTTAAAGCCATGGAAGGTTGGCTGCATCCCCATGCCCAGAACCTGCCTCTCAGCGGGCCTGGTGCCATGGCGAAGGGACAAGGCGGGGCAGCCTCCTAGCCAGGAATTCGCTCGCTGAGCAGAAACCGCTCTCTCACAGCCTCCTTCAAAATGGGCAGAATGGTTGCAGGGAGGTGGTTCAAGGGCTTAGGCAACATGATGTGGCCCGGAGTGCTTTTGCAAGGCTTCAGTTGCTGAGCCCGTTTCTGAGGAGGCAGCAGATCTGGTAATTGTATTTCAGATTAGAATAGCAGAGATACTGCGGGGTGGGTGGGTTGTTTTTTGCAGTGTGTGTGTGTGTGTGTGTGTGTGTGTGTGTGTGTGTCCGCGAGCACCCATAGCATGCCCCTTGCTTCTCCTTTTCTCAGCTTCAGGGAACTGAGTCAAGCCAAGATCATTGACTCCTTCTCCCCTCTTTTCTTTACCTCTGCTAAAGCTCATTATTTATACATTATTTGTGGCCCTCCAGCACAACCAACTACTCAGCTTCCTTGGCCCCACTCGGAAAGCGTCAGCCTTTCTGCTAGAACAGTTTCCCAAACTTGGGTCTCTAGCTGTTTTTGGACTACAATTCCTATCATCCCTGACCACTGGTCCTGCTAGCTAAGGATGATGGGAGTTGTAGTCCCAAAACAGGCCCAAGTTTGGGAAACCCTGTGCTAGAGCGTTCTGCCAGTGGCCCTGTGCCTCTTCTACCAGTAGTTGGCAGCTGACTCTGCCCACATCCAGATCTGGCCTCTTGAATTCATGCAATTCTTGGGAGTGGGGATGGTTAGGAACTGTTCCTTTTGCCCCACCCCTTGTGTTTTGGCCTTCACCCTCTCAAGGTTTGCCGGCATCCTTAAGCAGGTTGGCGGAACTTCTTTAGAAGCGTGTTCCCGGTGCGAGTTGCATGGACTTCTCTTCTCCCTCTCACCCCTGTCAATAAACGGCCTTGAGCTCATCAAACAGGCAAAGCTGCAGAAGGGCCAAGTTAATTACAAAGCCTCATTAAACGCTTTGAGGAGGAAGGGGGCAGGAGGAAGCTGGATTCCCCCCCTCTCCTCCCCCAGGAGAAGCCTCCCGGCACCTGCTCCGAACACCGCCTGCTCTCGAGGGCCCCATTGTGCCCTCGCCAACCTGCCTTCTCCTCTTCTTCCAGCTACTACCAAAGCATCTACGACACATCGGAGAACATTCAGATGAACTACCCAGAGGGACTGACCCCAGAGGAAATGCTGAATTATGTGACGGACACGGCTAAGGTTCAGTGTGCTGTGACGTGGCTGCGGGAGTGGGGGGCGAGCGGCTTCCATCTGTCTTTCCCAAAGACTTGAGGAGGGGGAGGGAGGAGAGAGTCATCGTAACTTCGTATTGTCTTGAGCTCTTGGTGGTTGTCATAGAGACATGCCAACAGCGCACAGGCAGGAGGGTGGCTGGCCTGAGCTCCATGCACTCGCCAAACTTGCCCGTCTCGATTAACCTGGAGCCCCTCTTCCTCCCTTTCCTACAGTCCCTGGCGGATGTGGCCACTGTGGTTGCCCGCACACTCTACCAACTTGCAGGAGGAAGTGGCAACACCTCAGCTGTTCGGGCAGATCCGGCAACGGTACGAGCAGATGGGGGACCAGGGCCCTGGCACCAGGCCTAAGATCTGGGCTTTTCCCCTTCTATGTGTGTGTGTGTGTGTGTGTGTGTGTGTGTGTGCGCGCGTGTGTGCATGAGTGTCCCTCTCCTTGTTGCATCAACAGAACATGCCTTGCTTCATCTCCCTGAACCAGCCATCTTCACCACCACAATTACTTTTTTCTTTTGGGGGTGGGGGTTGTGGTCCTTTCCCCTCATCTGGACTGAAGCCGTACGGATGATGCTCTGACCACCAACGACTAGCGCAGAGCAACCCCACCCCATTCAGTCGACAAATCGGTCTCATTTGGATGGAATGTGTGCTTTGTGGAATTTCTTCTGATAATAATAATAATAATAATAATAATAACAATTTTATTATTTGTACCCCTCATTTGGATGGAATGTGTGCTTTGTGGAATTTCTTCTGATAATAATAATAATAATAATAATAATAATAATAATTAATAACAATAATTTTATTATTTGTACCCCACCCATCTGACTGAGTTGCGCCAGCCACTATGGACAGCTTTCAATGTATATAAAAACATAGTAAAACATTAGACATTAAAAGGCTGTCTTTACATGTCTTCTAAAGGTTATATAGTTACTCATCTCCTTGCCATCTGACAGGAGGGCGTTCCACAGGGCAGGTGCCACTACCGAGAAGGCCCTCTGCTTGGTTCCCTGTAGCTTCACTTCTCACAGGGAGGGAACCGCCTGAAGGCCCTCAGAGCTGGTCAGGGGCCTACATCTCCCCCTACCAAAAAAGATTCCCATCTCCATAATTTCAGAGCAGCCCCACCTCGCTGCTAGTCCATCAGGCAAGCATTGCCTTTCAAGCCTGCCTCTGCAGCTGTTGGGACAGGTTGGAAACATCCCTTTTGCTTCTTTCATGGGTAGGCTTACTAAATTCCTCACCCTCTTCACCATTCTCCTCTACAGATGTGGAGTCCTGTAAGACAGCCTCCTCCCAATTCTGGTTAGGCAAAAGGGCACGTCCCCAATGACCACATGATGAGCTTCCTGGCTGAACCCAGGTCTCCCAGTGAGCCAGCCCAGCCTTTTCTGCCTGCTTCTGAGTGGCCCCAACTCAACGTTCTGCTCTCGAGGCCCTGACTCAATGCTTCGTCCTCTTTCCAGGTCACACGCATGCTGTACGGCTTCCTGATCCAAGCAAACAACCCCTGGTTCCAGGCGATCATGAAGTCAGAGCTCAAAGCCTATCTAGGTAAAGTTTGTCTGGGTTGCACATGAAGTGGAGCGAAATATTTTTCCTCCCTCTTAATACTAAAACTCGGCAGCACCCAATGAAGCTGCATGTTGGGAGGTTTAGGGTAAAATAAAGTACTTCTTCCACACAGTGCGGAGTTAAAAGTGTCACTGGATTTAGCAATGGGCTCAGAAGGGATGTAGATGTATTCTTGGAGGGTGAGGCTATCGGGATGCTAGCCATGAGGACTGCGTCCTGCCCTCAGGATCTGAATACCAGCCGCTGGGAATCACAGGTTATGAGAGTACTGTCATACTCATGTCCTACTTGCAGGCTTTCCATAAGCATGTTGGATAGTTCTGTTGGTAGAGCATGCATCTCGGTTGTGGGTTTGAGCCCCACGTTGAGCAAAAGATCCCTGAGTTGCAAGGGGTTGGGCTAGATGACGCTTGTGGTCCCAACAGCCACAAGAATGGGATGCTGCGCTAGGTGGGCCTTTGGGGTGGGCAATGCTGACTTCAGGGCCCGGAGCCTGTACCTGCCCAGCCCCTCTTGAAACCTTTCCCTCCTCTTCTGCCCCAATTTCCTCCCAGGAAACGGACCCCTCCAGTACTACATCGCTGTGAATAACCCTGTGAACTCCACCTACGTCGTCCAACACGTCTTGGCCAACCTCACAGGCACCCGGCAGGAGAACGTGACCAAGGAGCAGTGCCAGGAGCTCGACAAGGCCACCAAGGTGAGCTTGCTCATCCCACTCTTTTTCAAGATGCAGCGTACTACTCTGCTGCCTGCAGCACTTTTGATTATATTACTTTTGCATTTGTTTCTCACCCTTGTGGCTCAAGTTAACTGTATTGTTGATGTGCCTTGGGCTCTACTGAGAAGTGGAATAATAGTAATAAACACACGTAGCCATCCCAAATCAGTAGGTTTGTAAGAACTCCTGTAAGCGACAAGCCCAGACATCAGGCTTCATTGAGAGCACATTTTGACCATTCCAACAACAGCAAAAACCCACCTTGGGTCATAGTGGAAATGAAGTGCAGGAGCAGCTTCTTCAGAAAGTCCCAGACCCCCAGCATCGCAGCAACACTCTTGACAGTTTTACGAGTCCACCTTTGGCTGGAACTTGCACCTGAGTCTCTGCTTCCATTCCATTTCATTCCATCTCTCCACAGCTGTACGACTACTCTTGGGTGCAGGGTGCCCCATACCCAAACGCCACATCCCCCCGACAGCCGTACTGTGTCATGTCAACGGTCCGCTTCAGCCAGGCTTCCTCCCCGGCATTTGAGCTCCAGCAGTGGGGCTCCACCGAGTACTCCACGTGGACAGAGAGCCGCTGGAAGGAGCTCCACGCCCGGATCTTCCTCGTGGCCAGCAAGCAGCTTGAGGTGAGTCCCTGGGCCCAGCTGAAGGGCCTGGCAGCAAAGTGGTTCTTTGCTGAAGGTGCAGAAAGCAGAGCTTGGACCCAGACCTCTCTGGACATCTCAACAGTTTGGGGGCTCATGAGGGTCCTGGCACAGGGCTTGCGCCCAGGTCCCATATCTGTGCAGAGGAGGTGGCAGGGCATGCACTTCGTATGCAGAAAGTCAGGCTATGACTTATCAAATTAAGGGGATCTCTCGGCCAGGGAAGAGCAAATGCCAGAGTAGGATGGATGGACCAAAGTGTCATGAGTCCCAAAGAGGCATCGTGGAGTGGCTGGTCAAATCAGGATGGGGTGGGAGCAGCCTGTTGAAGAGGCAACTAAGGCGGTTAAGGAGTAAACCCTACACAAATCCTAAGATGGTTAGATAGCGCCTTGTACGCCTCCTTCCAGCAACTCCTGCAGCCATGCTGGTGCCAAATGCATTGCTCTGCTTTCCTTTGGACTACAAGAGTGAGACCTCCATACACACTGCCCAGGCTTGCACCCCAGTGAGGTCATTTCAGAACTGCAAATGCAGCAATTTGACTTCACCCCCAGAGGCGCACTCCATTGGCTCTCAAGGCAGATGGATGCCCACATAAATTCCCATTTAATGGGATCCAAAGGTGTGTGCTATCTTCTTAGCATTTGAACCCTTTTTGCCTGTGTCCTGATTTGAGCATTAAAGGTCCTGGCAGAAACCACACACCAAGACAGACAGCCCTTAATCCTCTGGTAAGAGCCAGGACACACATGGAAGGCAGTTTGCTGTGAAATCTGGAATTCTGGGTAGTAGTAAAAGGTAAAGGGGCCCCTGACCATTAGGTCCAGTCGTGACCGACTCTGGGGTTGCAGCACTCATCTCGCATTATTGGCCGAGGGAGCCGGCGTACAGCTTCCAGGTCATGTGGCCAGCATGACTAAGCCGCTTCTGGCTAACCAGAGCAGCGCACGGAAACGCCGTTTACCTTCCTGCTGCAGTGGTACCTATTTATCTACTTGCACTTTGACGTGCTTTCGAACTGCTAGGTTGGCAGGAGCAGGGACCAAGCAACGGGAGCTCACCCCATCGTGGGGATTCGAACCGCCGAACTTCTGATCGGCAAGCCCTAGGCTCTGTGGTTTAACCCACAGCACCACCCGCATCCTTCTGGGTAGCAGTAGCCCCCCCCCCTATTTGCATGCAGAAGGAGTAGGGGTCAATCCCTGGGATTTCCAGCTGGAAGCATCTGGGGCAGCATTGCTGGGCAAGGCTTCTGCTTGGGAGAGCTGGTCAAGGCAGACTCTCATACGTTAGCTTCATAAGGCACCTTCATACGTTAGTCAGCCCAGCAGAGGTCTTAGCTCTAGAGAGGCCAACGGACAGGGCAAGCTGGATTTCTGCCATCTATAAAAATGTGCTAATAGGCAAAAGCAGGGGAAACAATGCAGAATTCATTCTGGATTCTGCTGATGGTGGGACTCTTAACCTGCTGCCCCTCTGGCTTCTGATATTTCAGCAGGCATGCCCTCCTTTCAAGCCATGAAGACTAGCTCCTTCACTTTAAAAAAAAAAAATCACATCTTTTGGGGAATAAAATTCTGCTCTCCTGTGGAATTCCCTCTGTGAGTCCCCTCCCAATAGATTTACTCTCCTCGTGTCCCAAGAGGTACACTCCCGATTTCAAAGACGCTCCACCCCCTCCAAAAAAGAATAAATTCCAAGAGTTGCTTTTGGACCCCAGAGCTTTGGCCACAGCATTCTTTCTTCTAACAGTCGTTCGTTCTGCCTTCTAATTCTCTCCGCAGATCATCACGCTTATCGTGGGCATCGCTATTCTGATTGTCTCGTTCGTCGTCACCTACTTCATCAATGCCAAAGCAGATGTGCTTTTCACCAACCCGGGAGACTCGGGAGCTGTGGCGTATTGAACTCCTAACGCTCAAAGCCGGGCGAGACAGAGAACGAACTTTGGGATTGCTGGTAGAACAACACTGGAGCCTCTTCTTCCCTGATTGATGTGGATTGTGGCACTGAAAGGAATCTCACTTCTCTCCCCACCCCACCGCCACCTCCCCCAAAACAATATTGTACTGGAAGATGATGCTGGCAATACAGATATGATTTTTCTTCTTCTTCCTGCAGGGGAGATATTTGGCCAGATGTCTTTAAACTTCAGAGAAGATACCTTTCCTGCGAGGGCATCTGCTACACACCTCTGTGAGAATAGGTGGTCAGATACAGGGGGAAATCTTCTCCAGGGGTCTGTGCAGATGAGAGGGCGTTCCTCAGTCTCTTTTGTTCTCCCTTTCCCTTTTTTATTATTTTAAAGATCCAGGTTACCCAAAAAGATATTCTCAAATGATTTGGTCTGTATGTGTATCAAGATGCAAATAAAAGAGGGAGATCGGGAGGCTGGAAAGGGGGAATTGGGTGTAAAATATTTCTTTTTTTAAAAAGAATTGGATTTTTTTTGTACATATTCTATAAATAGCTTGGTTTAATTAAAAAAATAATACTTGCGAATTAAATCGGTTGATCCCATTGGCTTTAATATTTTGCTTCGCTGGATGATCAAGGGAATCAAAGGGTTTGTGCAGAGCAGGGAAAACGGTGGTCATCTATTTTGTGTGGTGTCTATAGAGATCTGTTGAACTGGAGGGTGCGTGACTTATGCGTGGCCACCAAGGGATATTCTGAGATGACGACACTGCCTTGTGTAGGGGAAGGAAGGCTTGACCCGGGGCTGTGTGAAAGTGAAGTGAAGAAGGAAGCGAGCTTTGGCTTCCAGAATAACTCTGGTTGGATACTCACTTCTGGCTTAAATGAGAGCCGTGACACCCGAGGTCCAGTTACATAATCTGGTTGTAGTGACATGGCCATCAGTGAAAATGCAAAAGCGGTTCATCATCTGCCAGAAGGAATCCGTGTAAACTTGGCATTGGGCATGGATCAGCTCTGATGTCCCAAAGTTTCCCACGGTGCATGATTGAACTTCAGGATCCCATGGATGGGAAGGGTTGCGGGGTGGGGGTTGTTTGCTGCAAAGTTGTATCCTCCACTCTGGCACGGTGATGCGTCCCTGGAGTCAGTCCTGGGGTCAGGCCTTCGGCACCTGCAGCACATAGATGGCACCTTGACATGAGAAGCAGCCACAGGGGACGAAGAGAGGTGGCTTCACTCACCTACCTGCTAGGCAGAAGCAGCATTTCCTGATAGCAGGGCATGCAGGATTGTCTGGAAGTGAGGTGAGAAAGTTAAATGGCACGACACTGCCATTCCAATAGGGAAACCGGAACAAAAGGTGGCATGCGTGGTTCTCCCTACGACAACCCTGTGATGTAGTCTAGGCTGAGAGTGAGTGATGGAACCACTCTAACCACTACACCACTGGCTCTCGCACCATCTCAGTGAGTGGCCCTCTCCACATGCTCTGGCAGTAGATTCAGTAAGTGACTCCTGTGCTGCGACCTTTTGGTGTTTCCTGAATCTGATGTCAGATCAGTTTCCTTGGACTGATGAAGCTCTGTTTCAAGTTTTATTGCAGTGCCATGGAGATCTCATGCTCTATTCCTCTCGGTCACCTTCTCTCCACATCCCCAACTAAGAAGCCCATTGGAAAATGCTCCAGGCCCCTGATGAATTTTGGCCATTTTCCTCTCTGTTCTGTTGGACAAGGGGTGGAGGGAATTTTCCTCTTCTCCCCTTCTGTAATTTTCCCCTTTTGGAATGAGAGCAGCAGATCTTTCTATCGGCTCTCCTCCTCTCCCTCCTCCCACAGCCCTTGGATCCGACGGCTGGCAAAGCGAAGGTGCAGCTGCCACTGTTGTCTCTGCCTCCCAACGCTCCACGGGCAGCCAATGGACCTTCCTGCGGACGGCGCAAGAAGTCCTCACCCTGATGCTCTGGCTGCCAACGCCACGGCAACAGAGGGGCAAGCGGGCACCCAGCGTCAGCTAGGCCAGGAGCTGCCAAGCCTTGAAAAGGCCAAGATCTATTCCTGCAATTCCCTTGGCAAAACGTCTTCTGACCGTCTTTGAAACTGAGGAAGGGCTGTCGCTCAGTAATAGAGCATCTGCTTTACATTTAGAAGGTCCTGGAACATCTCTCAGCACCCTTAACAAACTACAGCTCCCCAAAACCATTGCTATTTAGAGTGGCATCACAGCTCTTTAAGTGTATGATGTGAATGTGGCCAGGGGGTACCACTTGTATTTCCAGCACTAGAGATGACGCTCTTGGGGTGTCAGATGCTAGCCTCGCCTTCTCTCTGAAGGAGAGGACTCTTGTGCTCAGCTTCTGCTTTGGGGTTTTCCTTTGGGGCATCTGGTTGGCCAATGTGAAAACAGGATGATGGAGTAGATGGGCCATTGGCTGGATCCAGCAGGCTGGATTCAGCAGCCACCTGAAGCACCAGGCGCAGCCAGGCTCTGCCCCCCCACCTCTCACGAACCAGACACACCATCTCTGGCTTTGTTACCCAAACCCTTAGTTCCAGACCTCTAGCCCACCATCAAGGTCCACCAGGCCAGCCATTTTGTCCCATGCAGCCACCATTGTTTGGCCATGGCTTTGGTGGTTGTTAAGGATTACAGCTACAGAATTGTTAAAACTACTAATTAACTTATAATTAAATTAATATATTTATCTGCTGCCCTGGGATCCTTTGGGAGGAAGGATGGAATACAGATATTATTATTATTGATTATTATCATTATTATTATTATCATCATCATATAATAATAAGAATGTACGGTTGCGTTTTTGATGTTCTTCAGGTACATAAGCTTGCTGCAATTATTATAACAACCATGCAAAGTCCAATGCCATTCCTTCTTTTGGATTTAGCTTTCAGTCGACATCCTCAAAGACCAACATACTTTTGCGCATGTCAGGCAACCATCAAACACACAAGTGTGTGCGTGTACACACACACACACACACACACACACACACACACAAATGCACTCCGTCCAATTTAGCTTGCTTTCTACACAAAGCTGCTCTACCCGTCTCGCCATCTCTTACAATTCTGTGACCCGGCATTTGGACTCATGGGAGAATTCCCTTCACTGAAGCTTGCTTTGCTTTGGTAATTAGTGGTGGCAGCAGGGGAAATCACACAAAACCCGGCAGAAAGTCAACAATTTTCTTTGCGGTGGGGCTGCAGCCTCGGAAGCTGCCCTTGCAGCTTTAAAAATATGTGCCTGCTATGGTTTGGGGAGAAGAAAGAGCCAGCATCCTGCCTCCCCACCCCTCTCCTTTTCATACCGGTGGATTTTTTGGCAGGTGTAGTCTGCAACATGTCCTTGATGCAATCGCAGTGCCTTAGCGATGGGCTGTTTGCATACACCTGTTTTATTAGTCGTTCTGTGACGCTTCTCCGATGCTTCTGCAATCTGGAGGGGCTATTGCGCAAGAAAGGCAAGACACCCCTACCCCTAAAAAATGTTTGTTGTATGGAAAGTTACAGGCTTTCATCAGGAAGTTACAGGACATGCACTGATTGGAAACGAAGCGGTATGACCACCCCGGCAGAAGAGCAGTACTGAAAGCGTGATTGCGCATGACTGCCCCCACAGCATCATGAGCAATCCACAATAAAATGGACCTCTACGAGGGGACCCTGAAGTCATGCTGAAGTTATGCACTGCCGCCATGTCCATGAAAACATCACATGATTTCCCACAAATTTTAAACTGGGGAGAGGGCCCAGTTATTGAAAAACACTCCTCCCCTGCTTAGATTTGCATTTCAAGGAGTTGGACCCACACACGCTTGCAAACTTGGGGGGGGGATGTTGATTGGAATGTGTCCACAATTTTGTGGGGTTGAAATGCCCCTTTATCCTGTGTCTGTGTTCACTATCTTCCATTGTGACGCCACAGAAGCAACCCATGTGAGGAAAATGGTCCCAATTTTTTGGGAGGGCGTTAGAGTCCCTCGATTGTTTTTTGGTAATTTACAAACATACCATGCTTATTTGGAAGAGAATATAGTGAACGAAATCTTTCTCTTCCATAAGAAAGCATTGGTTTTTATGAATCAAGATGGGGATGTAAAGAAAATAAATCAGCTCTTGTATGTTAAAAATACCTCAAGTTGTTTTCAGTTTAACTTTTTTTATTTTAGACTATAACATTGCAGAAGATGTTCCTCCTCAGCCTTATAGAATTGCAATAAATATTCCATGTAAAATACTTAACGCAGTCCATTTTCCTTCCCAGTTCAACTAAAATTCAAAGTTGCTCAATTTCTACCATTTGAAACATCTTGATCAGCTCTTGGACCAATATAATCTTAATGATTTAAACCAAGTAATCTACAAATACCTTGCCTATCCTTTATCCAAATAAATCAGCAATATCACAAGTGTCTTTAATTTCAGCCTAACACATTAGCTGAAAGTTTAATATCTACTTTTGGAGACCAAGTCAAGAAACAATGATGTGAAACTCGAGGAGAAATTAGTGGAAAGAGGGATGGGAGAGGTGGGGACAAACCCCCCTGAGATGCTGTCTCCACAAACCTCCACCAAAGGGCATTTGGCTATGATGCAACCTTTGGCAAATGTTACCTGAAAATAAACAAGGTATGTGCTCACCTGTGGGGTCTAGGGAGAGGAGGAGGGGCTGCCTGGCCCCGAGGGGGCTCTGACTATCAGGTAGCATCCCCTCCAACATGTTCTGGACAAAAATAGGGTCATGTGTTGTGCTTATTCTCAGATCACAGCCTGAGAGTGCATGGCTTCCGCCCCTTGTACATTGCCCACTGCACATTGACCATTTATTTGCTATTTTAAAAGCACAGAGTGAAGACAGACATAGGAGTGTTGTAAGAATTTTAAGGTCTTATATATATACTAGTGATTTGAAGCCCGTTAAAATAACGGGCGCTAGAACATATGAGCGTGCGCACCTGTCAGTCACTCCCGGCTCCACTCTCTCTGTCCTGCCTGCCCCTGCGCGGGCGGCTTCCCGAGGCGCCCTCCTCAATCTCTGCCCGGCGCAACAGAGAAGTGCTGCAGCGCCTTCGGGGCAGAGACCTACGTCTCCCCGCGCTTGCAAAGCCCGAGGGCTGCACTGCAGCCCAAGCAGCCTCCTGAGCGGCTGGACCAACGGGCAGCACCCAGGGGCGGGGGGGGGGGCTTGCAGGGTGCTGGGTTGGGAACATCTCCCCTTTTCCGAGGGGCAACTCACCTGCTCAACGACGACACCCCCGCGGCCGCCTGCCTCCTCCGCACGCCCGACATGGGGAGGGCGATGCGGCTGCCTGGCCTAGCGCGTCTCCTGCGGGCACCCTCGAGCTCGGAAGTCTTCCTCTCTGCCGCGGCTCTCCATGCTCGCCCGGAAAAGGAGGAGGAGGGCGGGAAGGGGGCCAAGCGGCCGGGGCAGGGTAACAGCAGCAGCAGCCGTGGGAGCGCCGCCGCCGCCCCCGTCCCGCAGCCGCCTCAACAGGCGACGGCCACCACCACGACGACCATGACGACGTCGAGCCAGCCGGCGGCACCGCCGCTGCTGCCGCCACAGCCCCAGAGGCCGGCCCAGTCGGCCGGCAGCAGCAGCAGCCGCAAGCCCCTTGGTAGTGGAGGTGGGAATAGCAGTGGCGGAGCAGGCCTCGGCCCGAGCGGGATCCCAGCTGGAGGAAGCGTCGGAGGCAGGCAGAATCTGGGCAGGTGAGTCGAGGGGCCAGAGGGAGGTCTCCCCCTGCGCCAGGCCTAGCGGGTTTGACGGGCGGGCCTCGCCTGCTTCCCTGCCGGGCTCGCGGCGCTTCTCTTCCCCGCTGCCCTCCGCGGCTACCTGGGCGCTGGAGGGTGGGGAATAGGGTGGCCAGGCCCGGTCGCGGCGGGTAGGCGGGTGGAAGGCCTCGGGTGGCAAGAGGAGGGCAAGGCGCTCCCTCCCGGATTATCTCCCTCGGCCGCCGCCGCTCTCCCCCTCCCTTTCGGAGCGCGCGCACCCGTCAGCAGCCCTGCGCTCCAATCCCTGTGCCCCAGTGCCAGGCAGGCGGGCAGGGCGAGCCGTGGCTGTGGCGGCTCCGCCGCCATAGCCACAGCTCCCCCCCCGCCGCCTCCAGGGAGGTGGCCGGGGTCGGCGAGCCGCTTCGCCTCACGAAGCAAGCAAGCAGCTTAACCGCCTACTTGTTTGCTTCGCGCGCGCCCAGTGTTCGGCCGGCCCTGATTGGTGCGTGCGTCTCTGCGCTCCAATCCCTGTGTCCGTGGGGCACATGCGCAGTAGCGCAAACCCACGGACGGACGGGCACGCAGAGACACTTCAACTTTATTATATAGGATATATAATAAATGTTCATAAGTGTTCCAAGCAAACAAGGCCACATGTCTGAAGGCCACAGGCCTGTCTCCATTTTGACTCCCAGCTGACCAGTATTTCTCTGCAAGGAAGGAGGGGGTGATTGTCTCAGTGATAATTCCTGGCTTCCTGATACCTGAGTGCCAGACAAAAGGGTGTGATTAACTTGGCTGGGAAACAGGGAAATGTAAATAGCTCTTTTATTTTACTTGATGGGTTTTTGGTGGAGGGCAAGAGGAGGCATGGGGAGGGTCAAGGATGCTCAGATTACTGCTACGAGACCTCCCCTTTCATGATGTAACTGTGATGTATCTGGGAGGTGGTCCTGGGTTACACCCCTTTTTGTGATGTATGTATGATGTATAGGGGGGTGGTCTTGAGCGGGGGGGGGGATTTCAAAAGTCTATATAGGAGCTGGCATACCATTGTTCTGGGTTCCTCCTCCCTCCTCCATTTTGGGAATGAGGGCCCTGTTTGCGACAGATATAATAAAGATTTTGCTTCTCAATTTTTCTCTGGTTGGCCTCTGTAATTTACTCCTACCGATGGAGAACCTGAAAAGGATCTTGTGTACCCCATAAGGGAATAAGAGCAGATTTCTGTTTATTTCAGGAGGAACAGCAGAAATGGCGTGAACAAACTTGGGCTGCCCTGAAAATACAGTACAGTATTCAAGCCACTTCCTGTCCGCCTGCCCCCCCAAATATTAACTTGGTCTTCATGCTTTAAGAATGTTGACTGGGATGTTTAGTCTTGCTATGGATCTGATTGCAGCAGATGGTACAATGCCTGCCAGACAAACACATCAAGCAACATTAAGACTCACCTCCTGAATCTGAGCACAGGGGCAGTTTGGTAAGGGAGAAGGCATTCTTGCAGATATTTGGGTCCCAAGCCAATTAAGACCACCCTAGGCCTGCAGGGCCAAAGCCAGGACCCTCACGGGAACTTTTCCCCAGCAACTAAATGCCTCGCCAGGAACTGAGTAGACCAGTGACGGCTGCAAGTGCACCAGGTAGGAGGAGACTAGGGATCAGAGTGCCTGTCTTCAGGACAGGAGTTTGGTCACATGCCCACCATGCATTTAAAGCACTCTGGCACCACTTTAAAAGTCAAGGCTTCCCCCCAAAGGATCTTGGGAACAGTGGTTTGTTGAAGGTGCTGAGAACTGGTAAGAGAGCCATCACAGAGCTACAGTCCCCAGCACCGTAAACAAACTACAGTGGTACCTCAGGTTACATACGCTTCAGGTTACATACGCTTCAGGTTAAGAACTCCGCTAACCCAGAAATAATGCTTCAGGTTAAGAACTTTGCTTCAGGATAAGAACAGAAATTGGGCTCTGGCAGCGCAGCAGCAGCGGGAGACCCCATTAGCTAAAGTGGTGCTTCAGGTTAAGAACAGTTTCAGGTTAAGAACGGACCTCTGGAACGAATTAAGTACTTAACCAGAGGTACCACTGTACAGTTCTCAGGATGAGGCTGTTAAAGCAGTATAAAAGTGCTTTAAATGTATGTTGCACCAGCCATGACCTTACTCACAAGGGTGTGAAACCTGAGAGCAGAGGCTGTGTAAGGCTCAGTTGCTTTAAAACTTGGTTGGAGGGGGCTGCTTGCTTGGAGCTTTCCATGGTGCTGGAACCTCTGACCAGCCTCACATCCTTCTCTGTGGGGTCCAACATCATTGGACCAGAGCAGGCAGGGATCTGTGATGGGGAGGAAGAATAAAGGAGCAGGGAAAACAACACTGCAGCTGTGCAATTTCTAACCCCCACTCCACTCACCTGCAACGCCCAGTCCTGGAGAAAAGGAGCAAGACTCCCTTCCCTTGGTAAGGGAGGCAAAAGCCTCTTGGGGGCCCTGCATCAGAAGAGCCTACTGGATCAGGCCAGTGGCCCGTCTAGCCCAGCACCCTGTCCTCACAGCAGTCAACCAGATACTCATTAGGGGAAGGACCTGAGGGCTAGAGCCCTCTCCCCTCATTTGTTTTCCAGCAACTATTTTTCAGAAGCATTTACTGCCTCCAGCCATGGGGGCAGAGCATAGCCATCATAACTAGCATCAATCAATGGCCCTCTCCTTCCTGAATATGTCCAGTCCCCTTTTAAAGCCATCCACGTTTGTAGCCCTCACTGCCTCCTGTGGCAGCGAGTTCCATAGTTTAACTATGCACTGCGTGAAGAAGTCCTTTTCTTTCTTTTTTTAATCTTCTCCTGAATCTCCCAACATTCAGTTTCCTCGAATGTCCACAACTTCTAGTGTTATGAGAACTGGAGAAAACCTTTCCTCCATCCACTTTTTCCATGACATGCATAATTTGACAGACTTCTATCATGTTGCCTCTTACTTGCATTTTGTCCGTCCCACGTGCTGCAACGGAAATGGCTCCCCTGACCCAAAGCCAGGATTGTTGGTGAGGAAAGGCAAGGGAGCTACTTAATGCATGTAGGAGTCTCACACATACAGGCCCACACAGAGGGAACTTGCTCATCTAGCCTGACTTGCAATCAGTGTCAGTGTAGACCGAGGAGGAACCTTTTTTCAGTCCAAGGGCCACGTTCTGGGGGCCACATGGTCACGGCAACATATCCTCATTTTCCCTTTGTGCCCTAGGTCTGTTTCTATACTATTATCGGAGTCCAAGGACACATTCCAGCCAGGCAAAAACATTAAAGGAGAGGGCAAAGTGGGGCCAGTAAGGGAGTGGTCTGGGGAGAAGAGGCTAGAAAGAGTAAGACAGATGCATCTGGAAGGTCACATTCGACTCTTGGGCTGGAGGTTCCCCATCCCTGGTGCAAAATAGTACCACACAAGAGGCACTAAGGCATGGTATGTGGCAGCTTCCTCTTTGCATCAGTATTTGCATTCACAATCCTGTGGACTGGAAACTTACTTTATTTTGTGCAGAAGAACCACAGCTCAGTGGTAGAGCATCTGTTTCATAAAAGGTCCCAGGTTCAGCCCTGGGCAGGGCCGTAGCTAACGGGTGGTGAGGTGGGCCCCCGCCAGGGGTGCAGGCAATGGGGAGCGCACGCAAAATCAGCTAAAATATACTGTTATGTCCATAAATATAAATATTGATTATTGCCTCATAAGAAATGGTTTTAAATAGAGGGTGAATTGAATGGGTGGAGGGGGTGGGTTGGAGGAAAGGCGAGCTAATTTGTCCGTGGCTAGGGGGTGCAATCTGGACAGTTCTGCCAGAGGCACAAGATCACCTAGCTACAGCTCTGGTCCTGGGCACAGAATCATAGAATTGCAGAGTTGGAAGGCACCCTGAGGATAGTCTAGTAGTCCAACCCCCTGAAATGCAGGAATATACAGGTGTCCCTTATGGGGATTGAACCTGCAACCTTGGGGTTATCAGCACCATGCTCTAACCAACTGAGCTATCCAGAATCTCCAGGTGGAGCAGCAAATGTGCCCTTGTTCATAAACTTTAATTAGTTTATGTTATTATAATGAATGAGGCTGTCCATGCATGCTTTTAGCCCAAAAAGCCTCTTCGCAGAGTTTGCACAACGGCTGGGAAGCAACAAGAGAGTAGAACAGAGTAGTTCAGGATGACTGCGAATGCTCTTCCAAATCATAAGTCTTTATTAGCAGTAACCCGGGAGATTTAGCAGGCATACTTTCATCATGAGCCCGGCTTTGCCGGGGAGGGCGGGGTACAAATAAAAATTATTATTATTTATTATTATCTCCAGGAGAGCCATAAAACAACTGCTCAGCACACAGGCATGAGCTACTCAAAACAAAGATAAGGTACAAAGTAAAACGCCATGCTCGCAGAGCCAAAACAGCTTCAGGGAGGGGCACTTAAAGAAAAACCCTTCCTTTTATACAGAGGCTTGTTTAACCCCGTATGTTCCCAGAATGCTCAGTGACAGAGTGTTCATACAATTTAACTCTTTCACACCAACAGCCCTATCTGAAACCATGGGGAGCTGCTGCCAGCCTGGGTCTGTGATGCTGAGCTTGATGGACCAGCAGGCTGACTCAGTATCTAGCACCTTTCCATGCTCCTGTTTGAGATGCAGGCAGGAATCCTGTCCTCGACTACAGGGGTGAGCAGATTCTGGTTGGTGGATCTCAGCGATCTAGTAAAGAAACGGAACAGGGCCTTGCAAGCCTGCCCAGTAGGGCCTTTCACACCTGGCTCTCAGCTTTTCAATTCTTCCTTTCTTTCCCCCACACCCTGACTGGGCACAGCATGGGGCCAGGAGCACAATGGGGCTGCATCTCCCAACCTTTGAACTCGGCTGTTTCCCCTGGGTCAGAGGAAAGGTGGGGCGGGACAGAGGGGTGGGGTGGGGAGAACTGCAGCTGCCCCACCACCACCGCCCTGCTACCCTGAGGGGAAACATATGGGAGTGAGCCGGGAAGGCAGAAATGGGAGCAGTTAATAAACGGAGCATCTTCGTATCCTGGCTTCACAGACTGGGAACTTTCTGGCTTTGGAAGAGCTGGAGGGAGTCAACTGAGGCTCAGCACAACGCCAGGGCTGCAGCCTCCCTTTGCGGCTGGAAGTGGCAGCGTTTTACACACACACACACACACACACACACACACACACACACACACACACTGCCCTCCCAAATCCAGCACGCCATCAAATTCATTATTTGCTTATTAAATTTTAAAAGCTGCTAAGCGGGAGAAGCCGGGAGATGAAGCACCAAGCTGGGGAGCGAGTCTGGCGTCAGAGCTCGGCATCGGAGCTGTCATCGCCCTGTTTGGAGCTGGCTGCCTCCCATGCCATCCTTGGCTTCCGGGGAGGTGCAAAGGGCCTTCCTGGGGAGTGGGCCAGGCAAGCTAAGATACTGGTGGGGCCGTTCCAAATGCTGGGGAGAAGGAAGGGAAGATCTGCTCCTTGGGGCCAAGCGAAGATCTGCTTCTTGCATGCGAACCTTTGCACACGAAAGGTTCCAGGTTCAATCCGCAAAGGCATCTCTTCTGTCTGAAACCTCAGAGAGCTGCTGCTGCCAGTCAGTGCAGTAGACAGTACTGAGCTTGATAGGCCAGTGGTCTGACTTGGTATTCCTTTCCTTGTAGGTCTTTTTGGTGGGATGTCAATCTGGAAGATACCTGTGGGACTCTTCCAAACTCTTTTTTTGTTTTCCAGTTTTACGGAGACTTCTCATAATACAATAAAAAAATTCATCTAAACAAAAATAAAAACATGAAAAAGAAAAAGAAAAATGCAAAGTCCTCTCTCGTAGGTAGATCTTAACTCTTACCCCACCCAGAGAGAGGTGAACACCCTCAGTTCTCACCTGGGAGCTTCCCTTCCCTTTCCTAGCCTCCCACCCTGGGAGATCTTTACTTTCCTGGGATAAAAAGCATAAGCAAAGCAGAAAGAGAGAAAGAAAAAGAAACCAGAAAGATAGACATAAGAGAGGGATGAAAGAGTAAAAAAAGAAAGGAAAAAGAGGGAAATAAAAAAGATTAAAGAAAAACGTTAGCAGAAAATGCAGAAGAGGAATTTCCGGTATTCCGCCTGTTTACATAAAAAAGAAAATATTACTTTAAATTTTTTAAAAGATTTTCTTGGGTTACATAAGTACATGCATTGTCTCTGTTTTCAGGTCATGGAGTCTTTTCTACAAATCAGTTACGTTCGATGTGAAACATTGATGTTGTATGCAGTTTAAGATTTACAGCTTTCAATCCATGTGAGCAGCTGTCTTCTCCACTTTCTGCTAAACAATATCTCTTTCAGGCCAAACCTGTGATCCTGCAAATGTGAGGCTAGAATCTGTCAGAGGGAATGTGATGAACCCGTCAGACTGGCCAGGCTAAGTGTTTCTCATCTCAAGGAGTGAGCTGTGAGGATAAAGTGGGGCGGAGAAATATGTAGGACAACACCTTGGGCTCCTTTTGGAGGAAAGGTGGATGACCAAGAATGAATGACTACCGAGTTAGATGGGGTCCAATGGTCTGGGCTTCACGGGAGGCAGCTTCCGATGCTGAGCACAGATCCCCAGAACCGTGTTGAGCAATTTACCTGTGCTTAGTTGGAGGGCTTGCTCCTGGGCTTTTGGCCACTGTGGGGCTGGGGCTGGGGCTGGGGCAGGCCTATCACACCCCAGCAGCATTGCAGGGGTGAGAATCCAGAGGACGCAGGCAAAGGAGGTGAAAAGGTGCCCCAATGACTTCTTGCTCCCCCGCATCCCACATCTCGTCTCTTCCCCCCTTCTCCGCTGGCTAGCATGGAGGCAGCTTTAACCAGAGCTGCTGGCTCTAATCAAGATGGATTGAGAGCAAGGGAAGAGAAAGAAGAGGGGCCTCCCCAAGAGGAGAGGGCCGGGGAAAAGAGGAGCAGATGGACAGGGGAGGTGGAGAGCCACGCAGCGGCAGCAGCTAAGTGGATTGATGGAGAGGCCTTGGAGAGAGAGAAAGATGGAGCCACTGCAGGCCAATGAGAGGGAAAGAGCAGAGCTGCTGCCGGGAAGGGACCCAGGCAAAGGTGGTGGCGAAGGCCTGCAGCTGACAGATGGACGGACACAAAGGCGCGAATGGCAGAGGGTGCAGTTTAGAGGGGGGGACAGATGGACAGGCAATAGAGCCCGCCGAAGAGAAGGGATCGGAGCATAATTAGCTTGGATCCGATTATGACAGACTCGATTAGGGCCATATTATGATCGGCAGCTTCTGCTACACTTTGGCTTTCGAGGGAACAAAGCCACAGAGGAGCCGGGAGCAAACGGGGACAGGAACAAGACCGTGTGTTTGTGTGTGTCCTTTTTACACAGATCTGACAGCAGGAGCAGCAACAGATTGCGGTGATATTGAGTAGCGAGGCCTTCTGTCGGGGGCTGCACGCAAACCCCAGGGAAATAAGGTGAACCAGGCAGAAGGCCTAGTGGAGGGAGCAGAGCGGGCCAGGCCAGGCAGTGGGTGGAGGGGTCTTGCTCAGGCGGCCTGGCAAGGGAGGCACAGACAGCGAGCGTGCCAGGGTGAGCCAACACTGCGCACACAGAATAAATTGCCCTGCTGCAAGGAGTCAGAGGCACACACCTCTCCCTGCATGTGTGACTTTGCAGAGAGGCGGAGAGCACTCTCCTTGTGTTGTTTTTGAGCCCACATGTTCCAACCCTGCAGGTACTCTGCAGTGCACTCCCCTCTGCCCACTGCCTAGGAGTGAGTGTCTCTTGAACATTTGGGGAAGGGCTGTAGCTCAGCAGTAGAGCATGCAGACGTTTCCTGTTTCAACCCCCAGTTGGCATCTCCAGGTAAGGGTGAGGATGTACCCAATCTGGAATCCCAGAGAGCTGGGGCTGTGTAGACAACACTAAGGTAGATGGATCAAACTTCTGGTCCCTTCCTAATGCTCCTGAATGGGGCACTAATGCTTCTGGGAAAGAGTCCTGCTGATCAAGCCATCAAACACAGTGAGCAACATTAACTTTCTAGACAGGCAACTGGGAGCATGAGAACATGAGAAGAGTCCTGCTGGATCAGGCCAATGACCCATCTAGTTCAGCATCCTGTTCTCACTGTGGCCACCCAGATGCCTGCAAGAAGCCCATAAGCAGGACCCGAGCACAAGAACAACTCTCCCCACTTGTGATTCCCAACAACTGGCATTCGGGGGCATGCCATTCCATAGCATTATCCTCCACAAACATTTATGGGCAGGAGGGTCCTACCTGGAGACGCTTCCTGTGATCAGGTGCAAGTGGCAGAGTTTCCAGTAGGCTCTGGGACATAGCCTAGCAAATGCTAGGCATTTCCTGGGCAGACTACAATGGTTCATTAGGAATTTTGACAGTCTGCTTCATCGCTCCTACATTTGAGGTGGCTTCCCAATCACCAACCACAGTGAGGATCAAATCCAGTTTAAAATACAAAAGTGTTCAAAGGTCCGCACTGGTTGCCAATTTGTTACTGGTCTAAGTTCAAGTTGTTACTATTAGTAAATATAGCCCTGGACAACTTAGGACCAGTTTACTTGCAGATCACCTGATGTGATATACGCCCACTTGACCACTTAAATCTGCAAAACTGACCGTGTTACAGGTGCCACATAATATTTGTCCTGCATTTGTTAAGAAATTGAACTTCTAGTGTGGCAGCACCTACACTTTGGAACTCCCTGCCTATTGGCATCAGGCAGGAGCCTTCGCTGTACAATTTCCTGTGCCTGATAAAAACATTTTGTTTAGGCAAGACTGTCCAGGTATGCAGAATACTAATGTATGTTTTCATACGTTTATATCACCAATTTTATTATTGTTGTTTTAAATAGCTGTTTCTAACTTTACTGATAATTTCACTGTTTTATTCCTTTCTAAACCGCTTTGAGGCTTGTTTACAATCAAGCAGTGTATAAATCATAGGACGTAAACCTAAAATAGCGTTCAAATGAGCTTCCCCCTCTGCCTTTTCACCCACATAATTAATGAAGATGTTGGACGGTGCTGGAACCACGACAGGCTGCTGTCAGACCCTACAGCAGGATACTGATTTATAATTCCATTTGGGGTCCAGCCTTCCAAGTCAGGGCAGATTTCTCCTATGGCAGCATCTATGGCCTCTAGCCCATATGACAGACCAAAACCCACCTCTTTCGTTGAAGGCGTGTGCGGTGGTTTGGCTCCTAGAAATGCCTTTGTAGCAGTTGGGGATCGCCCACGTTTCTTGTAGACAATTCCAAGCCAATTCTGTTTTCAAAGAATTTCCCAGGAGTTGAAGTTAAGCCAAGAAGCCTATCAAGGTTGTTGTTATTATTTTTTTAATGGGGAAGTGTCCCTTCCCAGTTGCTGAAGATTTGGTGTGCGGTTTGGGTTTTTTTATATGATAGCGATAATGGCCACTATGGTTTATCTCTCAGCTGCTGATCTTCCTTCTGCTCCTCACTTTAAAATAAAGCATGTGGGGAGTCAGCAGCGGCACTCCGCCAGCCCTTCAAGGGTTAAGTCCGTCTGCTCTGCCTGACAAGAACAGGCCAGCCAAGGTCCCCCACGGGATTGTACAATATGTCGCCTTGCCTCTTGCCAAATGTTGCCTCTCTGGTGTTTTCATGGCTCCCATTTGCCTTCCCTGCTCAACTCCCCCCCCCCCCCCCGGTAAAATACACACTCACAGCAGCCTCCGCTGTGCCCATAGCAACTCAGTCCAGAGCTAGGCCTGGGAACAGTCAGCCTGGATTTGCTCGGATTCTGCAAAAGGAGGTCTCTTCTTCCGGAAAGGGAACATCCGAGGCACAAAAGGGGTGTTTGCTAGGGGTTTCAGGAACAATTAATTCGCTGATGGTGGCGCCGTTTGTGCGCTCGTTGGCATTTGTCGCAGAGGTGCGACGGAGAAGCTAAAAGAGGGAAGGTCCCTGCTCCAAGGGCCTTACAATCTGAATGGAACACAAACACACCCCAGCAATGTTTGAAATGAGAGTACTCAAAAGAGGACTGTGCTGCAATTGGTGAGATTCACTCCTAGGCGGAATGTACCTTGAAGGCGGTTTCCAGCATCAGATACGATTCCTAAGTGAACTTTCACACTTTAGTATTGATAATCCTTGGAATGTATGCATCAGGCTATAGCCATTGAATTGATTATTGCTATCTTCTTTTACACTTTTGTTATAATATATTCTATATCTTTCATTGTTGTTTTTAATGGTTTTCTATTTGTTTGGGGTTTGGTAATAGTTTCTGTGATTGTCTGTTTGCTATTAAACATGGTCATAATGGCTGGGTCTGATGGGAGTTGGGAGTCCAAGACAGCTGATGGGCACCAGAGGAAGGGGCGAAGGAAGGTGGTGCAGTGGGGGCGGTTTGCCCTGGGTGTCACTACTGAGGGGGGTGACAAAATGCCGGGAGGCACTCAATCGCAGGGCCTGCAGCACGCCAGAGCCACACATCTCTCCTGGGAGTGACGCGGTGGCTTGGCTCTGTGCTGCCCCAAACGGCCCACCCGCTGCCTCCCCCTCAGCTGTACGGCGGCAGAGTGGGAGGAGGCAGGCAGACTCCTCAGAGGCCCCACAGGGCGTCCTGTCCTGGCTGGCCCCACCCCCGTGGGCGCAGGGCACGCGCGCCACCCCAAGCGCCCGATCGGCTTGCTCTGCCGCTGACCACAGGTGCAGCTGACTGCTTGAACCTGCCCTGTCATCAAGTGGAGCTGGAAGGATGGCCAGGGATGGTTCGGATGTTTATTGACTTTATGGGTTACTTGTCATTTCTTATTGTTGCCTTTATAGCTTACATTTTTCTCTAAGGCACTCGAGGTGGCATCCATGGTTCTCCCCCTCCTCATTTAATCCCCAACAACAACCCTGAGAGATGGGTTCAGCTGAGAGGCAGTGATCGGCCCGAGATCACCCAGTGAGGGAATTTGAGCCTTGGCCTCCCAGGTCCTAGTCCGACCCTCTAACCATGATGGATGGCTTCCTTTCCAGAACCTAGTTCCAGCAGTGTGATCACACCCAGAGAGGACACTGGTGCTCGTGTGCCTTTTACAGGAAGGAACTATGCAGACAAGCAGGGCATTTCGCTATCCCCTGGAGGACAAGCTGCAACTGGTCAAGTTTCCCTCTTCTATGCAACTGGCAGAGCATCCAGGCTAAAACAAGAAACTACAAATCAGGAAGTCTATGGCTCCAATTAAATGGAGGAGCAGCGGAGGATAAACCCAATTATAAAGTTGTTTTTAAAAATACATTCCCCCCCCCAAACAGAGAGAAAACATGCTTAAACTGAGCTGCTGGTGGGGGAAGGGATGAAAACCATACATTAAAAGAAGCAAGAAACAAAATCCACAACAGGAGTGGCAAAATCTGTGCTGTTAACGACATGCTCTATATTTTGGGGGCCATCATCGAGATTTCTGGCATTGCTCAGTGCCTGGACCCAAGTTAAGCAGAAAGGATTCTGGTTGTTTTTGCTCTGTCCACCACACAGACTCACACTGAACTAAACATTTTACCCATGTGCTTATTTGATGTTTGTATCTCACCGCAGCTAGTAGATTATTGTTGGCTTTGTATTTTATGGTTATATTACATGTGATTGTACTCATGTTTTAATCTGCTAATCCTTAGTAGTGTTAGTATTCTTTCCTCTGCCATAATCTCACTCCCGTTGCCACCCTCTAGTTCCCCGTCCCTGCATTTTATTTAACATCTTCCTCCTTTTGTCAACCCTTTTGAGGTTGAGGAGTAAAGAAATGTTTTCGCAAATGAGGAACATGTGTATTCACTTAAATCTTATTTTTGTTAAGTAAGGCTGGCTTCTTTGTATGGAACTGATGTGATGCTTATGCCATGACCTGCCCGGTGACTGTTTATAGGGTGAAAGGTGAGATATAAATCCACAAAATAAAAATTAATAAATGTTCCCAGGGCAGCTTACATAATATTACAATTATACTGTAAAAACAGATGAAGAACAAAAGCATTAAAATGGCACAGGGTTGTATCCAAGTAAGCCTTACTTAGAGTAAGCCACCTCATAGCCATGATTAACATATCCATTTATTTCAATGGATCTGCCCTGCACATAAGAACTCCCATCAGCCATGGGAAGCATGGCCAATGGCCAGGAATTATGGGAGATGTAGTTCAGCAGCACCTGGCAGGCCAAAGTTTCCCCACATGTGGCAGAAAAGCTATTTTGAAAAAGTGTAAAAGCAGTAACCTGCCGCAGGTGATATAAATGCAACTTTGCAGGGGGTTATAAGGACAAGCACAAGAGAATGCCTACAAAGCATTTTGAACACACAAAAGTATTATATAAACTGGAAGAATCAAATACTTTAAAGCAGCTCACCCTATAAGTGTGTGCTTGTTTCATGTTGCAAGACAGGTGCCAGGAGTTGGCAGTGGCGCTACCAGACGGTGGCCGAGGCCCATCAGGGACCAAAGTAGATCCAAGAACCCTCCTGTCCTTGCTACAGCTTTTTAATTTAGAAAAAAAGGCAAATATGGGGGCATATGCTAATGATTATTTTGCATGGTGCGGAGAAAGTGGATAGAGAACAGTTTTTTCTCGTAACATTAGAATGTGAGGACATCTAATGAAGCTGAATGTTGGAAGATTCAGGGCAGGAAAAATAAAGTACTTCTCCACACAGTTTTTTGTTAAAACTCTGCGGTTCGCTCCGAAACGGTGTAGAGCGAGGGCCACCAACTTGGACAGCTTAAAAAGAGGATCATGCTAATTCAAGGAAGGTAAGGTTATCCGTGGCTACAAGCCACAGTGGATATGTTCTCAAACCACTGCCAGGGGCAGTGCGCCTTGGAATAACAGTTTGGGAAGCACAAGAGCGCTGCTGCACTCAGTTTCTGCTCCCCGGTTGGCCACTGTGAGAGGAGGATGCTGGGCTAGTCGGCCTGATCCTGCAGCCAGCCTCTTCTGACGCTGCCTGCTGCGCCTTCTGCTCAAACTGCATGTAAGCAGCCAGAGGAGTTTGGAGAACCTCACGCCTCTGGAGGTGCTGACTGGGCCCAGGGACTAGCAAACGGAGGGGGGGGTGTCTGTGGAGGAGGGGGACTCAGGGAGAGGCCCCCACTCCAAACATCTTGACCACTGGCTGCTGACCCTTGCAAATCCACCTTTGCCCACGCGGTCTCCCATTCCACACACAGCCTAAGTGGAAAGTCCGCTGCACCAACTGTCAGAATTCAGGGTGATGCCAAGGCTGGCTTGGGGGGGGGGGGGAGAGAGATTTGTCTCTGTTAAATCAGCTTTAATGATTCCCCTCCTATGTGAAGGCGACGCGTGCCGGCTTCTGTCTCCCTTTTTCATTCTGCCTCTCCCCTTCCCTCTCTCTCTATTTCTTCTTTATGAAATATGCATGCTGAACAGATGTCTCCAACTCCCTGAGGGCCCACACCCCATTCCCCCCTCCCACTGCCTCCCTCCCCTCTCCTCCAGCCCCCCCCTCTCCTCCTGTCCCAGGGGCTCGCCCTTCTTTTCCCAGCCAATAGCATCCTTGCTCCTGGCTTTTAATATTTATGAGGGGGGGCACTGGAGCGGCCAATGGGAAGCCCGATGATGGACACAGCATGCGGCTAGGCTGGGTATATATAGTGGTTGGGGCAGGCATCCCCAGGTGCGCCCATGGTGTCAGTGCAGAGCACCTGGGCGTGTGGCGGATCAGGGGGGCCCCATGTGGCAGCCGCACCCCTGTCAGAAGAAGGCAGGTGCTGGGAGCACAAGGATGCAAACTTTCTTGCCTGCAGATGATGGGATGCATGAGTGGATCAAGGGATGAATGGAGTGGCCCGCTCTACCTGGATTCCCACTCGGATATTGCCTCTGAAGCGGAAAAAGCACTCCAGGAAGAAGTGGTTTGGGAAGGAAAGGGTCTCCTTTGCTCAGGGGTAAGACTTCTCATGTGTCTTGGCGTGTGTGGTTTTTTTATTGTGTGGGTTTTTTTGGAAATTAAAAAAGAAGGCCTGTTTGGAAGTTGGTTTTGCACATTTGTGGTACCCGGCTGAATGATGTTGCCACAATCAGTAGGCAGAGAAGTGTAGACGGAAAAGAAAGAAAGAAAGAAAGAAAGAAAGAAAGAAAGAAAGAAAGAAAGAAAGAAAGAAAGAAAGAAAGAACACCTGAGGAAAACTGAAGGAAGCGGGGAAGAAAGGGAACCTTCTAGAGAGAAAAGGTTTTGTTTTGTTTTTTTAACTGAAACTGCAATCACAAATATCTATCTATCTGTTCAACATCACAAAATAATAGTGTGTGAAAAATAGTCTCCATTTAACAAAACAGGTGAAGAGATCCCACGGCTTATATGAACTACATCTGTTTGCTGACCCATTTCTATCATTTCAAGAGCCTTGGTCAGCCATTCATTTATAGATCATGGTTCTTCTGCCTGTTACTTCCAATCTCTAGGACCAGACAGATGGATGGATGGGCGGAAGCAAAGCACTTTTATTATATAATAATAATAATAATAATATTATAATAATAATTTATTATTTATACCCCGCCCATCTGGCTGTGTTTCCCCAGCCACTCTGGGCAGCTCCCAACCGAATATTAAAACACAATACAGCATTAAACATTAAAAACTTCCCTAAACTTCCCTATTACTGTCTTGATTCATGAACATTTCCCTCTCTGCATTTCATGCTGTGAAGGAAATGAATTACATCCTGTTTTGTTTCTTTCTGGAACAGGATTGCCAACTGACCAGCCTGGCCTGGTCTTGTACCTTTTAGAGCAACATGCTCTGTATACATCATTCATGTCCAGCTGTTCACAACACAGGAGATAAACCTTGTTACCTGCTCGTGTCAGCAGATCAGGCAAAGGAGCTGAGGCTGGTGTTTTTCTTTTTTTAAAAAAAAGTTGGCAAACCTGCCAGAACAGCGAGGAAAGTTTGTGTCTGAGAGTGGGCTGCCTTCATTTCCATGATATCCGTAAAGAATTGCAAGCCAAAGTTTTGTTAGAGGCAGATTCAGAGAGGAGCCACTGGATCTGGGTGGAGCACAAATAGTAATAGTAATTAGTAATAGTAATAGTAATGCCTCCCGCCTGACTGGGTTGCAGGGTGATGCTCCAGGGACAGAGGGGGTGGGGGTGGGAGAGGGATGGGGCTGCTGGTCCCCTTCCTTCATCCCATGGATAAAGCAGAAAGAAAGGCACTCAGACAGAGATTGCCTCCCCTGCCTGCCCACTTAATTCTAACTCCTGAAAGGCAGCCCGGATAGAGACGTCTTGTAATATTTCCCAAAGATGCAGAGGCGCAGACTTTGACTAGCCTTCAACTGGAGGACGGAGCTTCAGCATCAAATGAAAAAGCACTCCGTGAGAATGAGCCTCTTTGCTCCCTTGCAGCCTGAGCCCACGGCATTTGCCAGTATTAACGTGGGCTGAGAAGGACCTATCTCTTCCTTCCGAGATCCTTTTAAAACTGGACATGTGGGGGATTAAATCCAGACTCTGCATGTGCTCTGGATGATGGGCTTTCTCCAGGAAGTTTGGAAGAACCCAGTGTGGTGCAAGGCAGCCCCTAAGATACGCTGGTCTTCCCGAGGGTGTCCCCACAAATTCTGCTCCTGCGCCTTTCGTTTTTGAAGGGTTGCAGCTCAGTGGCAGAGCATCAGATTTGTACATAAGTTCACTTCCTGGCATCTCCAGGTAGGGCTGGGGGGAAACCCGTATCTAAAACCCTGGAGAGTTGCTGCTAGTCAGTGCAGGCAGTACTGAGCTGGAGGGAGTAATGGGCTAAGCTCAGCAGAAGGCAGTTTCCTGTGTTCCTCTGAGGTAGGAAATGCCTGGTGCCTGTCTATGTTTGAGCCTTGCCCTCCAGAAGCGTGAGGATCCTGCGCTGGTATTCTCCCACCTGACTCCAACTCTGTGAGAAGTTTGGCAAAGTTTTAAGTGTTGAATTCACGTGGTTTTGGCTTAACATATTATCATTGTACATTTTAGATGGCGTTTCTTTAAATGAAGTGTCCCTTGCTAATGTTGATTTTATTTTCATTTTTTTAATGCTAAATGTACGATCACACACCTTAGCAATCCTGAGAATTAATAACTAGATTCATTTAAACCAGCTTGGAGAATTTAGCTCCGTCTTGAATCTTCCATATGCAGAGCAAACGCCCTTCCCCAAAAAGCCACCATGAGAACAGAACACAGTGAGAGTCGGGGCAAATCTCACAATATTTGGCTTTGATTGCATGTGGATGTTTGGAGGAGCTCTGTTCGGTGGACTGGAGTCCCAGAACCAGAGCCTCATTAACAAACAAACAACGCATTGGTCCAAGAGATCTGCACTTGCTTATACTTCCAGGTGCCACTCAGAGAAGCAGGCAGTAATAAAAAAAGGCATTTGGTGCCTCTGAGCATATGCAGAGTGCCTTTCCTCCTTCCACACACCCAGAAGGCGGGTCCTTCAGTGTCATTTGCAGGGCAGTAACTGTGTCTCAGAGTATTTCTGTATCAGAAATTAAGCATGAGGCTGTTCCTTTAGCTGCATTTGCTCCCCAAATACTGTGGCATTTTTTATCCACGTTCTCTCCAGCTTCCCCTTGTTTGACAACTTCACAGGGGCTTAATTTAGCCCTGGCTCAGCCTTGAAAGCTCGGTCCCGGGAGCTTTTCATGCCATGAAGGAGACATCTCTGAACTTGTGCAGTGTGGTTCTGTAACCAAACCACCGACACACAGATCGGGGATCGGGGAGGCAACATCTGCCCCACAACATTCACAGATGAAATGAGGGATCGGCTTGCAACACCCCAGTGCCCTCCTTCCCATCATCTCACACTGAAGGCTTCTCCCTTGCACAGTCAATGCTCTGTCCACTGATTTTGCAACAAACTATTGGTTTTTAAAGCCAGGGATGTGTCTTGTCAGAAGCTAAAAATGAGCCTCACTCCCGCATGTGAAATAGCAGCACCTTGTTCACTTTGTCCACGATGGGTGTGCAACAGAGGGAAGGCATATCTCTCTCCCTTCTAGGGGTGAGCACTGAAGACGAGTTGTATGCTAACAAGCTATTAGGAGCTCAGCCACCCCCAGAGGAACTCAAGAACCCGTTTCCCTTTCCTTATTCAAAACATGTTTTCATACACTGGTTCAGAATTCTGCTGTAATTTCTGATAACTGGATGAAGTTTGGATAACCCAAAGTCACTAGCAAAACAACGGTGTATTGATACCCAGGGGGTTAGGCCAGGGGGAGGCAGGGAGTGGAACAAGAGTGCTTTGTGCCACATGATGCTGTGTTGAAAAGTGCCCCTTTCTTTGTCAACTTTCAAAAGTCAAGAGCCCTGCTGTGCTGGATCAGTGCAGGATCGACCCAGCATCTTGTTTCCAGCAGGTCAGTCAAAATGCTTCTTCTTGGGAACCCTACAAGCAGGACATGCCCGCCTTCCCATGCTATTTGCCCCCAGCACCTGACATCAAGAGGTAGACTGCCTCCGAACTGTAGGTTCTGCCTCGGTATGATTGATAGGCTTCTTTTCCTCCATAAGTGTAATGTAATGCATTCATTACCGCTTAGGGTCTTGCTACTCCTCTTGACCATGCAAAGTGTCATTTGAGCACAGACAGAGTGCCACATAAGAGCATAAACAGAGCCCTGGATCAAGCCAGAGGCCCATTTTCTCCTCAAAGTAACCAACCAGATGCCTCAGCGGGAAACCTGCAAAGAGGACCTTAAATGCAAAAGCACTCTTCTCACCTGGAGTTCCCAGCAACTGGGATTCAGAAACATTACTGCCTCCTACGGTGAAGGAAGAGCATAGCCATCATGGCTGGTAGCCACTGAGGGCCTTATCATCCACAAGGGTGCCTTTCCCTCCTTCATAAGGTGGTTCCCAGGGTGTGGCTTCAGGCAGACTTGAGGGCTGCCACTTCCTCCCATTTTAAAAAAATTAAGCACTGAGGACTAGCAGGCTAACAAGCCCTCCTTCTTTCCCAGCCATTGGGATAAGCTGGCTTTTCCACGCCCCAGGCACCAGCTTTCTGCAACAGAAGGGCTCTTTTCCAGAGACAGGCGGGCTCTTCTCCTCCCTCCCACCCCTGCAGGCCTGTCTTCCCTCCTCTCCCATTCGCCACCTGTCACCTCTCAGGAGGGAACAGAGCAGGCCAGGGGCTTCCAAAGTCTGGCCCCCTCCCCCTCCCCCTGGGGTCTTGGGATGGAGAGCACGTTGGCCTTCCTTCCCCCACAGGCAGCATGTAGGAGCATCTGCCAGAGAATTCCCTCTTTTCAGACCGAGGCCGTCTGTCACTCGCAGATATTCCCCCAACCTACCACATTCAGTCGCTCTCCCAGTTTTTCCACACACACACACACACACACACACACACACACACACCCACCCCACTTTCTCTTTCACATTGCACTTTCTTTAATCCTCCCACCTGTTTCCTTTCATTCGCAACCTTTTCCCACACTCCTGGTTTCATGTTCACCTCTTCGATTGGTTTTACACAGAACTTATTTCGTTTTCTTTTAAAAACACAAACCTGGATCTCTCTCTCTCTCCCCCCCCCAATGTTCCCTCTCCTTTCTTGCTTTCTTTCCTTTGTAAATGATTCTGGACACACACACCTGTTTCCTTCACGTATCTACTATGGACGGAGGGACACCTTGCTCGCTTTAGCCTGCCTTCTAGAAGCATCTCCAGCTAATACTTTACAGGTGACAGGCTGCCACAGATTCTTTATAGTCACACTGTGAAATACTTGACAAACTTGGCTAGAGTGATTAGCTTCAATGAATGTTTTTATTACATACCCCCACCTTACCTCCGGGGAACTCAAGGTGGTTTACATATTTCTCCCCCTCCCCAATTTATCCCAACAACAACCCTGTGAGGTAAGTTAAACTAAGGAGTGAGTGGCCCAAAGGCGCCCAGTGAACTTCATTGCTGAGTGGGAATGTTATTTATTATTATTATTAATGGCAAAAGCTGCTCAACAGTGGAACAGACTCCCACAAGAGAAGGTGGACTCTCCTTCCTTGGATTTGGACCCTGGTCTCACGGTCAATACTCTAACCACTACACCACACTAGGCTTGCTTGACTCCTTTTGCAGCCTCTTTTGCTACAGAATCCCATCTGAACAGCAATAAAAACCACAGGCCGTCTAGGCTACTCTCCTCCAGTCCCTGCAACCGTGTTGGCCTCCATCTGTGTCAGGACACAATGAAGCGGAGTGCGCCTTTGTGGGTGAAGTCAAACGGTTGGAAAGTTGCAGCGCCTTCTGTGGCTTTAGAGACCGATATGGGAGAGACATGTCTTGTTGCAACTGCAGAGAAGATAAAAGCATCCAGTTGCACTGCTGCAGATGCAGCATGTCGTTTCTTTTCTCTGCGCTCCTCCCAGCGGTCATTCCTCCTCTGGTCAGTGCTGTGGATGCACAACTTGACTGTCTCTAGGCACTGTACCCCTAACTTCACATTATCCACTTTTTTCAGTGGGAATTTGCAGGAAAGGTCTGAAGGATTCATTGCTGCTGCTGTTATTAGCAGTTGCTATTTCGCGATTTGTTAGGAGCATCAACGAAACTCCGGGAGGCAGTGGAAGACAGGAGTGCCTGGCGTGCTCTGGTCCATGGGGTCACGAAGAGTTGGACACAACTTATCGACGAAACAACAACTGCACAGTTATTTAATGGCTTTTGCTTTTTTAAAAAAAATTATAATTTTTAATTGATTTTTTAAAAAATGTACAACAAAGTCAATTGCAAATCAATATATAGAGATTACTCTGAATCTCAAGACTTCCTCCCATCCCTTCCATGGGTACTAATATCAACATTTACAACTTAATATCAATCCGTTATCTACATTTTTTCATCCATCTGCGTTACCCATAGTTTTTGTTACCTTACAAATGAGATTAAAATCCTGATAATGTTTTTATCTGCTTACAATGGTCTCCTAAGTAAGTTGTAAAAAATTTCCCGTTCTTTTTTAAAGTTCTTGCCTTCACGGCTTGCGCTATTTTATGGGTTCTTTGCATCTTCATTTTTGCTCCATTTTCTTCCTTTCAACAGGTTAAGGACTCTTCTTTCTCGCTCTCCCTCCCTCGGCGGTTAAGAAATCCCTTATCGTCGGATGACTGGCTCTCTCCACAATTCAGCCCCGGCACAGATCCAGAGGGAAGACCAGCAACCTTTATTTCTCTCATGGCCTAAGCGGGGGCCGTCGCCCTGGAGTGCTGCCCGCCACTCAACTGTGCCATTTTGAGGTGGCCTCCTAAACCGGGACCCTAAGCCCCACCCGTCCACCCCTTTGCCCCCCGACCCGCTCTACTTCGCCCTCCTTTCTCCCCCTCCCCACCAACCCCTTCCCTTGCCCCGCTCCCCTACCTCGGCCGCCTTGCCTTGGGCCATGATGCTCAATTCGGACCAGACCGAGCTGGACCTCCAGCCGACGCACTCCGAGACCGAGTCGGTCTTCAGCGACTGCGGAGGCCGAGGCCTCGCGGGGGAAGAAGCCGGCGGCGGCGGGCTGGGCTTGTGCAGCCAGTCCCGGGTAGCTGAGCCTGGCGACCCTCTGAAGAAAGACCTGCAGCACCTGAGCCGCGAGGAACGGCGGCGGCGGCGGCGCGCCACGGCCAAGTACCGGACGGCGCATGCCACGCGAGAGCGCATCCGCGTGGAGGCCTTCAACATGGCCTTCGCCGAGCTCCGCAAGCTGCTCCCCACGCTGCCCCCGGACAAGAAGCTCTCCAAGATCGAGATCCTGCGGCTCGCCATCTGCTACATCTCCTACCTGAACCACGTGCTGGACGTCTGAGAAGGGCCTGGCCTGGCCGGAGGAGCCCACACTCCTCCTCCTCCTCTCCAACCTGCCTCTGCTTTCCTGCTTCACCTCCTCAGGGGAAAATATATGTATAGCTCGAACTCGATCTACTGTAGATATAGATAGGGGGCAGCTGGTGGAGCCAGCCAGATGGACCTGCTCCTCCAACTCTCTGCCTGGTGGAAACTCCTACAGATGCTAAAATTCTCCATCCTTAAATTCTCCAGGAATCCCACACCCGGGTGGCCACATGGTGGTTAAACTGCCCTCCAGCAGCAGGCAAGGAAATGTGGGGTGCCTCAATACTTTGTGCCTGGAACATCTCCTTGCCCAGGTCTAAACCACCCTGGGGTATTGTTTGTTTACACACTCACTCTCTCACTCTCTCTCTACTCTGCTCTTTACACACAGGTGGGCCCACTAGAAAAAATATTATTATTATTATTATTATTATTATCATCATCATCACCATTATTTACATTTCCATCACCCTAAGGTCCCAGGAAAGGTCACAACATTAAAACACATTTTAAAACCATCATAGTCACAGAAAAATATAAAAACCATAGTAGCGTTATTAGGCCAATCAAGCAAAATGTTACAAAACAGCATGCAAACTTTGGAGTTCCCCAGGACTCTTCGTCAGGCTAGATGTCAACAGGGCAAAGGGGCACAGGGAGAGAGCAAAAGTTTGCTGGTGATGAAGAGTTCTGGAGAATTCAAAAGCTTGCACACCTTTTTGCAACATTTTGGTATTGGGTTGCGTTCAATCTAGTTACACCCAGAGTAGACCCATAAAAATGAATGGGCATGTCTGAGTGGGACTAACTTTGGATTCAACCCCAACACCCTAGTATGGATTTGGATTTCATAACTCGTTTGTTTGTTTAAAGGGGCAATATTCTATACTACTTTGGAGCATTCTTCACCACTGCCCTCCAGCTTGTCACAGAGGACTGAGCACAGAAGCAAACTCAGAAATACAAATAAGAAGACACAGGAAGGAACAAATATAAATAAATTGCAGCTGCTCTTCCCTCCCCCACCCCCTGCAGATCCTTCTGTGGTGCCAGCTTCATCAATAATGTGTTGATAATAGCAGAAATCTGCACCTATTCATCTGTGTGGTGCCTTCCCCACACATCCCCTCTCCCTAGCACAAAAAAAGAAAGCATGTGAAGAATCTTCCTTTTTGGTTTACAGTGCCACACCCCTAAAAACTGGCATGGCGGACTTTGCTGCAATAGGATTGGTTGAGGGCATCCCCACCACTACAGAACTGGGCTGGATTTATTTGTTTATTACATTACCTTTCCGCCAAGGAGCTCAGGGCTATGAACAAAGCACATTCTTCTCAAATAATACTGGGTATTGTAGTTTATTAAGGGTTGCTAGGAGTTGTAACTCCTTGAGAGATAAACTACAGTGCCCAGAATTCTTTGAGGGAGAGAATGTGCTTTAAAAGTATAGTGTGTACACACTCAAGGCAGTGCACACGGTTCCCCTACATTTTATCCTCGCAGCAACCCTCTGAGGTAGGTTAGGCTGAGACACAGTGACTAAGCCACCCAGGGGGCTTCGTGGCTGAGTCTGAATTAGAACCCGAGTCTCTACGGTCCTAGTTGGACACTCTAACCACTCCACTCCACTGCCTCTGAACAGAAACCATGTATTTATTTCTATCCTAGCCTCCCTCCCAAAGGAACCCAGAGCAGGAACAAAGCAGGAACATTTACCAAACTACATTTTCCAAGGCAACCACTCACCACCACAGAGTGCAGATCTGATGGATTGTTTTGTATGTCATTTGTTTGTCTTTCTCAACCTCATCCTCCATCCCTGCTATGTTTTAGACTACGACTCATTGGCCCCAGCCAATCGCAACTGTAGTCTGAAACATCTGGAGGTAAAGGAAAGTTGGTTTGTGGTCATCCTGCCAGAGAGGCAGGATCTTACCACTGTGGTTGCTAGTTCAGGAGTATCCCAGGCCCTGAGATTTCAGGGGCAGCCTCTGGAGACGGAGGTTAATTGGGAGCAACTGTCTTGGTGCTGAATGGATGACCTAGGAGGACCCATTCCTGATATCCAGAGTAGGGACTTATTTATACACATTTCACAATCTACTCTCCTTTTCCTACTTTTACTCTCTTTAGGGCAGCCAGATGCTACAGAGGGTCAGGCTCCTATATTAGTCATAATTTTATAACAGGGTTTTGTTTGTTTGTTTGTTCATCAGAGCTGCAGCTTGTCAAGCACATCTGAGAAGAGCTGAGCTGCCCTATGCACCTACGAACAGCAAAGATCCCTGTTCTCCTTTGTATCAGGTCACTGCCCCTCTTTTATTTTCCAAAACACAAGACACAAGATAGTGGTACCGCTGGCGTAAGTCTGGCCCGTCTAGCTCAGAATACTGTCTTAACTAGCCTTCTCAAAACTGGTGCCCTTCCAGAAGTTTTGGACTCCTGTCTCCCATCAGCCCTGGCTGCCATGTCCAATGCCCAGGAATGATGGGAGTTGGAGTCTTGAGGGCACTACTAGGTTGGGGAAGGCTGGTTCCAAATAGCCCAACAGCAGCTTTCCAGGTTTTCAGATGAGGGTTTTTCATACCCTCCAACATTTCTCTGATGAAAATAGGGACGTCCCATTCCATAATGATAATTTTACTATTTATACCCCACACATCTTACTGGGTTGCCCCAGCCACTCTGGGCAGCTTCCAACATATATAAAAACACAACAAAACATTAAACATAAAAAACCACTTCCCTATACATGATTGCCTTCAGGTGGCTCGGGTGTCGGAAAACTCCATACCCTCCAACATTTCTCCAATGAAAATAGGGACATCCCAAGGAAAAGCGGGACGTTCTGGGGTCAAATCAGAAACCGGGGCGGCTTCTCTAAATCAAGGAAGTACCTGGGAAAATAGGGACACTTGGAGGGTCTGGTCTTTTCCTTCCCTGTCTAGAGATGCCAGGGATTGATGCTGAGATTGTGCTTGACCCTGAGCCGCAGCCCTTCCTCTTCGGATCTTGCATGACCCACTTGTGTGTCTCGAACCACCAGCAGAAGACCAATGATGCAGACCAGCATTCTGTTTCTAAGAGGGGCCTGCAAATGCCCCCCCCCCAAACACACACCAGGAAGCTTAGATGCTGGGCACAGAGGTGATGGACTTCCACTATTACTGCTCCCCCTGCATCTGGTGTGCCCCGGGCCCAGTCTACTGCCTCTAGACATGGGATGTTCTGTTGAGCTGTTGTAGCCCACCCTGGTCCCTTTGCACAATACTCAGAAAAGCTTGGGAGCTTCTGGCTTTTCTCAGAACATGTGATTTGGCTCCTGGTTCGGAAGGAGACACTGACAAGTGCCAGGGTTGGAGAGGACGGAAGCCCCTTCTCATGTCTTGAACAACGTCTGCGTGCCACAACCAGCATTCCTTTATTATTTATTTATTTGATGTATTTATTTTTTAAGATGTTATTTATTTGCAGTGTTTATGCACTTTTTTGGAAGGGAAAGAACTTGGGAGGAGGAGGGGGGCTGGGGGGAACCTTGTTTATGGCGTGTCTTTATATAAGTGTATGTGTGTGTATTTATATGTGTGTCTGTTATTTGGTTTAGAACAGACAAGAGATTATTATTATTATTATTATTATTATTATTGATTTTGTAAGCAGAAAGGAAGATATTAAATTCTCCCATTCAGATGAGAATGACCTGGTGGAGAAAGGAGGGGGAAATTAATGATGTGTCCATTTCTTTCTTTAAATAAATTAAAATAAAAATCCCCGCCTCATGTGGCCTTGGGTGGCAGCTGCGTAATTTCACGAGCGGTAATTGATGGTCACGGACTCCGCCTGTTAGGATCAGCCTAATCAAATCTTACGCTCCAAAGCATGAAATGATCACAGTGGGGTGGAAGGCTGGAGGATTACTGCTGGAGGGGCCTCCCCCTTCTTAAGCCCCCCCCCCGAGTCAGTGGGAAGGCTGAATGTTTGGTTCACTGCCCCAGTGCATCAGAGGCACTGGGTGGGCCAGTCCTACCAGGTGACAGACGTGGGCATAAAAAGGGCATTATTATGAACTGCATCAGCCAGATTTTTTACTGAAGCCGCAAAATGTTTGGCCATCTCAGGGAGGGGTGTTCAAATTATCCCAACACACAGTGGTGCACAGAAGGGTCAAATGTTGGGTCACAGCCTCAGACCTGTCACCAGGATGTGCATCTCAAGCAGCAAGATTGAAGCTACATTCACACCATACAATTAAAGCACTCAGATAGCACTTTGAACAGTCATAGCTTCCCCCAAAGGTTTATGGGAGCTGTAGTTTGTTAAGGGTGCTGGGAGTTGTTAGAAGATACTGCCAGGAGTGGGTGCCAGGAGCAGGTTAGCAGTAACTCGCATGGCATCAGTGAAGGTAACTTATTATTCAAAGAAACAAGACTGCTCAGGAAGCCAAGCCTGGGGAGCACATCAACTCTTCCTGGTAGATCTTGCCCCAATGAGGCAGATGCAATGACTGAAGGTCCCCACCTTCCCACAGCTCCCTAAGTTTCCCCCTCCCCCTCCCCCGGTTTCTTCCCAAGCAATCTGAAGCAATCTGCTTGTCTTTGCTCCGCCCTCTTCACACCTCTTTGGGTTCTGGGAGACCAGCAGGGAGGGCACCCTCTGGCTTCTTCAGCAGCCTGCCTCCTCTCCAGCCTCCACTTCTCCCTCTGATTCTGGACTGCTCTCAGCCACAGACTCTTCCTGCTCACCAAACCCTGTTACCTCTTCAGCTCCTGACACCTCCTCTTCCCAATGGGAAGGAGGAGGCACAGCCAGGACCGGTGCTGGCAATTTTGGCGCCCTAGGCGAGGGGGCGGGCCACGTGACATCATTGCGTATGACGCACGTTGCGGAGCGGTGCCCTGCCCCCTGGCCGGCCAGGCGCCCCCCGCCACCGCGGTTTGCTTGCTCCGCCGCTGGTTGGGGCGGCGGGGGGGGGCAGGTTGGCCAGCGCCCCCTCCATTTTGGCGCCCTCGCCGCCGCGGTTTTCGCCCCAACCTGCTTGCTCCGCCGCTGGTTGGGGCGGCACTGGGCAGCGGCGGGGGGGCAGGCTGGCCAGCGCCCCCTCCATTTTGGCACCCTAGGCAATTGCCTAGTTCGCCTAAATGGACGCGCCGGCCCTGTGCACAGCCCAGCGCTGCGCCCAGCCTCCTTTTCTCCACGGCACCCAGCAGGGGTGGGACACAAGGAGGACAATCTTCACTCTCACTCGTCCCAGCTCCCGGGTAGTGGCTAGGGCGTGCAGAGGGCGCCCAGCGGTGGGAGGGGGATACCGGCTCCCTCAATATTAGCTGGGCCCCCTGGTTCAAAACATTGAGGGAGGTGGAACCCCTTGCGCCCCCTATATCTGGCGCCGGTGTTCCAGTCACACAGGAAGCTGTCCCATACTGGGCCAGATTGTTGGAGTCCATCTAGCTCAGTGGACTAGCTCTCCAGGGTTTCAGACGAAGAGTCTTTCCTGGAGAAGTCAAAGATTGAAACTGGGATCTTCTGCATGCAAAGCAGGTGCTCGATAATTGAGCTACAACCGTTTCCCACGTCAGTTTCACATGTGTTCAATCGTAGGTACAATATGTTCTGTTATCTGCACTTGTTTTAGGATATACACACAATATTCACATTTAAATTGTGGGCATTCCCCCTTAAAATATGCATCTTCAATGCATTCTTTTCTACATTTTTACATTTATGTACATCTTTTGTACATATTTCCCCACAATATACATGTTTGTATGCAATTTTTATATTTAGCTGAGGATTGCGTTGCAAAATCCAGAGGGGCGCCCGACCTCAAGGATATCTGTTTCAATCCATTCATTTGTCTGTTGAAAAAGTGGAAATTAGGACCGTTTAAAAATGCAGATCAAATAGCCAGGCTTGCTTTCCTAAGGTGGCTCTTCTAAATTCTGGGTGCCTTCCTTAAAAATACGCCCTGCCTGTACTTATGACAGGTAGGAGACTCAGAAAAGAGCTAGAAAAACGAAGTGAGGGTCTCAGGCAAATTCATATAGGAAGAGGCAGTTCTTGAGATACTCTGACCTCAGGCCATTCAAGACTGTAACAGGTCAAAACTGCAGCCTTAACTTGATCCTGTAAACAATTGCCAACCGATGGTGATGGCAATATTAAAGTATTATGTTCTGTCCTGCATGCTCCAGTTTAAACCTTGGCCGTTGCATTTTGAATCAACCTGATGTTTCTGAACAGTCTTCAAGGGCACTCCCATTTAAAGTGCACTACGGTAATCAAACCACAAAGTAAATAAGGCGTCAGCGATTGAGGCCTGGTCCCAATGCTTGAAGAAGTGTCACAGGCAAAAGCTGTGGCCCGATTCCTTCCCATGTAGAGCACCGTGTGCTCCACCCCACCAGGTTGTGACAACCTAGAGATGGGATTATCTCACAACCCTGGAATCAGCCAAAGCAAGAGGGAATTAATTCCCCTTTGAGGGAAATTTACTAGACTCTGGAACTGGGACTGGCAGCTTGGGACTTTCGTAAGAGGGTTCTGAATTGCCTCGCCCACCACAGATGGTTCTCCATCCTTTGCTGGAGAAGGCAGAAGCACACAACCCCATGCTATGGTACAATATGGTTTCCAAGATAAAGTACCACCCCTTTAAATTCCCTGCCACTCTGCTAGGGAGTGAGACTCCGGCAGTCCTCCTCAGACCCTGCTTCTTTTAGAGGGGGTGCATGGGTAGGAGGGCTCAGTAGAGGTTACAATTTTGCCAGGTCAGTATTTCTTATTTGTCCTGGGACTTTCCTGACCTGCAGTTGCTCAGTGGCAGAGCAGAAGGTCCTAGGCTACATTCCCAGTAGCCACTCCAATGTCAGGGCTGACAAAATCCCTCTGCCTATGAGAGGCCCTGGATTGCTGTGGCAAATTGTCCAGAACTGGGCTATGCAATCCAGTGGCACGACACAGTACAAATGAGATCAGAGCCCTGACTTGGAAACCCTCACCCATAACCATAGAACTGTTTCCTGCTTCATACATGATCAACATCCATGTAGGTTCTCATCCTGGCTGGACCTTTATTGACACCACCATGTTAGTGTGGAAAGGAGCCCCGTCATTGACCACTCTCCTCCTGGACATTGCTGTTTAACATTTCAATTGTGCAGTAAATCAAAGCCTACAATATTCAAGTCATCATTAATACCCTTTTTTGCAGGGTATCTTCTTCTTCTTTGGCGATTACTCGTAGCCGAGTAAGATTTTCTTCCATAAGCACGGTTTTAAAAATGACTGTGGAAGCCAATTCTGGATCCACACGTCTTTTCACAGTGGGGACATAGGTTTCCGGGCAGGAGTTGATCATGGTGAGGGTTTGCCAAGCGTGCCTTCCTCTTAGCACGTTTCTCCCTTTTCTCTTGAGTTCGAGCGTCTTCAAAACCCATGACACTTTGCTAAAGGCTGTTCTCCAATTGGAGCGCTCACAGGTCAGTGTTTCCCAGTTGTCGGGTGTTTATACTACATTTTTTAAGATTTGCCTTGAGAGAGTCTTTGAACCTCTTTTGTTGACCACCAGAATTACGCTTACCATTTTTAAGTTTGCAGGTTATGGGGCAGACTTAACTCAAGTCTTGCTTCCTGATTTCAGTCTCTCCCCCCCCCCCCACCTTGCCTCATGTCTTCCCAAGAAAGCAGACACAGAGCCTGGCAGCAAATTCTGTTTTCCTTTTTGCCTCAGAACATGTGGGGTTCCCCAAGGAGAGGATGGGAGGCCGGTTGCAGGTGTTCACAAGTTGCTCCAAATTTCTTCGGATAATCGATTAGATTCGGCTGAATCTCTGCCCGCTGGGGACACATTTGTGGGGGGGGAATGGACATGCAAAGGAAACGGCAGGAGCGTGACAGTTCCATCCCTGCTGAGTCCTAATTCAGAGTAGTCTTTGACTCTTTCTTCTTCCTCAGGGTAATGAAAATGGAGAGGCTTCGTGACTGCTTGGCCCAGGCCCCAAACTATGGAGCAAGATGCAGAATGCTGAAAGGGAGCGAATATAGGGGAGCAATTTGATTCAATTCACATTATTATTATTATTATTATTATTATTATTATTATTAAACTTATTAATCATCTTCTAAACAACCATCTCAAGGCGATTTATGCATAAGGTAGTTTAAAACACTGAAAAGCACAAAAACAGCAAATAGATTTAAAACAACATGAAAAACATACAAAGTAGACACTCATGCTATTTATCCTGCAATGAAAGCCTGTAGGAACAGAAATGTCTTCAACTGTTTCCCGAAAGTAAAGATGATATTATTATTATTATTATTATTATTATTATTATTATTATTATTATTTCAATTTATATACCTCCCTTTAGCAATAAATCTTAGGGCGGTGTACAACATTAGAAAGTGGGCATCGTTCATCTCTCAGTTGGAATACTGTTCCACATGGGCAGCCACACTAAAACCCTTCTCTGACTTACTGCCGAGGGGGATTCTGAGATCTTAGGAACTTGCAAAAGTCAGAAGAAACCTTTCCACAGATTGTAGCAATGCAGTTGGTGTATAAGGGATAAGGCCGTCTCTCAAGTAACCTGATCCTGAGCTGCTTAGGGTCTTATATGTTAGGACTAGCACCTTGAACCTGGCCCAGCAGCAAACATTTAAAGGTGACTCTAGTAAATTGGTACTTTCTGAAACATTATGAGAACCAAAACACAGCCCTCTTTTGCTATTTGCACTTATCCGAATTTTGCGATATAGTTATCTGACCAGTGTTTACAAAAATGCATTCTATTAGGTTGAACTGTGCATGAAAATTGATATATTAGTGAAAATAACATACAGAAATTCGTTATATTGAGGGAAATTGCTTGCAAAACTGTGGACGTTGGTCAAAAATTGCCAAAGACTTGAGGGAAAACGTGCATTGTGAGAAGGGATCTGAAAGAAGTGGGGAAGGTGGACCCACAGAGGCATTCTAGGAGGCAGTTCTGGTTCTTCTGAAGGTGTAGAAGAGCTTTAGATGAAGGATGAGGCTGTCTGGACCGATAGATAGATAGATAGATAGATAGATAGATAGGGATTGTTGGAGAACAAGAAATCCAAGGGAATTAAAATTCACACATTACTCAAATGCAAAAAAATCAGCAGCTAGAATTGACTATATTTGGACAACTACAAAAATTTCGGCAAGAATAATAAAATGTGAAATTATGACAAAATCAATAACGGATCATAATCCAGTCATGATTAAAGTGGGAAGCGAAAAGAGAAAAATTAGTAGATGGAGACTGGATGAAAGCATTTTAAATGATGAGGAATTTGTTAATAAAATGAAGGGGCAGTTAAAAGAATTTTTTCAAAAAAATATATCAGGAGAGGTCGACCTTGCAACAGTATGGGATGCAGGCAAAGCATATATAAGAGGATTATACATCCAGCAAAGGAGTAAAATTAAAAGGAAAAGAAGGGAGTTATTGACAAAATTAGAAGAAGGTATTAAAGAAAAAGAGAAACAATTGGGGAAAGATCCCAAAAATAAAGAATTGGCATTACAAATACAAATTTTGCAAAAAGAATTATCTATAGTAGTGGGACAGGAAGTGGAAAATAAAATCAAATGGGCGAAACAGAGAACATTCGAATCTGGAGACAAAGTAGGGAAATTATTGGCTTGGAAATTAAGAAAAAAACAAGAACAGAGAATGATTTTGAGTATTAGGGAGGGAGAAAAGGTATGGACAAAATCGGAGGAAATTAAAAAATGTTTTATGAGATATTATAAAAAATTGTATGAAGGAGGAGAGACAAAAGAAAAAGATTTGGAGGAATATTTTTCTAATTGGAAAGGGAGCAAAATAAATGAGGAAGAAAAAAGCTTATTGAATAAAGAGGTGTCAAAACAAGAAATTAAGGATGCAATAATGAAATTAAAATTAGGAAAGTCTCCAGGCACGGATGGGCTCTCTAGCCAGCATTACAAAATTTTCAAAGAAGAGTTGATGGAACCGCTGCAAAATTTAATGAATAAAATTTTGGAAACAGGAATACTTCCCAGGACATGGGAAGAAGCATATATATCATTAATACCAAAAGAGGAAGGGGAAAACAGGCAAGTAGGTGGTTTTAGACCAATCTCACTATTAAACGTTGATTATAAGATATTCGCGGAAGTATTGGCAAATAGAATGAAAAAAGTATTGGTCAGAATTATAGGGAAAGAACAACAGGGATTTCTCCCAAGAAGAAAAATGAATAATAATATAAGAATCCTTCTAAATTTAATAGAATATCTAGAATGGAACATAGGCAAAAAAGCGGCGTTTATATTTCTAGACGCCGAGAAAGCGTTTGATAATTTAAGATGGGACTTCATGGAGAGAGCATTGGTGGGAAGAGGTATCGAAGGCAAATTTTTACAAGGAGTTAAGGCAATATACCAAAAGCAAACAGCCAATTTAATTATAAATGGGGAGATATTGGAGAGATTCGAAATAAAGAAAGGAACCCGACAGGGGTGCCCCCTATCCCCACTCTTATTTATAACATCATTAGAGTATCTATTAGAAGATCTAAAGGAGGATGAAGATATTAAGGGAATAAAAGTGGGGAAATATAATTACAAGATTAAAGCCTTTGCGGATGATGTAGTCTTAATGTTAGAGGATCCTGAAGAATCAATGGATAAATTGAAGTTGAAATTAAATAATTATAGGAGGGTGTCGGGATTTAAAATTAATGTTAAAAAGACAAAAATGATAGTGAAGAATATTAGAGGAGAACATCTAGAGAATTTAAAAAAGAAAGTGGATTGGGAAATAGTAAACAAAATTAAGTATTTGGGAATTGAAATCACGGCCAAAAATATCAATTTGTTTGAAAACAATTACGCCAAATTATGGAAGGAAATAAAAAAAGATTTCGAAAATTGGAAAAAATTAAATTTATCTATGTCAGGAAGAATAGCAACAATAAAAATGGCAATTTTACCGAAATTGCTGTTTTTATTTCAGATGATACCTATAGTGGGGAAAAGAGAAGTTTTTGAACTATGGAGGAAGGATATAAGTAAATATATATGGAATGGGAAAAAAGCAAGAATACAGTATAGATTGCTTACAGATAGTAAAGAGAGGGGAGGATGGGGAGTCCCAGATTTTAAGATTTATCATGACGCAGCAGGGTTATGTTGGCTGAAAGAATGGATTCAATTACAGGACGAAGAACTGTTAAATTTGGAAGGATTCAGGAACAAAGTAGGGTGGCATACTTATTTGTTAAAGGAAAAGAAGGGAAGATACAATGAATTTACAGATCATGTGATTAAAAAGTCACTATTTAAAATTTGGGAGGAGTATAAAAATTTATTAGAGCCTAAAATACCAGATTGGGTGTCACCCCTAGAAATGACGGCCTTTAATGGATTAAAAAAAGGAGACAAATGGTTAACATACAAAGATTTGTTACTGGAGGAATCAGGACAGCTCATATTAAAACCATACGATCAAATTGACCAATATTGCTCAAGCTGGCTACAGTATTATCAAATTCAAAGTCTATATAAAAAGCATAGAGAAATAGGATTTGCGGAGAAAAAATCAAAGTTCCAGGAAATAGTGTTAGAAAATACTGAAAAATCATTAGCCAAATTATATAATTATATATTGGAGTGGGAATTGAAGGACGAGGAAGTGAAGTGCAATATGATAAAATGGGCACAGGACGTGGGGAGAGCAATTTATAGAACGGAATGGGATAAGTTATGGAAAACTAGCATGAGATTTACAGCGTGTGTCAAAATAAAAGAGAATATGATGAAATTGGTGTACAGGTGGCATCTGACACCGGGAAAGATAGCGAAGATATATAAAACAAATAATGATAGATGTTGGAAGTGTCAAATGGAGAAGGGGACCTATTATCATTGCTGGTGGGAGTGTAAAGCAACTCAGAAATTTTGGAGTATAGTATATGAGAAGTTAAAAAAAATATTGGGGGTTACCTTTCGAAAAAGACCAGAGGTTTTCCTACTAAGCTTAATACCGGACAATATTCCAGAGAAAAAGATAAATGTTCTCTTATACGCCTGTGCAGCAGCAAGATTGTTAATAGCGCAGAAATGGAAGGAAAAGGAAGCACCATCAATCCAGGATTGGCAATTGAAATTAATAGAATATATGAACTTGGCCAAAATGACTGCAGCAATTAGGAATGTACCAAAGCAAAAGACAAGGGAGGAATGGAAATGTGTGGACGAATATTTTAGGAAGGAAGGAATAAAAACGGATTTGGCAAACTGCTTAGAATAAAATAACAGGAGGAGGGAGGCATATAAACTATGTTGAAGCAAGAAAATAAGTACAAATATATATAGTTTAATATAATAAAGAAATATAGTGGTTAATAGCAGTAGCAATATTACACAATAATTTAAAAAAAAATGAAACACACACAGCGAGAAGTCAATTTTATTTGGTGAGTATGGATATTGTGAGTTTGTAGGTGAGCAAAGGGAGTATGAAAGGGAAGATAGGTTAGGAGCATGAATAAAATGAATGTAAGAGGGGGAAGGGTATATGAATGTATTTGGAGGAAGTAAGGATGGTGTTTGAAAGTAGAGGAAGGGAGAGGGAGGAGGGGAGGGGTAGGGAGGAGGGGGAGGACGATTGGTTTGTGGTAAAGAATGATTATGGGAGTGTTAGTTAAATTGTGTAGCTGGAAGGTATGAAGAGGGGATGAGATGTATAAATGATGGAATGTATGAATGAGGAATGTCTGATGTATTGTTATATGTGGTATGTTGTATTAATTTGAACTCAATAAAATTTAAAAAAATTAAAAAAAAAAAGATAGATAGATAGATAGGCTATGAGGACTGGGATGCAGGTGGCGCTGTGGGTTAAACCACAGAGCCTAGGGCTTGCTGATCAGAAGGTCAGCGGTTCGAATCCCCGCGACGTGGTGAGCTCCCGTTGCTCAGTCCCTGCTCCTGCCAACCTAGTAGTTCGAAAGCACGCAGTGCAAGTTGATAAATACGTACTGCTCCGGCAGGAAGGTAAATGGCATTTCCGTGTGCTGCTCTGGTTCGCCATAAGCGGCTTAGTCATGCTGGCCACATGACCCGGAAGCTGTACGCCGGCTTCCTCGGCCAGTAAAGCGAGATGAGCACCGCAACCCCAGAGTCGTCCGCGACTGGACCTAACGGTCAGGGGTCCCTTTACCTTTACCTTTTTATGAGGACTGGTATGACGAGCTGCTGCTCCTCAAAACTGATTACTACAGTCCTGCTTCTGAGCACCTTCACTCTGTGAAGACTTAGAATTAGTTATTCAGGGTCTCCCTTCCTGGCAGATGGTGGGCACTCATCTGAGCCCCAGCACCTTTTTCTGCATCACAACTAAATATGGTGTTCTACCACTGACTAGTTCCCCCTCCCACAACACAGTAGCACTATCTTGTTGCACCCCACCACCACCCAACAGCCCTGACCCAACTCCTGCCTCTGTAGGCTCTGTGAGGGCTTCTGATTCACGGCCGTGGAAACAGCTGCTCCCCTGTTTATTATGGATCTATGCGCTTTTCCCCAGAGAGACCAGAGGAGAACAGAGCAAGGCTCGAAAGGACATGCCTGGACATGCTTTAATGAAGAGGAAGGGGGGGACAGCTTGTGGTTGTGGGTCACACATGGGCAGGCAACTCTTGAGCCAGGAGGGCGTGTTTTGGAGCAGTTGATGTCGTCAACTCGTTTTGTTTTTTTATTTGAAAATGGTACTTCCCACCTTTTTTTGCAGTTTTAGAGTTTATTGAGAAAGAACAAAACATACAAGAAAAGCAACACAAAAAGAAGCAGAACATGACAAACACACTGTAAGTCACTAAGGGCTCTGCTGCACCACAAGATTTTGCAACCACATGGGAGCCTTTTTCGACCTGTATGAACAGTCGCATGATGAATTGCCTTGTTTTATTGGGAAGAATTATTGAACTTATTTGGCCCTTTGTCTCCTTCTGGTGCCCTTCAATTTTTTCTCCTTTTTTTTATTAGCATTAGTTGCTGGTACCCTTATAGTAGTTTTGCTTCCTAATGGTTTTGTATTATATGTGTTCGTATGGTTTGTTTGTTTTTTGCCCTTTTTATATGTAATGTACATGTTACATGATTCATTTAAAAAAGAAAAATCCCTAAAAAACTAGATAAAAGGGGGCAGAGCAGGTTCATAGTGTCAGGCTGATTATATCACAGCTTTTTAAGATAACTAAATTTCACAGCACAGAGCAGATAAAGAATTTCACACACCTGAATTGGAAATATTGTATACAAAATGAAGTCCCACCAGACTGCACCTCTGGAAACACATAGCTTGTGTGTTATTCTTTTCTGTGGTAGCCAGGTCTAAATGTTTTTGTACCACAAGGAAAGCTGTAGGTATACCAGCTGGTGTTCATTGATCGCAAGACAAGTTGACACTTGCGTAAAAACACGAAGGGGAAGAAAAGCCACAATAAATTGACAGAATACAGAGTTCAGTTAAAATCAGTCAACGGAATTCAGAGACGGAATACACTCTAGGCGCTAGGAATGCAGGAGACAATTTCAGAATGCAGGGAGAAATTCTATTCGCTTCACATTTTGACACGACTCTACTTTATTTGCACATCCCAAAACAATATGCGGATTGAAATGCAGCTCTCCTTTCAAATCTGCACAAATCTGATTTTCCCCAATGTGTATAACATGCACCACAATACACATATCTGGGGAAACCGAGCATAAAATATGAATGTCAATGCATGATATTACGAGAAATGGCCTGCGACATTTTTGTTTCAGGCAAAAATTTGTTCAGGAAAAACTTGTGTTTCGAAGAACTGCACACTAAAATACTTTGGGGGAAGCCTTGACTGTTTAAAGGGATGTCACTGTGCTTTAAATGTACAGTGTGAATGTAGCCTGACATTATCCTTGAAGGCCAAGTCTCTCTCACGCTAGGAGGGCAGAAGTTTGGATCTCCAGAAGCAGGGCAAACAGGCCAGGCTAAACTGCCACTGGCTCCCCTTCTTCGCTTGGGCCTTGCAGCTCATGCCTGACTCATATGTCAATCAACACAAGATAATATCACCAAAGCAACTATCTGTAAACAAACACTTAAAAGTCCATAAAAATTGCAAAGGTAGTTTGTTTCCCAAATAGGTTTTATCTTAAACAATAGCAAACACAGTAAATAAAGAGTCCACTTGTGATATACCAGTGGTTCAGTGCTCAGGCGTCGTTCCGGTAATCCGACGTTTCGTTGCTAAAGAGCTTAGTCATCAAGCTTTGTAGTAAATAATATACAGTCGTACCTTGGTTGACAAATGACTTGCGAGTCGAACGTTTTGGTTCCCAAACACCACAAACCCAGAAGTGAGTGTTCCGGTTTGCTGACATTCTTTGGAACCCGAATGTCGGGCGCGGCTTCCGATTGGCTGCAGGAGCTTCCTGCAGCCAATCGGAAGTCGCACCTTGGTTTCCGAATGTTTTGGAAGCCAAATGGACTCCTGGAACAGATTCCGTTCGACTTCCAAGGAACAACTGTACAAGAGAAGACAGTATGTCAACCACTGAAAGCAGGAGTATATCTGTCTGTCTGCATGTTTCCATTGGGAGGAGCACAGAAAGAGGATGATGTCCTTCAGTTTGTGAAGGTTTCTAAAAAACCATATTAGGGCAATATCTTTATTAGCCCAACTGAACTATCCTCGCAAAACATTCTGGGTGACCTAATAAAAACCTTGCCCTCATACAGATTTTGATTTCTGCGCCTTATAGATGTACACCATTACCTTTTATTTAAAAGCCCACTGAAATAAATAGTGTCTACTGCCCACAAAAAGGGGAGCTGTAATCAGGGCTGGGTGTAGGGATGGATCAGTCCATTTCCAGTCACGCATGCCCCAAATTAGCCCATACCATCGGCCAGGGCTCGGAGGCCTGCCTGCAACCCCAAAGTCAAGTACAACTTAATGTCCCAAGTGCTGTTGCATTTGAACAGCAACGATCATCATCATTAATAATAATTAAATAGTTCAGTCACAGGGCCCTTTTGGAAGGCCTCAAGAGACTCGGCAGAAGGCCTAGATGAGGCTGGCCTTGTCACTATGGCCTCCTATGCTCCCCTTGCTGCCTCTTGCGTGTGTATTTTCGGGGGTGGAGGTTGCCGAGGCAGCCTGACGGGAGCCCAGACAAATTAATCACGTTATGAAAGTGTGAACATTCTGTCGCTTTCTCCAGCCCGTCTGCAGCGCCCATTGTTACACGCCTGCCAGCCAATCCCACGACATATGGACCCCATTGTTGCCTCACACGAGGCAACAACCCGCACCGGCCTTGTGGTCCCCCTTGACAGATTGGGCTTCCTCCTCCTCCTCCTCCTCCTTTAATCTCTCACTCGCTCCTTTGTGTTCAGCTTCAGGTAGACTTAACAGACCAAGTTAGCTTCTGTACCTTGCAAGAGCTTCTTCACAACGTTTTTTTATTTTCATCACCAGAGTCCTGTCAGGAGGAGTATCCTTTCGACACAACTGCAAGTTGTTTTCTGTCTAGAAAGCAGGCCGTATTGCATGCAACGCCCCCACATGCATGCACGTTAGGTTACTGTGACTCCTGGCAGGTTCTGAACACATGCGCAGGCAATGCATGTAGACAGGAAACAATAGCCACACAGAATTGAGGCACTTTCTTCAAAGCACACACGGAATGGCTAACAAAGTGGCTGTAGCGTCAGTTTTCAGCTTCTGTCACAATTAACCTACTAGTGCTTTAGGTGTCTCTGCACATTGGAATCTGTCTTACAGGAAGCAGGTGTGGGATTTTTTTTTAACGCATTAAGAAAACCCCCAAATGAGCCTTCCTTAGTAGTATTTTGGGGAGATTGGATCTTCTGGCTATGCCCCCTCTTGGTAGACTGAGCCTCCTAACTGGGGCATATCCATCATTGCATTTCTATTTCGGCCTTCTTACAATGAGCACAGGGTCCTGTCCCTCCCTCACCCATTTTATCCTGTGATGCAGCCCGAGAAAGAGAATGACTGGCTTAATATCACCCACTGAACTTGGCTTAGTGGGATTCCCCCCCCCCCCCGGATACACTACCCTGTTCCGGTTATATCTTCTCACCTTCTTAATAGTGCCGCCCTCACAATGTGACATTTGGAACGTGCTATGTCAATATGAAGTGATGGCCACCAACTTGCATGTCTTTAAAAGAGGACTAGACAAAATTCATGGAAAATAAGACTAGCAACTGCCTTACCAGTTGCTGAGAATCACAACTGGGGAGAATTGCTGTAGCACACAGGTCCTGCTTGCGACCTTCCCAGACTGTTTAGTCACAGTGTGCTGGACTATATGGGCCTTTGGCCTGATCCAGCAGGGTTCTTCTTATTTTATTCACTGCTTACCTTTATATTTTCAAAGGAAAGCCACCATTTATTTCTGCCAGTAGCAAAGTCTTGCACCCAGGACCATGTGACCTAGTGATGTCAATGTTATTGCACCAACCGGTCTGTTGTTGTTTTTCTGTCAACTGGCACTGTTCCTCTTTGCATTTTTAAAATAAGCAATTCCACCAACTTCACCGGGAGTTACTCCAAAGTAAGCTTGCATACGTTTACAGCCACCGTAGCATTATGACACCTCCCATTTTGACCAAAGGCTGCAATTGTGTACACACTTACCCCTGAGCTAACATGCATCTGATCAAACTGCGTGCGTTGGTTCGATTAACTGGGCTTAGGTTTTAAATAACATGGCGATGGGCAGTTTCCAAACACCCTCTTGTTTCTGAAGCCAGCACAGGCAGGCGGCAAGGAGCTGATGAATGCAGGAAACAGAAAACAGAAAAGCACCTTCCATGGTGGTTAAAAGGTGCTGGTGTTTAGCAGTGATCCTCAGTGTGAGGCCAGGATTTCTGATGTGAATGTGTAGGGTCTCTCCCAGCCCTACCTGGAGGTGCCAGGAATTGAACCTGGGACTTTCTGCATGCAAAGCACTTAACCATGTCCCTTCCCCTAATAGGTGACGATCATCCCCCACACTCCACTTTAGGGGCTTAGCTTCTTTTCACCACACCTAGGAATATACCAGTATATCTTTTATGATCCAGCCTTTTTCTTGCTTGCGTATTGAGGCCCCGTGTACCCCACCTCCTGTTCCCTAAGGTGTAAATATCTAGACACAACACAAGATATTGGTTTGGTATCAAATAAGGCCACAACTTTATTGGTTACAGATGTGAGGTTTGACCATAGGCATTGGGGTAAGCAACTGCGCATGTCCCTCCCTCCCGCCTGCTGGGAGTGTTTCTAAGGGTGAAGCTGGTGGGGGTGGGGTGATGCCCTATGACCTAAGTCAAATTGGGGTGTCCCCCAAGTGGTTCCCTTAGGAGGAGTGGTATGGCCCTAGCCCCCGTCTGGCCATCGGACAGGAGCCACTCCTCCTGGATCGCTTTAATACCCTTACCTGTGGAGGGGCAGGCGGAGGCTACAACCTCCCCTCCAACCAAGACTCGGCTTACCCAATGCTTATCTGCCTTACAAAGTTGTGACGATTGCGACGAGGTAGGCGAAAACCCAAATGGAGGTGCCAATTAGCCAAGTGGGAAAAATTCCTACCCGGCTCCTGAAAATTAGGCAATCGACATTGTCCAATAGCAAGGTCAAACCGTACCTGAACAAAAACCAATCCAAGGGAGGGAGGGTAGGAGAACCGGCAAGAGAAAAGCCGAAAGGCCACACTGGCCGGGCATTTAAACTTTTCCTGGGCGCTTTGCCAAGGACTGCGATTGGTCGGTTGGTCCCATGCCTAGGGGAACGCCCATTAACTCCTGCCGCCATTGGCCAATTTGGCAGCAGGGATATGATCTGGACTCCAGTAGGACGGATTTCCAGGGAGGAAAGGAGCCGAACAGACATAACATCCAGTGTGAGGAAGAGTTCTGGGGAACTTAAAAGCTTGCTTCTTCCTTTGTGGGGTTTGTTAATCATTTTGACAGCCCCACTTTCTTCCACAAAGGCACACAAAGGTACCTTCAAAGGGGGTCAGCCTCTCAAGCAAAGCATCATGCACCTTCAGACCAGGCTGCAGCTACACGGTCAAATGGCATCCTCTCCTCCATTCCCAGTCTTTTCTAGAACCATCCCAATGGATTGCATCTCAGGGGGAATTTGCTGCGATTTTCCAAGGTCCTTGCCTAACAGCTGCGGCCAGGGGCAGCTGCTCTTCCTTCTCTCTCTCTCCTCATCACAGATCACAGCCATGTCAGCCGAATTCACACTGCCCTCTGCCTGTTGCTCACATGACTGCAGCCTCTTGATGGGGAGATGGAAGTGGTCTTTGGTGGGGTCCAACCTTTGCAGGCCACAACACATCCATTTAAGCCAGGTTGGGGAGAAATGAGGCTGGACATTACTCCAGAGAGCATCCTTGGGTTCAGACTCTGAACTGCCCTGGGCATATCCAAACCCAGCCTTCCCAGGAATAAATAAGCTTGTAATGTGAGCAGGAACTACAGTGATTTAGAAACTGTGGAATGAGTTCTGGCTGACACCAGCCAGGAAAAGAATATGAGAAAACCTGGTTAGTTTCTATTGGTAGCTTGTTCCTTCTAATCCAGTCACTGTGGACCATTCGAAAACTTGCAAATACTACAAAGCACTCCCTTACATGAATAAACTTAGCAGAGTTATTGCAAACAGGCCTGGCCCCAGGGATAGGCATGGCCAAGAATCTGCTCAGAGCCCTGTAGCTCAGAAAGGCCTATCACCAACTGGTCCTAGTCACTTGCTGCACCCTCACCTTGGGTGTGAGATACTGTTTTTAAACGGGACCTAAGCCATTTTATGGCTCCAATCAAATGTCTCCACAGTACAAAGAGTTCTAGTGTTGTGAGAGAGTGGGAAAAGCTTTTCTCTCTCCATGCCAGACATACATTGATAAACTTCGATAATGTCACCTCTTACTCTCCTTTTCTCCAAACTAAGAAGTCCCAAACGCTGCAAACTTTCCTCATAGGGGTGTCATGCCTTCCCCTTGACCAGAGCCCTCTTAACTCTCCCCTCCCCTGGCCCCACCAGGCTCCCATCTCCCCTGTGCCTCTTGGCCCAAGACTCACAACGGTGTGTTTTTCCTAGCCATTGTTTTTATTAAAGTCAGAGATGGTTGGAGAAGAGGACAAAGCATCTCTGTCCCTTTGGGGCCTCTTCTGCTTTTTGGGCCACTCTCAATGCCTCCTCTCTCTGCCCTCCTTTCTGCTTCCTTTGCGGTGTTTGTGGCTGGTGCTGGAGAAGGAACCCATGAGAATAGAGGAGATCTTGCTGGGGCTCCGGCTGGCAGCTGGGGGGAAAGGAGGAGAGACCCTGAAAGGAGTCGGCGGAGCTGCTCTCACCACCTTCACCTGCTGCCCCTACCCTCCATGGGCACAGGCATGCAGCACTGCCCCTACCCATCTTTGGCTGTGCCAGGGGTAGCCAACCTGCCCACCCCCATTGTTGCTGGACTACAGCTCCAACATCCCCCGACTATTGGTCATGCTGGCTGGGGATCATGGGAGTTGGAGTTTAACCAACGTCTGGAGCCTTTGGCTATCGAAGAGTGCAATGAATTTATTCCTGCACTGCAGAGGGTTGGACTGGATGACCCTCAGAGTCCCTTCCAATTTGACAGTTCAATGATTCCATTGCCTTATTTTCAGATGCCACAATTCTCAAATCCATTTGATTTTGGAAATGTTGATCCAACATGGCATCCCTGGATTAATGGGTGGATGGAGATTCATGGATTAAGGGCTTCTGCTTGTTCCTTGCCTAGAAAGCACAGCTCCAATAGGTTTTCTGCTTGTCCAATGCTTTCTAGGCACAGTCTGAGTAGTTTCCATTTGCGCCACCACTTTCCTTGGAAAACCCGTCCTTTGCTGCTGAATCGCAGCAAATGCCAATCTGCAGAAAACCCAATTGATGTTTGCTCTGATTCAGCGGAAGGACAGGCAGAAGCACGGCTGTTCCCTGAGATGATTACAGTGGCATGGGTCTTCCAATGTGTTTGGGGATGGGATCTGAGAAGCTGGCCGGAGCAGCTCTTACCTCTCTTTGATGAATGGCTTCGGCGTGACTTGCTTGACCTTTTCCTTCTGCTGCTTTTTCTGAAACAGGAAGAGCACCTGTGAGAATGGCTGCCATGTCCACGTGAGACCCCACCTCCTCCATTCACCATGAGGACAATCAGAAAGTGGGTATGGCTCCCCGCCCCCATCTCACATTTAGGGTTTGTCTACACTGGAGTTTACTGTGGGTTTGCCGCTATTTGCAGCCTCATTTAATTAGCACAATCCACATAATATTACTCTCAAACAGCACCAATCCCAATGCTTTTCTCCTGAAAATTTGGGGGCGGGCCGCCCCGGGTGCCACCCTGGAGGGGGGTGACACTCGGCGCCATCCCCCACGACTCCGAAGCCGAGCCCTGCCGCCCGGCACCCCGTCCGTGCTGCGGTAGCTCATAAGGCTGCTGCTCGCGCCCAGCAGCCCAGACGGACTGCGCATGTGTGGAATGTTGCACATGCGCAGTCCATGCAGGATGCCGCACTTGTGCAGTCCGTCCAGGCTGCTGGGCGCGAGCGGCACCCCGTTTGTGCGGCAACTCGTAAGGCTGCCGCGCATGAAAAGCAGCACGGGCGCGGCAGCCTTACAAGTTGCCGCTCGCTCAGCAGTTCATAAGGTTGCCATGGGAGCATGGATGGACTGCGCATGTGCCGAATCCCGCACATGCGCCGTTTGTCCTGACGCGTGCGTCGTGATGTCATGACGCATGTGTCACGATGCATGCACTCTGCGGAGCGATGCCCCGCCCCCAGGGGGTGCCTCCGCGTCTGCCGCCCCGGGCAGCCAAGCGGCTCCGTTCGCCACTGATCAGCCCCAAGATGCTTTGCGACACTGCAATGATCCCAGCCTCGCAAAGTGACACAAGGCTCACGCCGCCCTCTCCAATCTGCTTTGTAAGGCTGGAATCTGATTAGATCCCAGCCTCGCAAAGTGGCACAGGGCTGGGCTTGGGGAGGGCGGCGTGAGCAACACCCCCCCCCGCAAATGTACCTGGGGCGAGCATCCCAGCAGCCCCCCCCCACGCTACACCCCTGCCACTGTGAGAACAGAATTCTGGACAAGATGGGCCTTGGGTCCGATCCAGCAGCCAGGCTGTTCTTATACTATAGGATATTGGGAACTAGTTGTCTAAATGACCATATGGGTAGCCAACGTTGTCAAAATACAACACCCATCATCTCTGACCATTGGATATGTTGCCTGGGAGTAATGGGAGCTGGAGTCCAAAAACATCTGGTGTATGTGTGCCCCACCTAGCTTGCCATAATGTCAAACTGGAGCTTTCTGTCAGCGTATGTTTGTTTGGGGTAGTATGGGTTGAACCCTTTCCCAGCTCCCCACTTTGGCTGCCAGCCCAAAATTTCCCTGGTACCTGCTTCCAGACGAGCGGTCCTTAGGCGTCCTGTCCTTCTTGTCGCCCTTGGAGGATCTTTGAAGGAGCTCTTTGGAACTTGGACCCTCTGAAGGCGGGAGGCTCTCCGATTCTGCCGGTATCCCTGGGCTGGGAGGTGGAGATGGGCTGCTGCTGGGTTCTAGGATGCTAAACCTATTCTCCAAGGGCTCAGCTGGGTTCCTCTTGTCCTCTTCTTCTTGCAAAGTGCTTAGGACTTCTGCAAGGGTGTACTCTCTGTCCACAGGGAGCTGGGGCGCAGGATTCTGGGTGGATGGAGAACAAGGTATTTGAAACAATGGGCATGGACCTAATTTTCTTTCCTGGGGACAGGGGCAGATTTAGGGCAGCGCAACCAGTTTCCCCACATTGGGTGCCAAGCCCAGGGGGTGCCGTAAGGCGTCACAACTATGACATAGTGAATTGAGCAGAACGGAAGGTGAGAAGTGGGAGGGCGCCAAATTTTCGGCTCACACAGGGTGCCTCTGAAGTTTCTACTGTAACATTATTGTTTGAAGAAAGTTCTATTAGTAAAGCTTTGGAACCATAGTTTGGGTCCGGACAATATTTATTCCAAGAGGAGTCAGTTTTTATCCACCCTATTGCTTCAAGCTGTGCAGTATTAATATGTGCAATATGTTGTAAGGGTGGACAGACTTCTTTCCCACATCCCCCCCCCCTGCATTCCCAAGATTCCGGGTGTCCTAGTTTTTGGGGCTTCACTTCCATCACCTCAAAGGAACTCACAGCTGTAGCGTTGAGAGCAGGCTGGCCTGGCTTCCATAGGTCTTCAACAGGCTCCTTCTTCAGGCTAATGTCCGAGGGGGGTCGCAGCAGGTGGACAACCTTGACCCAAGACTCAAACTCACTTTCCTGTGTATCTGGTAGTGGGCAGAGCTGGAGGTAGAAAGTGCGGCCGGTGGACATTTTGAATCGGAGCTGTTGCTTATCAAAGTCATGGATGGAGATCTTGACAAAGCACAAGGGAAGGAGCCTGCAGGGACACAGGGAGAGAAAGGAGGAAGATCTGCATGTGTGTTTGTTGAGGGAGTGCAAAATGGGGTCTATGAACTGACTTGCCGTCACACCACAATCTGACCCTCTTTATTTATTAAGACTTTTTAATGGCATGCACAAGGTTTAGGAACTCTCACTGAAATAGCACAGCCATTCTTAAAAATTAGCTCTGAAAGCAGCAAGAGAATTTAGAATGAAACAAAGTGAGGTCTGCTACACTCACGTCCTGCTTGTGGGCTTCCCATTGTGGTTGCCAACATTTTGGAGCCAGTGCCTACAGTTCCCAGAGTTCCCTGTAAGGAGGGAGCGACTGGTAAGCCATCCTGGAAATTAGGGTCGGCCCAATATATTTTTGGTACTTGAGGTAAACCACAAAATGGCGCCCCCTTCCCCACCAGGTAAGAAGGAGTGAGTGAAAATCTACCAGTACATCAGGAACAAGGGAATAAAGACCTATACTAGGATCTGCTGTCCCTGTGGATCCTGCCACCTGAGGCAGTCACCTCACTTTGCCCCATAGGTGGGCTGGGCCTGCTGGAAATTGTATCTCTGTGGGGGATAATAGGGGTCTCCTAACCACTCTCAGCACCCTTACCGGTAACAAACTACAGCTCCCAGAATTCTTTGTGAGGAAGTTTTGACTGTTGTACCATAGTGCTCTAAATCATGTGAATGTGGTCTTTTTAAAGAGGGTGCTGCCTTGGTGTGAAAATGGGCAAGCTGGGCCTCACCTGGTCAGCTCAAACTTCATATTCATCGAAGTGCAGTGTAACCGGGCAGCCTGGAGGCTTTGAGGTTGCTGTCGGGGAGGGAATATTGGCCGGGCCAGCAACAGCACGTTGGGGATCTGAAGGCCTGGGCTGGTGGCCGCAATGGCAACCCGCACCATCTGGACCTGATTGTGGACGTCCAGGGTGCCACCTCGCTTGCTGACCTGGAATGCAAAGGGAAATTCAAATATTCATGTTCAAATATATAAAGCCATGTTCAAATATATAAAAGGATGTCATATAGAGGAGGGAGAAAAGTTGTTTTCTGCTGCTCCAGAGAAGCGGACACGGAGCAATGGATTCAAACTACAAGAAAGAAGATTCCACCTAAACATTAGGAAGAAGTTCCTGACAGTAAGAGCTGTTCGACAGTGGAATTTGCTGCCAAGGAGTGTGGTGGAGTCTCCTTCTTTGGAGGTCTTTAAGCAGAGGCTTGACAGCCACCTGTCAGGAATGCTTTGATGGTGTTTCCTGCTTGGCAGGGGCAGAGGCGTAGCAAGCCCCGGTGGTACCCGGGGTGGAATTTTTTTTGTCACCCCCCCCCACTTTAATTTAATTTAAAAAAAAAAATTTAAAAAGTGTCACCCCCCTCTGATGGTGCCACTTTGTGAGGTGTGGGGGTTTTGTGTGTGTGTGTCTACTATCTCTTTTTTTCAATAAAGTTAAAATAAAAAAAAATAAAAAATTAAAAAATTAAAAAAATTAAAAAAAAATAAAGAAATTAAAAACTGTCACCCCCCTCTGATGGCGCCACTTTGTGAGGTGTGGGGGGTTGTGTGTGTGTGTGTGTGTGTGTGTGTGTGTGTGTGTGTGTGTGTGTGTATTATCTCTTTTTTTCAATGAAGTTAAAAATTAAAAAAAAATTTTTTTTTAAAAAAGTGTCACCCCCCTCTGGGGTGGAACCCGGGGCGGACCGCCCCCCGCCCCCCCCGTTGCTACGCCCCTGGGCAGGGGGTTGGACTGGATGGCCCTTGTGGTCTCTTCCAACTCTATGATTCTATGATTCTAAGTTACCATGTGATGACTGCTGGATCAATCCATCAACTTCTGATGGATGATTTAGAAGGATTGGGTCCGGCATCACTTTCGCTACATGTGTGTAGCAAACAACAGACATCACTCCCTATGTTCCTGGAGATTTAACAGCTATGTACTGAACTGTACTCAAAACCTGACAGCACAGCCTGCAATTCCATACTGCTCCAGTAGGGATAGGAAAACACTCCTGCTTTTAACTCCACAGAAAACTAACTCCAGGCTTACCAGACTTACTAGACTGCAGATGTAGGTTACCAGCTAACATCCTCACTGCACCTGTGAAACTCACTGCCACTAGAACAGAAAAACACCAGCCTAAAGTGTTTGCTTTAGGCCCTAGACATGGCGGCATGTCTCATATCAGCATCCCAGACTATTTGTAGGGGTGGTTACAGCAGGGAGAATTCTGCCAGGGGCAAATTATCCAAACGTGTTCCTACAGCGACGGAGAAAGGGGAACTCTCTTTGGCTGAGTTTTGCCCAGTTCTTGAGAAACTCTGGATGTGAGTTGGGGAGGGATTTTGACTCAGTGCTCCCTTCCCGCCGCCGCCTTGCATGCAAAAGGGTGTTGCGTTAAACGCCCGGCATTTCCAGAGTCCCAGGAAGCAAACCTAGGAGCAGGTTCCCATACCTGGACAAAGTCACTTTCAAACATGGTGGCACACTTGAACAGGTTGTACTCCCCGGAGCGTAGTTGGCGCTGGAGGGGCCCCATAGCTGTATTGAAGAGGCCTTTGGTGGCGATGTGACTGGGTGGTTTAGGCGCCTCCATCGTCTTCTCTTGCTCCATGGCCTACATGGGGTGTGAGAGACTAGTGGTTAGAACAAGAGCAGGGAGGGGCGAGAGGCAGGCAAGAATTAAGGGCTGTAGCAGATAAGGATATGTGTGCATGTGTTAGGCTACTGTTATATAAAGGCACAGGAGCAAAGCTGAGAGGAAAAGGTGGCAACCGTCCCTGAGTGCCTGGATTTGTGAGTTGTTTTTGCAGGATTGCCAGGTTCCCCACTGACTGCTGCTCCTGTGCCTTTAACGGCCTCTTGATTTGCAGACCTTATCAGGTTAGAAAGCTGTAGGTAGCTGTAGATCTTGACCTTGTAGGTGTGGCTTCTGCAAAAGCAGATCAAGCTCTCCCCTCATCAGTTGGCAACCCAACTCATGGGGCGTTGGGGCTAAGGGCATGCTCTAGTGCCTGTGCTCATCGTTTGCTTCTACCGCAGCTTGTTTAAAGCAGTGTTTCCCAACCTTGGGCCTCCAGATGTTTTCGGACTACAATTCCCATCATCCCTGACCACTGGTCTTGCTAGCGAGGGATGATGGGAGTTGTAGTCCCAAAACATCTGGAGGCCCAAGGTTGGGAAACACTGGTTTAAAGGGTGTCAGCAACTGACCTGTGGTCTTTTTCCGGCCCCTCCTGCCAGCCCTGCTCAGTCCCTGTTTTTCCCAGGCCCCTTGGATGTAGCTCTCTGTGGGGGCAATCTTGTGATGTCATCCTTCCCTCTATGACCTCTCACTCCATTGCCATGGATCTGCCTGCAGAGTTCTTGAGCCAAGGCAGGTTGGTCCCCGCGGGGGATTGCCATCTTTTTATGTTTCACGAGAGGGCTCTTGTGGATGCAACAGCCACAAAGTGGCCAGCAGAAATGCAACAGAGACAGAGGTTGCCGCACAGCGGTTGTACAGACACAATAACTCTACCAGGAAAATTACTGGTGGTTTATGGCACGAAAACAACAGTGGGTCCAACACTCAAGGCGGTGGTTACTTTGACGCTGCTAACTCAGCAAAAACAATGCAACAGGCAGCAGTCACGAGTTACTGGTCTCCGCAGCCACAGATTCTCCAGGAGTTTGACTTCACCCTCAGAGGCGCACTCCATTGTCTTTCGAGACAGACAACCTTTCCCAGCTCAAGAGGTACGTGGTAGAGGTGTCTAAAATGATGTGCAATGGGGAAAAATAGGTAGAGATTCCCCCTCCCCTCCTTCACTCATAATGTTATAAACCAGTGGCCTCATTTGGTTAAGATGAAGCGTGGGGGATTTAGGACAGACCACAGGAAGGCCTTCTTCACATGGCATGTAGTTGATATCTGGAACTCACTGCCACAGGACGTAGTGATGGCCACCAACTTGGACGACTTTAAAAGGGAATTAGACAAATTCATGAAGGAGAAGGCTTCTAATGGATCGGCTACTGGTCATGATAGCTGTATGCCACCGTCAGGATCACAGCTGAAAACTGTCTTGGCCTTAGGCAAGCTGCCATCATTTATCCTCCCCCCCCCTCCCATCTGCAATAAAAGTGGCCTACTTCGCAGGGCTGTTGTAAGGACTAATAAAATATCATTTGCACGCTGTAAGCTCCAAAATACCATTGTGCCTCTAATTATTTTAGCTAATTAGGATTCTACCTAATGTGAGTCATACTCAGACTAGGCCCACTGAAATTCATTAATGGGTCAATTCATTTCTGTAGGTCTGTGTTGAGTTGGACACAACCCTCAACTCCTGGATTCTTGACCAGTTTGAGCTTGGCAGCTGTGTCGAATAACATCACATTTTTATTTTAGCATTCACAATTGGAACACATATTTAAGAATTCAATAGCAGAATTTCATGGGTCCCAAGGAAAAGCTCATAGGTGTGGACACTGTCTCCATCTAGTGGAAGAAACAAAAACACACTTTTCCGAAATGCAAACTTTTGACCAAACGCTAATGTCCCCTCCCAACACTTACCCACACTATTGTTTATCATTGTTATATAGACTGTCAAATCAAGTGGGCTTTTAGCAACCATGGGCATTAAATTTCATGCCTGACATTGCAGAATTAAAATGTTTTAAAAATAAATAAGAATAGAATGCCTGAATAGCTCCGTTGGTTAGAACACGGTGCTGATAACTCCAAGGTTGCCCTTATGGGCAGCTGCATATTCTGGCACTGCAAAGGGTTGGACTAGATGATCCTTAGGGTTCCTTCCAACTCTACAATTCTATGATTCTAAGAACCTGTTGGATCGGGCCAATGGCCCATCTAGTCCAGCCTCCTGTTCTCACAGTGGCCAACAAGATAGCTGTGGGAAACCAGCAAACAGGACTTGAGCACAAGAGTCCTCTTCCTTCCTGGTACAATAGTCTGAACCATTACTTCTTCTAACCAGGGAAGCAGATCATAGCCACTGTAGTTAATGCATTTCTATAACTCAAAATAGCTTGTTTGCTGTTAAATCTAGGGGGAGGATAAAAGAAACTTTCAGAAAAGAAGAAGAACACTCCCAAACAGTAAGTGGTAATTATCCAAACTAGGAATTCTAATTTTGCTTCATCCAAAAGGTTAAAAACCTAAACTCAAGTTTGAAAACAAGCTCCATGGCTTGTAAAACACGTCAACAGGGGGCTATGGAAGCTCACACGATCTTATTGTTACGAAGCTATTGCAAAGACTTCTGAGGAAACTGATAGATCATAACAGTGAAACAAGAATCTTAGCCGGCAACTCGTTAAGGTTATTTGTTAGTTTATCTTGAGTTATTTTTTGTTATTTGGAGTTATTTGGAAGGTTTTCTTGGGTTATTTATATTTCTTTGAATTAGTTTATAACGTTTTTGAGTTTTTTTGCTCCTGAGCAATTCTGCTCTTGAATCATTAAACATATTGTTTGTTTGAGTATCACTATATAAATATACGTTCATCTCGTTTCAGGGATCTTTCACGGTGTAGATTTCCTTTGTTGTAATTCAGTTATTCCCGTGATTGTCTTTTTTGTCCAACTGTAGTTAATAGCCATTGATAGCCTTATCCTTCATGAATTTATCTAATCTTTTTAAAAAGCCAACTAAGTTGGTGCCAATCACTGCCTCCTGTGGCAGCGAGTTCCATAGTTTAACTATCCACTGTGTGAATAAGTCCTTTCCTTTATCTGTCCTGAATCTTCCAGCATTCAGCTTCATCGGACGTCCACAAGTTCTGGTGTTATGAGAGAGGGAGGAACAACAACAACAAAATCTCTATTCACTTTATCCAGAACAAAATAAAAAAAATTCCTTCCAGAGACCACCTTAAAGGGTTAGCGTGATTAGGTCCTGCGGTAGAGTTGCTGGGAGCAGATTAGGGAACAGAGTTGGCATCTGGGTCTGGAGGAGGGGCTGCTCTACATGTCCGTATCTCTGTTATGTGGCTGGTTGTTGAGAAGCTCTTTTAACTGGTGGGGCACTGTTCACATAGTCGACTGTCCTCTGTAAACTAGGACATATAGACATTTTGCTAAGTGTGCCTAGCTCAGTCTGCTCCAGCCAGGTTCTTAGGCAGGGTATGAACTTTGCAAGAGACAGGTGAGGACACCGTAAGGAGGGACCCCTCTTCCAAATGTCTTCCAACACTCTGAAAAAGGAAACAATGATTAAAGAACTAGAATGAGTGTTGCATAGCAGTTAGTGACGGACCTGGGAGACTAGGGTTCGAATCACCACTTAGCTATGAATCTCACTGGGCGACGTGGGGCCAGTCACTGCCTCAGCCCACTCTGCCCCACAGAGTTGTTGTGGGAATTAAATGAGGAGGTGGGGGACCAGGTGCACCACCTTAAGCTCATTGGAGAAAAAGGCAGGAGGGTAATAATAATAATACAGTGGTACCTCAGGTTACAGGGACCCAGGTGGCACTGTGGGTTAAACCACAGAGCCTAGGGCTTGCTGATCAGAAGGTTGGCGGTTCGAATCCCTGCGACGGAGTGAGCTCCCGTTGCTCGGTCCCAGCTCCTGCCCACCTAGCAGTTTGAAAGCACGTCAAAGTGCAAGTAGATAAATAGGAACCGCTCTGGCGGGAAGGTAAACGGCATTTCCATGCACTGCTCTGGTTTCGCCATAAGCGGCTTAGTCATGCTGGCCACATGACCCGGAAGCTGTACGCCGGCTCGCGGCCAATAAAGCAAGATGAGCGCCGCAACCCCAGAGTCGGACACGACTGGACCTAATGGTCAGGGGTCCCTTTACCTTTACCTCAGGTTACATACGCTTCAGGTTACATATGCTTCAGGTTAAGAACTCCGCTAACCCAGAAATAATGCTTCAGGTTAAAAACTTTGCTGCAGAATAAGAACAGAAATTGTGCTCTGGCGGCACAGCAGCAGTGAGAGGCCCCATTAGCTAAAGTGGTGCTTCAGGTTAAGAACGGACCTCTGGAACGAATTAAGTACTTAACCAGAGGTACCACTGTATTTATACCACACCCATCTGGCTGGGTTTCCCCAGCCACTCTGGGTGGCTTCCAGCACATATAAAAACATAATAAAATGTCAAACATTAAAAACTTCCTGATACAGGGCTGCCTTCAAATGTCTTCTAAAAGTTGTGTAGTTCTTTATCTCCTTGATATCTGATGGGAAAGTGTTCCACAGGGCAGGTGCCACTGTAGACAAGGCCCACTGCCTGATTCCCTGTAATTTGCAAACTCAATAAATGAGTTTCATTTTTTTAAAAAATCACCCAGTGAGATTCAATAAATGAGTTTCATTAAAAAAAAAAAAAAAAAGCTAAAACAGAGGGAGCACTTGGGCAAATCCTGCCTCCTTAAAAGCACCAGATTCACCTTAAATTATCTTTCCCCAAACCTAGGACCCTCCAGCAATTGTGGACTATGCCAGCACCATAAAGCTGTGCTGGTGGGGGCTGATGGGAGTTGTAGTCCACAACATTTGGGTTTGGGGGGAAGCCGCCTTAGGGCAGGCATAGGCAAACTCGGCCCTCCAGATGTTTTGGGACTAAAGGTAAAGGTAAAGGGACCCCTGACCATTAGGTCCAGTCGTGACCGACTCTGGGGTTGTGGTGCTCATCTCGCATTATTGGCCAAGGGAGCCAGCGTACAGTTTCCGGGTCATGTGGCCAGCATGACTAAGCAGCTTCTGGCGAACCAGAGCAGCGCATGGAAACGCCATTTACCTTCCCGCTGCAGTGGTACCTATTTATCTACTTGCACTTTGACGCACTTTCGAATTGCTAGGTTGGCAGGAGCAGGGACCGAGCAACGGGAGCTCACCCCGTCGCGGGGATTCGAACCGCCAACCTTCCACTTGGCAAGCCCAAGGCTCAGTGGTTTAACCCACAGCGCCACCCGCGTCCCATAATCCCTGAGACCACTGGTCCTGTAAACTAGGGATCGTGGGAGTTGTAGTCCCAAAACATCTGGAGGGCCGAGTTTGCCTATGCCTGCCTTAGGGTCTCTTAGGCTTGCAAGCCGGCGCTGGCAGCGAGAAAAGAAGGGAAGCAGTAACTTATCCCCTCACCTCCCCAGTTCCCCAAATGTGCGTGAAGGTCGGACTGCGCCTCTCAGAAACCAGCAGAGGAAGCCTGATGATGCCACAGGCAAGAACCGCCTGGAGATGCAACATTGTGAATTGACCTGCTCAAGTCGGAACGAACGTGAAGCTTGGAGGCGGCGGCGGGGGGAGGAACCCCAACAATCAGGAGGAGGCTGGCTGCTGGCATCCCCTTCCTTGAAGCTGACAGCCCTTTCCGTCGCTCATTGGCTCTATCCACCCTCTCCGACGCCTCCTCCCCTTTAAGAAAAGAAGAAGAGACTCGCTTTGGGAAACGCCATCAATGGAGCCTGCGGAGCAGCTGGATTGGCTCGTTTGGAAAGGCTGGCTCCGCCCCCTCGCCTGGGCTGCCTTTTGAATGGAGAGGGTGAGAAGGGAGGGGAGGGCTCGCTCTAATTCAGGCTGAAGGATGAATAGGGAAGCGGGAGGAGAGCGGGGGGGGGGGGGAGGCTGCTGGAAAGGGGCTCTTTTGTCAGGCCGTCTTCCCACTGAGGCTGCAAGCCGAGGCCGAGGGAACAAAGGTCTTCTAGCATCAGCCTCGGTCCCCTGCCTGCTCCCACCCCGGTCCCTCTGATGCAGTACTTTGCCATCCCCCACCCCCTCCCCAGACAGAGCACCCTATAGATCCCCTCCGAAGGCCGGCCAGGATTAGCCTGGCTGCGCAAACCCACTGGATTCAGAGAAGTGACTTACCCGGACTTAATAGTTTCTAATATTATTCATTCATTCATTCATTATTTTCATTTCGAAATCTCTTTCTGTGAAAACAAAATAAAAAAATTCCTTCCAGTAGCACCTTAGAGACCAACTACAGTAAGTTTGTTCTTGGTATGAGCTTTCGGGTGCATGCACACTTCTTCAGATACGAAATGATCGGATCATGCCTCATTGCGCCTTAGGTTTCTCAGGACCGAACTCCGTGGCATTACCTGCGTGTTTGAGGCGCCATTGTGCACTGTGTACAGTGGTACCTTGGTTTACGAACTTAATCCGTTCCGGAAGTCCAAAGCGTTCTTAAACCGAGGCGTGCTTTCCCATAGCATCAGGGGACTCAGTTTACAAATGGAACACACTCAACAGGAAGCGAAACATGTTCTTATTCCAAGGCAAAGTTCACAAACCAAAACACCTACTTCTGGGTTTGCAGCATTCTTAATCCAAGTTGTTCATAAACTAAGCTGTTCTTAAACCAAGGCACAGAATCTATATATTTTAACCAGTATCATACCAAGCCAATAGTTGTGGCTTTCCCCAAAGAACCCTGAGAAATGGAGGTGCTGAGAGCTGCAATTGGCAACAGTTTGTTATGGTTGTTTTCATTTACTGAATTTCCCCCCAGAAAGGCTAAATACAGCCTGGCATTCTGATGCGAGCAATACAATGGTTTGGGTTCTTGTAAACTTTTGCATGCATGACATCAGCCTGAAATTGATGCTGAGAGGCAGGCCGACGGAATCAAAGTGCCGGAGCATTTTCCAGGGCATTGTTGTAGGGTGTGTTTGTGTGCGTTCTGGGTCTTTTGCACTGACCCTCTTGCCTCTTCCTCAAAAACTTGCTTTCTTTTCCACTTTGTTTACAGAGTGGCTTTCCCTTTGAAAGCAGGCCTAAATTTGCATGCATAGTTTTGCAGATTTGTTTCATGGGCCTGTGGGAGTTCAAGAAGGGCCTAGCAATGCCTCTCTCTATCAGGAAAAGTGCTTGGGGCTTCTTTGAGTATTTTGGGGTGGGATTCAGTCACATGCTGGCAAATTCAAGTTGCGCAATTGTGGCTGATTGGGAGGACTTGGACAAGGAACCCAATTACCCAACAGATCAGACTTAGGGTGGGAAAGCACTTCTTTGAAGCAAAGTTATCTAACTAAAGCAAACAAATCGAAATGAATGCTGAATAAATAGCAGGCAGTCATCTCATCTCATTGCAAACAAAGGATGAATGTTCAATAAAAAAAGTTGTCTGGAAGTGGCCTCGGGTTAGAAAGAAGATGGCTAAAGCGATGGAAATGTGGAATGGTCAACCAAGAAATTCCTAAGGAAGATCACACCTTTTTTATGTATGCCACAACAGCAGCAAGGATATTGATTGCAAAATACTGGAAAACAAAGGACTTACCAACAATAGAAGAATGGCAGATGAAAATGATGGACTATATGGAACTTGCCGAACTGACGGGGAGACTCCGCGACCAGAGGGAAGAGGCGGTGGAAAAAGAATAGAAGTTTAAGGAATATATTAATAATTATTGTAAGATTTAAAGTTAGAAAAAAGCTGGAAGAAGTGGTAGTTTACTGAATAGAAATAAGATTAATTAAGTAAATTTATGATGTATGATTAAGATGAGTTAAGATAGAAATATGAGTAAGGAAATATAAAATTTTAAGTTAATATAAGAAAATAATATTAGTAAAAAAACAACATAATATTAAATGATGAGAGGAAATTGCTAAAGATGAAATACAATGAAACGTAGTAGGAGTGACAGGAGGAAGTCAAACTAAGATGATAAGGAAAGAAGAAGGGAAAAATTAAGATATTTGTGTTTACTGTTGTATTTGTTTTATTATATATGATCTGTGTTAAGTTTGTGTTTATATGTTTGGAAAACCCAATAAAAATTATTATTTAAAAAAAAGGAAATGTGTGAGAGGTCTGTTAAAATTCTGCGTGGTACACAAGGGAAAGTGGATTGTTTGATTCCCTTCCTCGCCTCTGCTCCTCAAATCAGAGTACTATGAATCAGTGTCACTGGACGAAATGGATTTGCAAACAAACCAGTACAGGAGATGTGTTGTAGCCACTACAGTGTGGTGTAGTGGCTAAGAGCGGTAGACTCGTAATCTGGTGAACCGGGTTCGCTTCCCCGCTCCTCCACATGCAGCTGCTGGGTGACCTTGGGCTAGTCACACTTCTTTGAAGTCTCTTAGCCCCACTCACCTCACCATAGCTGTCAACCCTCCCTTTTTTGCGGGAAACTCCCTTATTCCAATGCCGTTTCCCGCTGCTATCCTGGATTGTTGATATCCCTTAAATTTCCCGGATTTCAAAGGAAGCAGCTCCTCTCCCTCCCTGCCGGCCAGGGAGGCTCCTCAGCTGCGTTGCTTGGCTGCCAATAAGGAGTCTGAGATCGACTGGGGGCGGAGCTTGCATGCCTTGTACAGCCAGACCCTCACGTCCAACCAGATAGACAGCCTGCCTGCCGTCTATGCGCTCGCTCTTTCGCTCACCCGTTCGCGCGCAGCCTCTGGAGCGCAGGGTGGCGAGGCTACTTGGTGCCTTTGCACCGCCCTCTTGGCATCCCTTATTTTCAAATCCGAAAGTTTGGGAAAATCCCTTATTTTCAAATCCGAAAGTTGACAGCTATGCACCTCAAAGAGTGTTTGTTGTTGGGGGAGGAAGGGAAAGGAGAATGTTAGCCGCTTTGAGACTCCTTCGGGTAGCGATAAAGCGGGATATCAAATCCAAACTCCTCTTCTTCTTCTCTGCATGAGGAGGTGTGGCAAGATATCAGGGTGCCTTCTCCAGGACTCCTCCCCCCCCTTCCAGGCCACCATGAGATCAAGGCCAGCAAAGATGTCTTCCTTGGAGTCTCTCAGACCTCCTTTTCCTTCCTCAGCTCAAGGTTCTCATTTGCTACATTTCACCCACCGTTCCCACTCTCTTTCTGCCTAATCTCCTCGGATCCTCCCTCCTGCCCTAGCCCCTGAAGGCCCCACTGAACAGAGTGAGGGGGTGAATGATCCATAGGGCTCAGGGCAGGAGGCTAGGTAATGAGAGGTGGCAGTTCTAGGCCGCCCACTTGACCAGGGATGCTGTAATGACCACAAACCTGAACCTGGCAATTATCTCATTGCCCTGGTGGGTGGCATTTGTGGAAAGCCAGGCACAAAATTCAACCTCAATTAGAATAATGGGGCAAATTGTAGAGGGAGGGGGCAGGGTAAGGCAAATTCCAAACATATATAATGACTCTGTCTCGGAGATAGCTTGGGTGGTCCACTGGACTGCGGGGTGGGGTGGGGAGAGCTGTGTTGCAATCCAGCATTTCACAGACCAGGAGAGGGTCATGCTCACAACACACAAATTTTCTTACCAAGAACCACTTTGGAAATGTGAACTTCCCTCAATTCCACAACACATTGCTGATGGCTCATTGTCACCTGTTGCCTGATGCAAAATCCAAGAGAGCTTTCAAATAAAAATTAAAAAATGCATTTGGAAAAGTATCATTGCCTGACAGTTCCAAATGTGAACCGTTCCAAATGTACCATACTTCAGCATCTGTGGTGCTGTGCAAAAATTGCAGGGCGCACATTGCAGGAGCCTTAGTGTTCATGTGCATGCATGGCTATTTTTTATCTTTCTTATTAAATTTATTTCTATACCGTCCTTCCTCAGAAGACGATAAGGCAGTTCACAACAGACAACACAAATGCCGCAACGTAATATCTATGCAACGTTAAAAAACAATTCTATAATGACAATACTCAGAATTACATAATAAAATGCAGGTTATTGGAACAGCATGAAAGATAATGGAGGAGAAAATCAGCAACCGGATATCAGAACCACAAATGGACCTTGCCTGGAACCGAAAGGATAGTAATGAAGGCCATCAGGTGACTGCATTTTATTTATTTAGGATTTGTATTTATACTCCGCCCACTAACTGAAGTTCTCAGGGCAGCTTACAGGATATTTAAAACACAATAAAATAGCCACAATTGCACCACCACCTCGTTCTCTGGTGTTCCACCAAGTGCTATTCTGCAGCTGACTCTCCTGGCTGTTGAGGCAGCTACCGGTAGATGTTAGTCCCACACAGGCCAGGATGCTCTCGCTGGGCGGCAGCTGCTGTATCACACAGTCTTGGCCCTGGTGGCTGATGCAGGAGGTGCTGGGTGGATCAAAGATGTCACACACCTTCCTAGGCTCCTAGAACTCCATAAACCAGGCATAGGCAAACTCGGCCCCCCCAGATGTTTTGGGACTACAACTCCCATGATCCCTAGCTAACAGGACCAGTGGTCAGGGATGATGGGAATTGTAGTCCCCAATCTGGAGGGCCGAGTTTGCCTATGCCTGCCATAAACTGTTGGTCTGTTTAACTTACTTTTGAGTAAACATTTCTAGGCCCCAGCCACACAGCTGAACTAAAGTCATGGGCTTGACATAGTTTAGCTTGCAGTGTGATCCTCTGCATGTTTACTCAGAAGAAAATCCCACTGTGCTCAATAGGGCTTCCTCCTGGAGAAACTGTGCATAGGATTGGCTTTCAAAGCCATTAAATACCTGGAGGTCAGCTATTAGCCATGAGAACCCAGGGGCAGACTTTGGCAATTTTTGCAATATGGTGCGCCATGCAGGCCCAAAATTTGGTGCCCCCAAATGGATCTTCTCGATTATGGATATTCTCAATTTTGTACTTTCTCGATTCGGCACCCTGTGTGGGTAGGGGGAACTGCCGCACTGCCCTAAATCTGGTGCTTTCTGTGGAACCCCCTTGTCAAAGGCAAACAGCAGGGTAGGGCAGTTGCATTCTCACCCCTCCTATGGGCTTCCTGGAGGCATCTGGTTGGTCACATGGAAACAGGATGTTGGATTAGGCAGGCCCTCACTCTGATTCAGGACAGGTGTTCCTATAGCTATACTTATTTGGCAGTTAGGTCCCACTGAACCCTGTGGGATTTACTTCTGCACAAATGACCTTTTTGGATTACATTGTTAGACTGAATTGTGATCAGGTACTAAACATTCTTTCAGAGGCTTTAAAATAAATTTTTTTAAAAAATTAAATCTCTTTCTGCTCGCCTTCCTCCTCTAGTGTCGCCTTTCAGAGGCAAAATTGTGTGTGAGAGAGGGGGGGAGAGAGATTCTAAGAATAAAATTTTGGATTCCCAAGCTTGCCCCCTTCAGATTCCACCCCTTGCAATCCCATTCTACTCCCCCAGGAAAAACAAAACAAAACAGGTACTGTAAAACTAGGTTAGCTAGTAATAAATTGACGGAAAAGAGGACACAGATCTGCATAAATGTTGCATGTGATAATTTATATAAAGAGATACACATTTGGAAAGCAATTTTACTGTTGATGAGATTCAGCTGGGTCCTACTTGCAGTAGACCCACTGAAATGAATGAACCTGGTTGCTGTTGATTAATTCAATGTGTTTCTCTGATAGGAATAGCATTGAGAAAGAACACAAAGAACAGCTTGCCGGATCAGGCCCATGGCCTATCTGGTCCAGCATCCTGTTCTCAGAGTGGCCAACCAGATGCTCCAACGCTAAACCCACAAGCAGGATCTGAGCACAAGAGCACTCTCCCCTCCAGTGGCTTCCAGTATTCACACAACCCTGTTGGCCTATCACTGCCACTGTGGTCAATTGCCCATTGATAGCCTTCTGCTCCATGAATATTTCCATCCTCTTTTTAACCAGTCTAAGCTGGTGGGCATCATTACATCTCTCTAGTGGGCTTGAGTTCCATATTTTAAATAATAATAATAATAATAATAATAATAATAATAATAATTTATTATTTGTACCCTGCCCATCTGGCCGAGTCCCCCCAGCCACTCTGGGCGGCTTCCAACAAACACTAAAATACATTAAAATATCACACATTAAAACCTTCCCTAAACAGGGCTGCCTTCAGGTGTTTTCTAAATGTCAGGTAGTTATTTATCTCTTTGACATGGGATGGGAGGGTGTTCCACAGGGCGGGCGCCACTACCGAGAAGGCCCTCTGCCTGGTTCCCTGTAGCTTTGCTTTTCGCAGTAAGGGAACCACCAGAAGGCCCTTGGTGCTAGATCTCAGTGTCCGGGCTGAATGGTGGGGGTGGAGACGCTCCTTCAGGTATACAGGACCGAGGCCGTTTAGGGCTTTAAAGGTCAGCACCAACACTTTGAATTGTGCTCGGAAACGTACTGGGAGCCAATGTAGATCTCTCAGGACCGGTGTAGATAGATGTACAACCCATCTCCCCATAGTGGGGAAGACACCAGGAGACTGGGGCACCTGCTCAGGCTGCTGAGCAAATGCTACCAAATATTGATAGGTCATTTCAAGGCTCCTGTTCCTCTTTTAATGGTCATTTACCTTGAAGCCAGACTTGGACCCAACAGCCCCTCTGTATATGGAGCTGCCCTATGTAAAATTAAACAGGGTGCAGGAGCAATTCCCTGGGTGCTTTTTAAGTTTGGCTCCTGCCTAGGTCGTCTCCAGTTTATTTCCTAGACATGTCTCTCTCTGTGTGTGTTTCGATTTTTTATTTTTATTTTAAAAGCGTTTAGAAAGGGTCAAAAGCCTGGAGAAGGCGAAGTTTAGCCCCCGCCCACCCTGCTTTCTGTCTTCCTTTCCCTTTAACAGTAAACCATAAAACTAATTGGGGCGGGAGGGGGGAGGGAGAGTGGAGGCACTGGGAACTCCGCGGCGGAGACAATGGAAGCGCCGGAGGGAGGCGCGCGCGGGCCTGGGAACAGCCGCGGAGCGTCCACAGGTTCGAATCCTCTCCAGTTCACACGCCGGGAGACGCCGGAGAGGAGTAGATCCGGAGCTGCCAGTGTGGGCGGTGCGGCGGTTTGCAACGACTTCTCGCCTTTTCCCAAGGCGAGGGACCGCAGGCTTGTTGAATCCCCTTTCTATCTTACACATTTTCGAATTGGATTTCCTCCCCCTCTTCCTTTTTTGTAATTGCATGGAAAACGGAAGGAGCCGCCCGAGAGAGAGAGAGAGAAAAAAAAATTGGAATTTTGCAGGCAGTTTGGGTGGCTGGAGAGAGAGGGCCGGGAACGAACAAAAGCCGCCGAAGCAGGGAAGGAAAGGAAGCTGCTACGTCCGCCTTTGTCATACGCAAGCCGGAGAGCAACAGGATCGGGGCCACTGCTGGTTGGATGCAATGGTAATTCGGATCGAAAGAGCGCCTGGTCTTCCTTTTGTTTCCTCTACTCCCACCCCCTCGAAATCAGAGTTTTGCAAGGGTGGCAAAGGGGCCGTTCCGTGTCTGCGCTCCCCACCCCCCGGCTTTCAGCTGTGGATGTGCGGGAGGGGACTTAAGAGGAGCTCGTTTGAGAGGAGGGGGCGCTGGGGAGGGCGTCTGGTAGGACTGCTGAATCCTCCTGCTCCGATGGGCCTCTGTAGAGCCTGGGATTTGCCTGGGTAACCTGGCCAGGGGAAACAGTGGCATCGATAGCTTTGCAAAGGGGGTGTGGGGTGGGAAGCCAGGGGAATCTTTGCAATGGGGAGGAGCGGGTGGGGGAGGGAAACGGGTCTGGTACAGCGCTGGAGGGGGGCGGGCGGGTGCGAAAAAGGCGTGGATGGTGGTTGCAGGATTGATTTGGCGTTTTCCCCACTTCTCTCTCTCCCCCCCCCACTCCCGCCCCAATCTCTACTAAATTGCATCCACCGAGTATCTTTAAAACTGGAGGAAGTGGTGCGCCCGGGGAGTGGGGGCAGGTTTTGCTCCTCTGCGTGGGCTGGTCAGGTGAAATTTCGCAGGGGTTCCAAACAGCTGGGAGCTGTTGATTTTCCTGTATCCCCCCCCCCTTTTTAATCTGAACGATAAGAGTCTTAAACACACATGGGCGTGGGGAAACGGACGTTGGGAGCCCGGGGTTGCTCCGCCAGGACCAAGTTTGGAATGGCTTCATGTAGAGCATTGTGCCTAAGGGAGGTGTGTTTGGTGCAAATCGCTTGTGCAAACGTGCCCTGTTTGGCCAGGTAGCTGGAACAGTAACAGACCCAACGCCAGAGAGCCGGCGGAGTGATCGGCTGGGCAGCTGAAACGCAAGTCCGGCTTGTTTCTGTGCCTGCATACTAAGGCGTCATGGGAATGCAAGGCGGCTTCTTTGGCTTGTTGCCTGGCGGTGGCCGTTGGAGCGGCGGTGGCCTCCGAAGCCAAAGGTGTGCCTGGCTGGGAACCCGGATAGAGCGCACAAATCGACTTGGGAGACTGTAGCCATGGTGGAACGCCTGTTTTATTTAGACCTCGAAAAGCTTCTCGTTTGTGTGTGTGTATGGGAAAATTGGGTAGCTGCAAGAAAGACCCCCAAAATGGAGGAATTGCCACCTTCTGTTGGATGGAAAGATGCTACGCCCTCGCCAGGGGCATCTTCTGTTCCTCCAAGCAGGAGTAAATACCCAGAAGGGAAGGTAGGGGAATCTATTATGGGCTGTTCCAGCACCTTTTCCAAAGCTACTTGGGGGTGTGCCTGTTTAGCACAGTAGCTTGTTTGCAGTTTTGCCGGCCTTCCACGAGTTTCACAAACAGGATGAGAAGGTGATCTCCATTGCCAGTTGTTTTGCTATTGTAGCTGGACATCACTAGTTGAGGCAGTTTTCTTGCTGCCACCCCCCAGTATATTTATCAAGACTCCTTTAAATAGCCATTTGTGGTAACATCCTGTGGCAATTCGTTCCAAACATCGGCAGTGGGTCAGGAGGTACTTCCTTTTTTATTTATTTATTTGCATATATAAACATGGGAGCCTTGGAGGGCACTCCAGGCAGGATGCCTTTTAGACCATGACAGAGAAATTCCTGATAGCAGCCAGATACAACTAAGTCCAGGGCCACCTAGTGACCAGACTAAATAATGGCACTATCCACATACAGTATCTTGATCTCTTTGTTTTAAAGGAACAATAATGAAATAAGTCAGCATTGTTGAAACATCAGGTCATTGATTGATGTTAGTCATTCATCACTAAATCTTAAACACTTCCAAATAAGTTGACCCAAGAAAGTGATTTTCTGCAAAGTATCATTGCTGGGAGCCTTGTAAGATGGCTTTGGTAGAGCCTCAGAAAAGGTGAGCTTGCATTTGGCCAATTGCATTCTCAGGGATAGGGAAAACCACCAGTTTTTGTATTCCATATTCAATTTGAACATGTTGTGGGTGCTCCATTTGCTCCTTGCGAAGAAGCTGGAGCCCTAGCCTTGACCTGTTCACTGAGTTTGATATAAACTCTAAATATAGTTCTTGTACCAAATTGAACCGGCCCTAGAAACACAGTTGTAACTTCTGTTAGCTTGGAAAACTGAAGAAGCAACTTTTCCCAAGGTTGGAATGGGTGTTCCGATTTGTCTTCCCATTTGCAATGTACCTGAGCCAAATCCAGTGGCGTATCCAAAGCCCAAGTTCTGTAGCTAAAAAGGGCAATGTTTGGGTCATGTTAAGGTTTCCTGTCCTGTGTGCCAATTCGTTCTGCTTCTCCATTTCCTTGAAGGTAGCGAGGGTGGACGGTAATATGGCAAAATATATGGTAATATATCCAGCATGCCTGGAATTCTGTGAAATGCTTTGCACTGCCGGTCATGAACTCACCTGGTAGGCCAAAAGCGAACTGGGGTGTTATTCAGTTGTGCAACAATGTCAGAGCAACAAGGTGAGGCTGTACCTGGGATAGTGCCCCCCACAAACCAAATAGTGTCAACCTCCCAGTTCACCTAGATCAGCTGTGGACCTTTTCCAAGGTCTATCTAAAATCAGGGTGTAAAGACAAAAGGTTCCTTTCATGATGTTGATCTGTTTATTCTGTATAGCCACAGGATAAGATTTTATTATTTCTCATGTCCTGCCCAGCTCCAGCCCTTTTCTTTCCTCATAGACAACATTATTAGACTTTATTCCCTTATTAGACTTTCCAATTCACTTGGTGGCCCATTCTCAACAAAGTACTTAACAGTCATCTCTGAAGAATTACCAGGATATATAGGCTGTCCTGATCTGAAATATATTAAAAGGTTGTGGATTTCTATAAGTAGCTGTTTGGATTCGCCGAAACCTGCATTTAGATGCTGTTAGAGAAGAGTTCTGGAAGAATGTAGTACCTTACCGGTAGCAATCTGCTCTAACTTGTAACTCTCTGCTTGTGTTTTGAGGGGGGGGGGTTTGGCAGGTGTTGGCTATGGTATGGCCAACTTTTCTTTCTGTGATGTATTAAGCTACTGGGTTGAATCTTACCATTCTTGCGAGAAGACATTGGTGTCGTCATGGTCTAATTATTTTCCTTTTAATCAAGGTCACCAAGGGTTTATGGTCTGCGAGGAGCCTGGAACGAGAATCTGCAAAAGGTTTCAGTGTTAAAATACTAGCTAGGCACTTTTTTGTTTTTTGTGTGTAATGTTTCTCTGCTTTGGAAAGAGTTCTGGAGTAGAATGTTGCTAACATCCATTCTGAATCATGTATTCTACCTAGCTTCCGGTTGTTTGCACAAGTGCCGTGTGTATGTTGGCATCATAGAACTGCAAACGCGGGGCAGTGGAGATCATGTCCTTTATCTTTGTAAAGGCAGCCTGCTCATCTGATCTCCCAAACGAAGACGTGATGGATTTCAGTAATAGATTTAGAGGATGTGCTTCTGCGGGGTCGTCTTGCACATATTAAGCAAGATAATTCACAGTTCCAGAAAAGCATGGTAGTTCTGCTTTTGAGCCTCTGATAGCATTTATCTTCGCCTGGCATGTCTTAATTGTTGCAAGAACTTTGCCTCCGTGAAAAACGCATTTCTCCTTGTCTACCTTGAGTCCAAATTCATGGATCTAAGTCAAGACTGTCCCCTGTGTCCCCAATCTGTCTTCCAATAATGTACCTGATTGATGTCATCCATGAAGACCTCCTTTTATGCCTTGGACAAGTTCTGTCATCTTCCTTTGAAAAATCTCAGAAGCTGTTGCAATTCCAAATGGCAAGCGTTGGAAGTATGTGATAGATGGCGTCGGTGTATAACTCTGGTATTTGGTGCTTGCCAGAAACTGCTTGAGGCATCCAATTTAGTAAATATTTTGGTTCCTGTCACTTCTGGGAGAAAGTCCTCTAGTGATGGTAGCACATATTTCTCACGGGCTACAACTTCATTAAGCTTCTTCAGATATATACAGATTCATATTTTCCCAACCGCCATAATTGGAACCATTGATGCACACTATGGGCCATACGTAAACGATGTCCCTTCATCTTTCCTTGCTCCATTTCCACCTTGTTGACTAAGGGATGGGGAGTCTAAGGGTTGTTTTGCATGGTTTGATGTCTAAACAAAGCTGTGTGCACAGAATCTCCTCCTGTTAGCCGGCCTGTTTCTCCAGCCTGTCCCATTCCAGCAGCTACTCTGCGATTGAGGAGGTTATGTAGTTATGACCCCCTATCACATACATGGCAAACATATAACTGCTCTTCTTTGGTATCATTGTGCTTTAAATATATAGCGTGAATGTGGACCTACCAAGGATTCTAGAACCTCCCCGCCCTGGATAAGGCAGAAACCCTTTTACACATCCAAGGGGAAACCTAGGCTCTCTTGGATGCTCTGCCACACAAGCAAGGACAATGTGTGTGGAGCCAAAATAAAAATGGCGCTCTCCTGCTGTGGTCACTTTTTGCTTCATCTGGGAATGGTGTGCAATAGGAAAATGGCCTGTTTGTGTGCGCTTCCTGCATGGTGCTCTGGACAACTGTCTCGTTTTTCCACTCCTTAGGTAAAGGTAAAGGGACCCCTGACCATTAGGTCCAGTTGTGTCCGACTCTGGGGTTGCGGCGCTCATCTCGCTTTACTGGCCGAGGGAGCCGGCGTACAGCTTCCGGGTCATGTGGCCAGCTTGACAAAGCCGCTTCTGGTGAACCAGAGCAGTGCACGGAAACGCTGTTTACCTTCCCGCCGGAGCGGTACCTATTTATCTACTTGCACTTTGATGTGCTTTTGAACTGCTAGGTTGGCAGGAGCTGGGACCGAGCAACGGGAGCTCACCCCGTTGCAGGAATTCGAACCGCTGACCTTCTGATAGGCAAGCCCTAGGATCTGTGGTTTAACCCACAGCACCACCTGGGTCCCTTTCCACCCCCTACCTTTCTCTTATTGCTGTAGTGCTTTTTTAGAATATACTAGCCCAGCTGTTGGATCACACCAAAGGCCTATCTTGGCTAGCATTCTGTTCTCCCAGTGGTCAAGCAGACGGGAAGTCCACAAGCAGGACCTGAGTGCACTAGTGACCCCTGGCGCTGCAACTTCCCAGGGAGGAGATTGCCATCCCCTTTTCATATCCTGCTGCAAGGTTTCTTCTTGGCTTACAGCTGATAGTTTGTCTGGAGAAGACAATCCATGAGCCGAGCTATGGATAGCACACTAAGTCCAAACCATGGCTTAGCTTGCAGCAACGCAGCAGGAACCGAGGAGGAGCAAAGCTTGTGATTTCCTTTCCGGGAGCTTGTGAGTTTGCCCTAAGCCATGGTTTGGCTTGGTGTTATATGCGAATGGAACCATAAATCACTTGCGCTTACGTATATTCTTCCATTTTTCCTCCCGGATAAATATTGAATTGCTAATGGATCCTCACACCTGGGTTGCATCTTGTTGCCCTTCTGGGTTTTTTTTGTTCTTTTCTGTATTCAAAGATCAGCCTTGGCGCGCTCTGCGATGGGAAAATGTTCTCCTGAGTGCACATTGGAGCTTTTTATTTGGTTCCCCCTTCAGGCGTGAACATAGTAATTGCTGAGAAGGTGCACAGGGAGAACTGCTTAATCAAGGAGCCCTGGCTGATTGCGCTGGGACTCTTTTATTTGGCTCTGGGGCTGATCCTGCTCTCGCCTGACTTGGCACCTGTGCCTGCATTGAGGATGTGTGTCAGTGTGCAGGATCCTGCTCTCTTGAGTTTTTTAATTAAGCCGTGACTTAGCTTCAGGCAGAAGACTTGCTTGAAACCCATCTGGATTTTTTAATTTAGGTGGCGATTGGGGGAGCTGCAGCTTCTCTGCCCCCTGCTGTCTGGAGTGGTGCTTAAAGGCAGGGAGAGATGTGGGGGTCTCCATTTCGCCTGAAATGCCCGTTTCGCAGCCCTGGAAGTGGGGGGGGGCTCTGCTTGCTTATAGGGGATGGAACTTTGATTATTTTACATGCTGCTGATCGGAATCTTGGAATTCTGAATGCTACAGGAATCCACCCTGTTGGGGATTGAGACTTGGATCTTCTGCATGCAAGGCAGATGTACTGCTACCAATCTATGGCTCTTCTCCTGTATCTAGATCAGGGGTGGCCAACTACCAAGAGACTGCGATCTACTCACAGAGTTAAAGACTGGCAGTGATCTACCCCCTTTTGGGGGGTTCAGGTCAAAGTAGTTGAGCTTTTTTTTAGGGGTGCAGGGCAAACAAGTTGAGCTTTTTTTAGGGGAGCCAATCTTGTTGAGCTTCTTTGGGGGGAGCCAATGATCTACCACAGACGTCCAGTGATCTACCAGTGGATCATGATCTACCTGTTGGACATGCCTGATCTAGATGAATGATGACACTGGTCTCTTGGAGAGCTGGGCTGCAGAGGCAAAACTGAAGCCCTATCATGATAAAGGCCCAATCTCAAGGCAGCTGGCATTTCAGTGCTTTGTAGCTAAGGCTCATGAGAGATGTTGCCCATGGGGTGGTGCAGGGGCACTGCCAGCCCTGCTGGTGCCCCTGCCAGCCCCAATCTTACTGCCATGGGAAGTGGCAGCAACCTCTCCTCAATAAGGAGATGGTTGAGTTGGAAACAGTGCAGAAAAGTGTGAACAAAATTACAAAGAGGATGGAGCGCTACTCCCCTGTGAAGAAAGCTTTCTTCTTGATCTGCTAGTTTCCTGTGGACAGGGTTTTGTTTTGTTTTAAAATAAAAAATCAGAGTGTTGGAATTTTCATTTTACTGCAGGAAAGAACGTTCCATCGTGTGAGCTGGTCCCCTTCAGTCATGAAGTGAGGCAGCCACCTCTTGTGGGAGAAATGGCCCTTCGGTTCGCAGATGTGCTGTTTTCCCGCATTGGTTTCCGTGGCAGGCATTTTAGGGTGATGATATCGGTGTGAATGCAATCTCTGTTGTCTAGCAGGGAGCCTGCCATGCCACATTTCAGGCCTTCCATTTTAAGGGTTTTGTGTGGGGTTTTTGATCTGGAGATAATGAGGTGGCTGCCGGCAGCCCCTCAGTCAAGTGTTTTCATTTGCTAGGAAGGCCTGTTGGAATGAGGGCGGTTGGGGGGGGGGCTGGCTCTGTGTGGGAGACCTCAGAGCTGCAGATGGTGTGTCCTGTTGTGGTGATCAGCCTTCAAATGACCGTGAGGCAGGGGAGGGGGGCAACTGATCCCCCTCGCTGCTGCTGCTGCACTGGCAAAAACTGTTCTTGTGTTTTTCTCTTGGAAATGGAGATAATGGTCGTCTGGGAGTATGGAATTCTGCCTGTGTTAGGGGAGGAGGAGGAATTCCAGGACTTGACATTTGTGAATGTAAGGTACTAGCTTTAACTGTAATGTCCAATGCTCCCCCCCACCCCACCCGAGAGCGATCCAGCTTAGCGTGTTTATTTTATTTCACATTTAGCAAGCAAAGCTAAAAACTTTGTAGCTGCCGTGCCTGCCTGATATTTTTGCAATGCGTTGTTCCAGAGAAACAAAAGTAGTAGGAAATTTTCGGTCCCACGACGCCAGCTTGCTAATCTGTACGATTCGCCGTTTTATTCGCAAAACCAAGAGTCTTGCGGCGCTGTTTTAAAAGACGGGCAGTTTTTATTGTGGCGGAAAAACCCTGGAACCAACTTGGTCACATATGCCTCCATAAAAGCTGAGGCACTGTTGAATCTCTTGGGCATTTAGGTTCCAAAATACTATTTTTCTCCCCTTGCTACAGCAAGGCTACCCTTCTGGAACTGATACAAAATAGACAACACGGTACAGTAGAATAATATATCAAAATGACACAAACCGTGAAGAATATTCAATCATATATATATGCATATGCAACCGGAGGAAATCTACTCCATACAACGTACAAACGTCTCAAAAAGTGCAAAGAGATTCAAAAGTGCAGTGTCCGATGTGCAACAAATGTTTCACTATTATTGTTTATTCAGGGACGGACATCGTCAAATTGTTCATACATAAACACTTAACTAGGCTGAAACACTCACAACCTCAACGGTTCCTGGTTGGCAAAGCCAACTGAAGAAACAATAATAGTGAAACGGGGATAATACAAGCTAGCCGCCCGTCAGGAGAAGCAGACGTGGACTCCTGAGAGACTTTAGCACTTTATGATACTGGATTTGTTGCACATCGGACATTGCAGTTTTGAATCTCTTTGCACTTTTTGAGACGTTTGTACATTGTATGGAGTAGATTTCCTCCGGTTGCATGTGCATATATATATGATTGAATATTCTTCACGGTTTGTGTCATTTTGATATATTACCCTTCTGGAACTGGCTGTAATTATAAAATTGCAGCCTTTACCTCCCCTTTGGTGTACCTGTGGGACTCAGACCGTTCCCCCCTCACCAGCCCTGCTCTGCACTCTTGTCCAGGAGTTCTTGCTTTGGTTTTAATGCATCTTTCAGCTGTGATGTGTTTTTTGACTGGACGGAGGACAGAGAGATGAGTGGGTTGGGGATGTTTGGGGAAACTGCCTTTTGCGTGGTTTGTATGTAACTTTCTGTACAAAGGGGAGGCTCTTACCTCTTGCTCCGGCTGTACCCAATTTTGTCTTTTGGCCTGCCCACCAGCAGCATGTGGCCAGTGTAAGAAACTGGGATATATTTTAGGCAACAAATGCATCCTTAAACCAAGGTTACAGTCGCTAAAATGGAATGTCTAGTTGCCATTTTGGGGGCAAGATGGCTCTAAAGTCTTATTTTTTGAATGATGGATTCTCTGTGATTAATTCTCAGTTACACATCTACCTAGTTCAGATGACTACCTAGAGCTTTGAGAGAGCTTTAAGAAGACAAGTCACTTGAACCAGGGACAATCCACATGTATATTGGCCAATTCCAACCTCTTAACGGCGACTGCTCCTGTTCAGGCTGCACAGAAAGAGCAATTTGGTTCCTGAAATTCATTCCGATTGTGCAGATAAAATATAACTGGGGGAATCCTACAGGGTGGGTTATTAGTCTGTGAAAACAGCCCAGACCCTCCTGGCAAGCAGTTTCTGGTCTAATTAATTTAGTTTCTAATGGAAAATTGACACCTTTCTCTCTAAAGGCTCCCATGTTGTGAGTTATGACGCACAATTGTAGGGGCAAGAAAAAGGTGAGACATTTATATGGAGAGATATTTATACACTTAAAAACTGTGGTGTCATCCTAAGGAAGAGACAAGAGGTGGCCTGTCCTTTTGGAATAGCTTTGTTGTGGTTTGTGAATGTGTTGTGCTGGAGAGAGAGAGAGAGAGAGAGAGAGAGGCATAGGGGAGCAGTTTGCTTTCGCCTTATCTGTAGAGGCCTAGGAGTCTTCAGACTTTCTCCTTGTCTTCCCCATCACTTCTCTCTCCCTCCCCCCCCCCACCCCGCCTGCCTGCTACTGCTCTAACAGCATCTTTGCCCCTGTGGTTGGTGGCAAGGGGGGCCGGCCTGGTGTTGCACGTTCTCCACGGGGGGTGGGGGTGGTTGCAAAGTGATGGACGGGAGACGAAGATGACCCTATTGTGCAAACCCAGCTAGGCATGCTCATTTCCTTTAAGCCAGAGAAAATCCTGCTTGGGAGCGCCGTTTACCACTCCTGCCTGATGGCTACAGATGGCGGCAAGCAGAGGATGGAGAGAGAGTGTGTGTGCATGTTTGGGGTGTAGCCATGAGCACCTCAGCTGCGGAGGCAGGTGTTGAGCTCTTGCATTACTGCAGATTTTGTAAACGGCTTCCACCTGTTTCTCCCATCAGCAGGTGCACAGTGGACTGCCTCTCTTCTTAATGCTACAATAGACTTTTTAAAAAGAAATTCTTTTGCTTAACAGGTAAGAACACAAAGAGACTGCCGGATCAGTCTAATGGGCCCATCCAGTGCAGTTATTATGTTATGTATTTTTATATTGTAAACCGCCCTGTGGTCCTTGGGTGAGGGGCCGCATGTGAATTTAAAAATAAAAATAAAAATATAGCATCCAGTTCTCACAGTGGCCATCTCGATGCCTGTGGGAAACTAACAAGCAGGACCCCAGCACAGAAGCGACTCTTCTCCCCCCCCCCCGCTGTTTCCAGCAACTGGTATTCAGAAATATTTCTTCATCGTGGCTAGTTAGCCTAGAAAGTCTTACAGGTCCATCATGGCGCCTGGCTGGACTGATGGGTGTTGTGGTCTTAAGATGCCTGGTGGGCACCAGGTTGTCAAATGCTGCCCTAGATGAGCTGTGGGATGCTTTGTCTTGCTCTGGTTTGTCTTCCCGGTGCAGGCAGAGAAATGCCTTTGTTTCACAAGGATGCAAGGAGAGGCCTCCTCAGTCACGTCTGTCTAGTGCAGCAGTGGCCTAGCAGATGCTGTCAACCAAGGCAGGGTGTGAGGGCAGCCATCTTCCCTCCTTGTTTGCCCTCTGTACCTTGTACTCAGAGCTCCCTTTAAGCATTCTATTAAGATAGCACACCTAATTTTCCTGGGTTGGTGCCTCCTCTTTCCATGAGTTTGTCCACTCGTTTAAAAGAAAGAAACGATCAGACTTGTCGCTATATCGTGCGGCGTTGAATTCCGTGAAAATTTATACCCCAACTATACAGTGCGTACAGTCGTACCTCAGAAGTTGAATGGAATCCGTTCCCAAAGTCCATTCGACTTCCAAAACGTTCAGAAACCAAGGCGCGGCTTCCGATTGGCTGTAGGAAGCCCCTGCAGCCAATCGGAACCCGTGGAACCCATGCTGGACATTCAGGTTCCAAAGAACGACCTTTGAGCCATCTGGCCCCCAAATGGCAACTAGGCATTCCGTTTTGGCGACTACGTAACCCTGGTTTAAGGAGCCATTTGGTGCCTAGCTTATATATATGAGTTTCTAACACTGATCAACAGCCCACCTGTATACACCATTATCTATTCTATTCCTAGCTAGCCAGGTCTTGAGCAGGAAGAAATCTTTCCCATCATTGGAGATGCTTGGGATTGAACCTGAGATCTTCTGCGGTCAGAGCAGACACTCTGCCACAGAGCCAAATCCTTTTGTTAGAGGACCTGGTCTCTCTTTATGGCCTTCGCAAGGCTGAATTGGTCTTGCTCAATGTGAGAAGTTGCTCAGTAGTAGTAGTAATCCTGTCCCGCTGGGGCCCACCCTCTCTCTCCCTTCTTCTGCAAAATGGGGGGTTTTCAAGTGGGTTTCCTGCATTAAACCCCAAACATTTAATCAATTGCCCCCATGCTGACTCAGTTTCGGCCCTGTGGGGTTCCAAATGCAGAGGAAAGACCCCCGCAGGGGTGGTCTCCTGTGTCGATATGCCCTGCTGATGTGGTCACATTCAGGCGAGAGCCCCTGCAGCGCAGAATATCTCAAATTGTTCCCAAGAGTTGCCCTGCGTGTGCATATCCAGGAAGGGTTTGGTTCATCTGCCCTATTAATGTGGGTTTCCTAACCCGCCCAGTCCCAGGAATACCCGGGGAGCTCCTCTTTGCCTTGGCTGAATCTGCACTGATTTTCACCTTCCTGGAAGATTTGGAAGTGGGCAGAAAGGGAAACTGTTCAGATCCGCTTCACTTCGTAAGCTGGGGAAGAGCCCACCCGCTTCTCTCACCCCCGCCCCCAGATCTACGATAATTACGCCTCTTTGGGTAACTGTTGCACCAATAACTGTCAGCTCTTTAAATCGACGAATTAGTAGAACGGTGACGAAGCGGCTGCTAATTGCAACCAAGAAAACCCCCAAGTTAGTTAGTCTACCATTATAAAACCATGTAATTAAATTCCAAACTATTGCTTGCAATCAATTATTTACAGCCAGCCGTGTTCTGCAGACGCAAACAGACGGCAACCAAGGGCGAGGGACCAGATGCTTCGTCTGAGCTTCCTGGTTCTGGAGCACCAGAGAAGAGCCCCAAAACAGTGGCAAATTACTGCTTTAAATTGAAGCAAAAAGACAAGCTCAGTGACTCTTTAAAAAAAACAAAAACAAAAATGGGTGATACTTAGTTTTTAAAATAAGATGCTTTGTACTGTATTAGGTTCTGCATCTCATCCATTCAGCCCAGGACTGTCTGTTTCGACTGGGAGGGTCTTGGGCAGAAGGAAGTCTCCTCTGTCAACTGGCAACCTGATCCTTTAATTAGATTTAATTAGAGATGCTGTGGCTTGAACCTGGGACCTTTTGCATGCAAATCATGTATGTGCTGTGCTGCTGAGCAACAGTTTTCTTAAATGGCCAGACTCCTACAGGATCAGAGAGAACCTCTCCTGCTACTTTTTGTTTTTAGATGGCACCGGGGGGGGGGGGGCAATTGGAGCACTGGCAGGGAAGGGGCTGCAGCTCAATGGCATCTCCCGATAAGGCTGAGAATGCCCCCTGCCTGAAACCCTGGAGAACCCCTGCTGGTCAGTGCAGTCAACACTGGCCTAGTCAATGGTCAGACTTGGTATTTCTGGAATCTGTGTTCCTTAATGTTATTACCATGTTGGATCAGGTAAATGGTTCTGTTTTTGGTCATGGCTAGCCTTGCTCCTCCAGGATGATGCTCCCAAGCAGGACATGGAAGATGATGGCTCGACATTTGACCTTCAGAGGTACAGTACCACTGTACATGGAGGTTCCATTTTAGTGATCTTGGGACATAGCGGTTGGATCTCTTAAGCCAAGTGGCCACCAGCTTATTGTAACGGCATAGCTGTGCAACCCCAGCAGGACATTTGCTGCCTGCCAGACGTGTGTTGCAGCCTGCCAAGTGACAGTCTTAGCAATCCCTGTGTGTTAGCAGTACAGAGTATCTGGTTCATAGAGGTGTCTGGCCTTCTGAGTGTGGAGGTTCCACTTGACTATCATAGCAATTAGCTGGTTAGTACAACGCCGAGGCTTGACGTGGTAGGCGCCTGCCTTTCGGCACTGTGCAATATTCAGCTATAGGGCAGTGATCATCGAATGCAAGGCAGTCAATTGACAGTAATTAGCAGGTCAATTGTCCATCTACCCAGCTCTATAGACCCTTGGGCTGTCTCGCATTTCAAGTTTACTAGCTCTGCAAGAAGAATCAAATGTGAATAGTTGAGTTGTGAAACTGAGTAACAAGGTACAGTGGAATATGCTGGTTGCCAGACTGCTGTGATAGAATCATAGAATTGGAAGGAACCCTGAGGGACATCTAGTCCACCCCCTGCAATGCAGGAATCTCAGCTAAAGCATCCTGCCCACTAGTTACTTCTTTCAAGCCACCTCCCCAACCACCCCAATAAGAAACCAGCCCCTCTCCAGCCCAAACCATCCAACTCTTACTTTAGAAACCATTTTGGATGAACTCGTTCCTATTTGGCAGCAGAAGGAAGCCGAGTCAAATGGCGATGACCTCTTAAGCGAGCCCTCGCCAACCTGGGGCCCTCCAGGTGCTTGGACCACACCTTATAACTTGCAAGTTTACCTGTAAGATCGCCTTACCCCATATATGCCTGTTTGACTGTTTCGATTTGTAGAATGCCCTGTTACAGGTGACACACAATATCCATTCTGTGTTTGTAAGAAATTGATCTTTGGAACTCCCTGCCTATTGACATCAGGCAGGCAGCTTCACATTTACTCTTTTCGATCCCTGTTTAAAAAAAATTTGTTGAGGCAAACCTACCCAGATATGTGGAACTCTGGCGGGTGTTTTAATCTGTTTTTTAAGCTTACAGATTTAAATTACTCTTTGAATGTTTTAAGTACAGTGGTACCTTGGTTTACGAACTTAATCCGTTCCGGAAGTCCGTTCTTAAACCAAAGCGTTCTTAAAGCAAGGTGTGCTTTCCCATAGCAGTGTGGGACTCAATTTACAAATGGAACACACTCAACATATTCTGCTTCCAAGGGAAAGTTCACAAACCAAAACATCTACTTCTGGGTTTGCAGCATTCTTAATCCAAGTTGTTCATAAACTAAGCTGCTCTTAAACCAAGGCACCACTGTAGTTGTTTTCAACTGTTGTTTACTGATAATTTCATTACAAAATAAAAAAATTCCTTCCAGTAGCACCTTAGAGACCAACTAAGTTTGTTCTTGGTATGAGCTTTCGTGTGCATGCACACGAAAGCTCATACCAAGAACAAACTTAGTTGGTCTCTAAGGTGCTACTGGAAGGAATTTTTTTATTTTGTTTTGACTATGACAGACCAACACGGCTATCTACCTGTAACTGATAATTTCATTGTTTTGCTCTTTTTGTAAACCACTCTGAGGTTTCTTTTACATTCATGTGTTTCATAAATTTTATGAAACGAGAAACGAAAACATCTCATCAGCCCACAACGGCACAATGAGGCATATCGTCCACAGGGCTACAGGCCCCTCCTTTTCAGCTGATGTGGGTGGGCGGGGCCTGGTGGACACCCCCTGTCTTTCACATACCGGTGACTTGAAAGGGCCAAAGGGCCAAAACACTTGATTTCCCTGCCTTTTGGAACAGTCTGGACACGCCTTGTCTTGCAGATAAGTCCAGAGACATTGCTAGGCTATAAAGTGTCTGGAGCCAGCAACTTCCAAGGCTGGTTCTTTGTTGCTGTGCATTGATGGCCTGGAGGGGTAGAGAAGGAAGGGAGGAGGAGAAATGACTCCTCCAAGTTCACAACTATTTCTTCGGCTTGTTGCCTGGAGGGAAACCTTTATGTGATATATTTGACTACGCCTGCCTTGCAGTGAAGCCCTTGTTGCGTGTCCACTGGATAGGCAAGTTCCTCTGGAGTGTACCTAGGGTTGCAGCCTCAGTTTCTGTGCTGTGGCATGGATGGGTTCATACCAGTGTTTCTCAAACTCTGGTCTGCAGCTGTTGTTGGACTACAACTCCCATCATCCCTAGCCAGCAGGACCCAGTGGTCAGGGATGATGGGAGTTGTAGTCAAACAACAGCTGCAGACCAGAAGTTTGAGAAACGCTGGGTTATACTCTGCCCCTCCAGGCTAGGGGCGAGACTGAGCCACCTTTGTAAAGTATTAGACCAAAATGATGATGCTTCACTGGGTGACAAAAAATAGAATGCAGAGCATTCCACAAACAGGGTGCCACTGCAGAAAAGGCCCGTTCTCGTGTTGCCGCCCTCCGGACCTCTCATGGAGGAGGCACACAGAGAAGGGTGTCACATGATGAATGCAGAGTCCAGGGTCGGTTTTTATGGGGAGAGGCGGTCCTTGAGGTACCCTGAAGTCCTGGGATCAACATGGTGCGGATTGACAGTGCAGCGCAATAATGCACGGAAGAGGGCTTGTTTGTCTCCTATTTTGTGTTCCGTTCCTCATGTCAAGTGTACTTACGATGGCTGTTTATGGGCAGTGGCTTGAACAGCAATAAGATAATCACTGAGTGACTCTCCTTATCCCAGGCGTAGTGGAGGCTGCTTTCTTGCTTGCTGATCTCCCATTTTGGGTTTGGTCTTTCCACAGCTTGCTTCCGGAATCCCTGCATCGCGGCCGTTGTAGATGTTGAAAGCTGGGGCTCTCCCCACGGAGTGGGACGGGGCGGGGGGTCTGACCCCAGCTGCTGAGTGCTTTGAAGGCTCCATGATGCCCAGCCACTTGCAGGACTAAGTGGATGGTGGGGGAAGCCACTGGACCGTCATCCGTGACTGCGCCTTGGTGTGCCACCAAGTTGGTGAGTATTGCTTAATGCAAGGCGGGGGTTGGGGGGTGCGCATTTGGAGTGCAGACCTCACGGTCTCTGCCCTATCCAGAATTTGCTTTTCTTTTCTTTTTTAAGTGCATTTCTTTCTGAGAGAAGTGTCTACCTGCTGAAATCTTGGAGGTGGGGGGTTGAAGACTCACAGGCCTGGGAGCTAAATGTAGCCCTCCAGGCATCTCTTTCTGGCCCTCTGATCTCTCCCCCAGGACACACCTCTCATCCTGGGCGTTTCTGATTTGTTTGAATTTGTTCTCAAATGCTGATAGATAATGCCTCTTGCTTGCCTGCATGGAGGATAAGAGGTGTTTAAGTGTGTGTAGAAACTAGCCTATTATACAAAGGTGAAATCTGCATTAGTTGCTCTGCCCCACTTACACCTCTGGCCCTGCCCTCCACTGGCATTTTGCTCTTGGAAGGGCTGTGTAGAAGGGACTGTGGTGGCCCTTGGACTGAAAAGATTATTTGCCCATCTTGGAAGGGTCTAGAAATCCTTATGGTAGGAAGATTTCTTTATTAGTAATTATTATTTATTGTTCGTAGTAGTTTTGATCAAAAACAAAACTTAGAAAGATTAAAAGGAATAGTAAGGGCAGAGAAGTGTGTGTGTGTGTGTGTGTGTGTGTGTGTGTGTGTGTGTGTGTGCATATTTTGTCTTAGCTGCTGTTTTTGGAAATATATATATAGAGAGAGTCAATAGTGAGTTCATGAACCAGGAAGAGAGTTTGGTCTTCAGCTTGCTGTGGTTTGTCCTCCTAGTCAGAATGAACCACGTGGCAAGTCAGTGAGAGGATGTCTCTAGGACCAAATAAATCTTGATTACTGGTACATGTCTCTGCCCAGAATGAGGCGATGAGCTCATGATCCTAAGATTGCAAGATGTGTTCATCCTTTATCTGCTGCTTGGCTGTAGCCCTCTTCAAGCAATCTTTCGGTGCTGTGGACAAGAGGGGTGGTGCTGGGCTCCCTAAGCTTCACACCTTTGCATGTTGAACAGGAAAGTCTGAAGGAGAATACAGTGGTACCTTGGTAGTTGAACGGCTTAGTTGTCGAACAAATTGGCTCCCGAACGGCGCAAACCTGAAAGTGAGTGTTCCGGTTTGCGAACGTTTTTTGGAATCCAAACGTCCGATGTGGCTTCCGCAACTTCTGAATTGAGTGCAGGAAGCTCCTACAGCCAATCGGAAGCCGTGCCTTGGTTTTCGAGTTGTTTCGGGAGTTGAATGGACTCCCGGAACAGATTAAATTCGAGAACCAATGTACTGCTGTATTTTCATATTCAGCTGAATGTGCTTCGAATCCTCCACTGGTTTTTCCTTGCGGGGAGACTCCTGGAGCTGCAGGAGGCTCCTAGCTTCAGACAGTCGCTCTGCATGAGTTGAGAGGGTGATGGGCTGTGAGGGCATGAGAAAAGAAGAACCTGGTGCCTGCATCAGACCAAGGGCCTGTCTAGTCCTCTGGGAAGGACAGCTCAAGCAGGGCATGAGGACAACAAGACCCTCCCCACTTGAGATTCCCAGCAACTGGTATTCAGAGGGCACCACCTCTGATACTAGAGTAATGTACAGCCATCATTAGTAAATACTGTATGTACCCTCCAGACATGGTGACAGTGACCCTCCCTCCCTTGTTTTCATAACACTCAGTGGCTTGTGTGTGCCAGGGTGGGTGGGTGTACACACTTGTGTGGGCTCCAACGAAAATGCTTGTTCTATTGCCAGCCCTAGCTCAATGTTTCCTAAACTTCCAATCTGTGATATGGTTTTAAAAAAAGAAAGAAAAACTTTCCACTGTTCAGAATCAGTGGATACCTGATGTTTATTTGACTTATTTTGCTTTTGTTTGCTAACATGCATGTTACTAATTTAAGTTTCATGTAAAGATTTGCAAAGTTTTTTCCATTCACCCAAAGTACCTGAGATCCAATGTTTGCATGGGTTAGAGGAAAATCATAAAATTCACTTAGGCTACAATCCTATAAATAAAAAAATTGTCCAGTAGCACCTTAGAGACCAACTAAGTTTGTTCTGGGTATAAGCTTTCGTGTGCATGCACACTTCTTCAGATACACACGAAAACTTACACCCAACTTAGTTGGTCTCTAAGGTGCTACTGGACAATTAATTTTTATTTATTTATTTCGACTGTGTCAGACCAAGATGGCTACCTTCCTGAATCTACAATCCTATAAACGCTTAAGGTTACTCCCACTGAGTGTAGTGGAACTTACTTCTGAGTTGACATGTGCACGACTGCACAGCAGGTTTTTAAATGTTACAAACATATTAAAATCCTGACTTCAAAATTATTTTTATTGCACTCCTTGTATATATTTTAAAGTGTGACCATTAGTGTATATGCTTCCTTTCATAGTTTAGGTTTTTAAAGTAAAAATGTCACTCAAAACTATTTTTAACATATTTATTTTAGCAGTTCTTAAGAGCTATGCACATAAAATATATGTACTTTCTATGGAAATTTAGCTGGAAAAACAGTTGGTTACAAATGTGATTTTAGACTTGACTAGGTTTCTCAGTTGCACTTGTTTTATGCCACTAATACATATTTTAAAAAACGATGTATTTCTTAAAAGTGGGTTTTCTGCCCCAATTTTCCACACAAGTCATGGACATTTTTTTCTCTTTGGATGATGCTCTGCAGAAAAGGTTCCTCCCCTCCCACTCCCCACTGCTGCTTCTGGTTGCTGAAGCATGTTTGTTTTCTGACTTCAAGGCAGAGGTATGCCAATTCATGGTTTGAAATGTTTACTTAAAATAATCTCCTGTCCTTAGCTAAATAAAACTGGTTCTCTTCCTTTTGACGGGAGACTCTGGGAATTGGAACTGGCAACCTTCTGCATTGCAGAGCACGTGCAATTAAGTCCCTGGGCCTTGCAGGAGCTTTCCACCCAGATCAGCAGCTCATGCAAAACCACAGTGTGGGCTTCTCTGAGGGCAGGTAATATCTACTCTGATGCATCTGGTGAAAGTTAAGCATTGTAGGGTGAAGAACTGTGCTTCTGGATGAGTCACTGTTCCGGGCACACATCTCCTGAAGGCAAGTAATCCTGCCACATTGCTACAGAGGATTATTAGGTTGCTTCCAGTAGCGCATTGTAGAGGTCTGGTAGTATGACCCATTAATTCCCCACCCCACCTGGAGGCTGGCTGGAAGGAAATTAGGCCAGAGAATGCCCCGTGGAGAGAGAGGCAGCCTCCTCCAAGTCTGGGTAATCCTCCTTCAGGACAGACTGCACCATGCAGTCACACCCTATGCAGCTGAAGCTGCCTGCTCCCCAGTGTCAGGAGGTGGCTGGACCAGAACAGCAGCTCATTCAGAGATGCAGTGGGAACCCTCCCCCCCATGTCCAGTGCCCTAGGAAACTAGGAAGCTGCCTTGAATGAACCATAGTTTAGTATTGCTTATGCTGACTGGTGGTGGCGTGCCAGGGCTTCACCAAATGATATTTTCCCAGTGACCTTCTGCACGCAGAGCAGTTACAGTGCCACTGAGCTGCATCCCTAAGTCTGGGGCCTCACAGGAATCATTTTAATGTACCGTAGCTTAATTTTCTACCGCACATCCTTTGGGACTGATTCCTAATCAGAGGCCCTCCCCAATCCCAGCTGGGTGCTGAGAACAAGAGAGGGTGTCTTTGGTTTTTTATTTTTGCCTTTTCCACTGCCATGCCTTCCTCTTTCCCATAAATCTCTCCCAGAGACACCGCATAACACTGTGAATAAAATTGAGAAAATGCAATGCCCGACCCCTGGTTCTTTCCAAAGAGGCCCCTCGTCCTTTGGCCTGTTCTAAATTTTTCATCCTCCTCCTCCCCGCATCTTCTGCTGCATTGTTTCTTAAGAAAACCCTCTGCCTCCCTCCAAACAAACTTCGGAATAGGGGTGGGGAGAAGGCGGGGAGGCAAGGGAACACTCCCCCCCCAGTTACTCCCCCCCCTTCTGCTTTAGTTCGCTTTGGATGCTGCCCTGCAAGCTCTCGGGCCTTGTTGCCATCACCTAGGCAACCAGGGTGTGCATGTTTGCAGGGCGAGCTTTTGTTTCCTCTTGTGATAAATGTGCAAGAAAACCTCCTGGCATCTTGCACAAAAGGCCACTCTCTCCCCACCGCCGCCCGTTCTTCGTCCTCTTTCTTTCCCCTCTCCCCATATTCCTCGTTTTCGTCTCTTTGAGGCGAAAGAGTTTGGACAAGAGCAAAAATTCCATCTCTTCTCCTCACTAAGCACACACCCCACTTCCTTCAGTGACATGAGTCCTATTCCTTGCCTGTGCTTTGGAGGCTGCTCTGTGAAGGGGGAGGTCTGCTGATTGCACATAGGCCCTCCCCACAATTGGGAACCCCACAGCAACAGTATGGGAGAAGGGCTGCCCATGTGCCCCCACCTCCATGAAGTCAGGCCACAACCCCACCATACCGTTGTTTACTGAGGGTACTGAGAGTTGTGATGAGACGCGGCAACCCCCTAATTCCTCTTCTGGAGCAACAATTCCCAGAGTGGTTTATCAATTCCCTCCTCACAGGGAACCTTGTGAATTGTAGCTCTGTGAAGGGGACAGGGGTCTCCTAACAACTCTCAGCACCCTTAACAATGACTCCCCTCCCAGAATTCTTTGGGAAAAGCCATGACTTGATAGTGGTACCATAGTTCTTTAAATGCCTACCCTCCAACATTTCTCTGATGAAAATAGGTTCATATTATTTAATAATAATATAAATAAATAGTAATATACATACATACATACCCCACCCATCTGCCTGGGTTGCCCCAGCCACTCTGGGCAACTTCCAACATATAAAAAACATAATAAAACTATGTAGGGTTGTCTTCAGATGTCTTCTAAAGGTTGTATAGTTACTTATCTCCTTGGCTCTGAAGTTGCATAACTCCCAACTCTGCAACATTTCTCCGATGAAAATAGGGATGTCCTAAGGAAAAGCAGGACATTCCGGGATCAAATCAGAAACCGGGACGGCTTCTGTAAATCCAGGACTGTCCCTGGAAAATAGGGACACTTGGAGGGTCTGTAAATGTATGGTGTCTCTGGCCCATGCTGTGCTTTGCCTGCTTTTACCCCTCACACGGGGAGAGCCCGTGACTGTGATCAATCACATCCATCTCTCTGTGTGCTGAAAAGCCCGGGTTCAATCCCTGCCATTTCCAGCTAACAGGATATTGGGGAGCAGAACTGGCGGAGTCCTTGGTGAAGCTCAGCCACCTTTGGTCGGAGAAGACGCTCTGCATGGTTGCCAGTTGCCCTGACCTGGTTGGGAAAAGACCCTTCCCATGTAGACAGTCTTGTTTGCAGTTTAAACCTGCCTTTAGGCCATGCCAGGTGATTTGCCCACCCAGTAGTGCCTCAGCTTCCTGAGGTACCAGGCTAGGAAAGGTCCGATTCCATTTAGCTGCAGAGGGCCTGGGATAGAGTCTGGGAGCTTCTGCGTGCCGAGAGCAGGCCATTATTCTGAACCAGGGATGGGGAACCCATGGGGACTCTCCAGGTGTTGTGGGACTACAACTCCCATTGGCCAGGCTGCCTGTGGCCGATGGGATTCTGAGTCCCACAACATCTGGAGGTTCCTCATCCCTGCTCTGAGCTGGCCTGTCCCTTTGCTGCCTTTAAGCCCAAAGCAGAAGCGCCGCGGTCTTATTTCTTAGCCATACGGTTGATTGCACATTGAGGACATTTTGCCTCCTTTCATTCTCCTCTTAGCTTTCCCTTTCTTTCCACACCCCCCCCCCAGTTTCCCATAAAACTATTGCCAAGGAAGCCTTGTAATCTGGGGAAAGGGTGGGGGCAACTCTTCCAGCTGAAGCCTCTTGCAGTCCTGCTGTTCCAGAGGGGGGCCTCTGGCGCTTTTGTGTTTGGGCTCTGTTTTGCTGAGGCGGCTCAGCGTGGTCTGTTATTGCTGCTGCTTGCTGTTGTGTTTTGGCCTGGTCAGGCTCTGGGATAGAGGACGTAGGTCCATTTTGCAGAGGGGAAAGCTGAAGGCCAAGATGAGGAAGAGATAAATAAAAAGGGGGCTGGGTGGTAGTTAGGAGGACTCGGTTGAAGGAATGCACGATCAGTACAGTGTCGCTTGAGCAATGGGATTTGGCTTGAGCTGTTTTGTTAGTTGCATGACTTTGCATGCAGTTAAAACAATTATTTTGAAGCAGGCAGGCGGGGAGGGGTATCCTGCTTCTGGGTGATTCACACACGTGGCAGCACAGCACCTCTGTGAATGGGGAAGGCCTCTTCTAAGGAAAAGCCTGTCTGCAGTTTTTTAAAAACCAATATTTATAATACAAGTCATTTTTAAAAATAGTCATTTATCTTGCAAAATTTATGTACCCCTCTTGATTGCAAGAAACAACCTCCAAAGTGGTTTCAAAAACAAATAAAATATCAATGAAATCAGTTAAAAAGCAGCAGTTTCAAACATTTGAATAATGATTAAAATCAAAGGTAAAATTATAAAGGGCTGCCTAAATAATTGGGGACGCTGTTTTTGTTTATTTTAAAAAAAGTTTCTGAATCAATGTTTGTGTGTTTTTGGGCTCGTTGAGCTCTGGGCAAGCCAGGGGAAGAAGGGATTGCACCTTGGAAGTAGAACATCTGCTTTGCATGCAGAAATTCCAGGTGACATCTCCAGGGAGGCTGGGTAAAGACTCCAGTCTGAAACCCTGGACAGCTGCTGCAGTCAGTGTAGGACAGCACTGATGGATTAATAAATCACTTTGAGGTTTTCCCCCCTCCAATCAAGTGGCATATAAATTTTATGAAAGGGATAATAAAAGGCAGACTTTGTAAAAGGTAACTTCTGACATCCCTAGAGGAACATAGTCTTTGCCAACTGGTGCCTTCCAGATGTTTTGGATGACCAGATTCATCACAGAAACATAGAGGGACCCCCAATGGTCATCTAATCCAATCTCAACTAAATCAGTCTGATAGGTGTTGTAGACCCAAGCGACAAGGGCTGATGAGAACATCTGGAGGACCCCAGGCTGGGGGTGGCTGCTGTAGTGTGTATTGGATTGAGTGGCTTGCCCAAGGCTCCACCGGGAATTAGTGGCAGGGCTCTCCTCAACCCCTTGTCTCTGGCTTTCTCATTTTGATTTCCAAAGAAGCATTGGTGTGCTGCCTTTATTATCTTAACTAGCCGCAGGTGCTGCTGACTTGGCTTTCATCCATTCCGTAGCCGCCATCTTTAATTGGTCCATGGCCTTCCCCCTTGCCTTTGTGTGCCGGGGTGTGTTGCATGTAAAAGGGGTGTTTTTGGATCAAAACCCAGATTGGGCTGTCAACTTGCCCCGCTGCAGGTAGATCCAGTTCTCCACCTGCCACAGGCAAAGCCCTTTTTGCGCTCCTCCAACAGAAAACCTTTTCTCTAATCCTCTGGCATTGCGCAGAGCACGTAAATCCTCCCTTACCTTCCTTTTGAACTGGGGGACTCCTTGGCAGTGGTTTTGGGCATGAGCTTGCAAGGTGCGCTGGGGTGGTCGACCCGTGGTTCAGATTCTGGGAGAATCTGGAGAGAAGTGGCTGAATCTTATCTCCTTTTGGGGCCTGGCCTGCGGGGAGGGAGGGTGGTGGGACACGCCTTGTTCGTTCCTGCAGTTGCTCCCCCCTTCCCTTCTCTCCCCCTCTACCATGCACACGTCTGCGCTTTTGATTCGGGAATGGTGCAGGTAAGTCATACCTGGAGGCCCTGAGAGGAGAAAAGTGGAAGGCCTGGTAATTAAACAGCAGCTGGGCACCATCAAAGCATCGCTGGTGGAGCTGCTCCCCACCCCTCCTTTAGGGACCCGCACCCTGCACTGATTCATGTGACCCATTTGAGGAACAACACGGAGAGCCCTTGTAGGTTTCCTGCTTGTTTTGGCAGCCAGGTCCACATCTGCTCTCCTCACTCCCAAGCCCGGCAGCAGAATTAGAAACTCAAGATATATAAGCTAATTTCCAAATGGCAGCTTAAATCTACCAGTAAGTTATGGTCTCCACAACGGACTGTCTAGTCACCTTTTTTAAATGATGAAACAACAACAAAAAATGTCATTTCTATACCGCTTTATATTTTAAAGGGGAAAAAATCTCAAAGCAGTTTACAACACATTAAAACATCAAATAATGCAGAAACAAATAGCAACAAGACATCTGCACAGATTAGCTGACTTGTGGGGCAAGGGAGAAATCCTCACCTTTGGCCACAGGAATGCAGCTTTTTGCATTTTCCTTTTTTTAAACCTGCCTCTGTATGGCTTGTTTTTGGAGCAAGTCCCCCTTTTCGCGTTGATAAATTTGGTTTAAATAGGTTACAGGGTTGGTGACCAAAAATGGAGTAGCTTAGGTTGGCCAGCATCCTGTGACATCATTTGGGATATGTGTGATGGGGTCTTTCCTAGACCAGCCACTGGTGGAGGGTGGGCTGCTTGGCTTGTATGGAATGGAGGTGGCAGAGCCCTCCTGTTCGGCCTGCTTGCTTCCAGGACTTTACTAGCTCAGGCCTCCCCCCCCCACCTCCTAAACGGCACATATTTGGACTGTGAAGAGCTGACAGAAGTACTTGTGATGGCCCCAGGGTGGTGAGATTGCCCACAAACTGGGATGAGGTAGAAGGAGAACAGGCTTCACCCTCAAGACCCTGGAGGGGTGTGGATAAGATAGTAAACAGAGCGCACAAGAAGGCTGCCTCAGATCCTCTTGTGTGTAATAAAGGCCAGAGTTCGTAATGACATGTTTGCATCTCGCCTCTGCCTTCCTTGGTCGTAATGGGCGCCTGCATCTCCTCCAGGATGCAAGGGCCAGCCAGGTGTTTTCCAGGACACTTCTGAGGGAGGCTGCAGGTGGAGGCAACAACCCCCATCTGTTGATTGTCCCCAGCATGTGGTATGCAGATGTTGACTGGGTGCTGCTATTATTATTATTATTATTATTATTTTATTAATTATTCCCTTCACCCTAAGGTTGCAGGGCAAGGTAAAGGTAAAGGTACCCCTGACCATTAGGTCCAGTCGTGGACGACTCTGGGGTTGCGGCGCTCATCTCGCTCTATAGGCCGAGGGAGCCGCGTTTGTCCGCAGACAGTTTCCGGGTCATGTGGCCAGCATGACTAAGCCGCTTCTGGCGAACCAGAGCAGCGCACAGAAACGCCGTTTACCTTCCTGCTGGAGCGGTACCTATTTATCTACTTGCACTTGACGTGCTTTCGAACTGCTAGGTGGGCAGGAGCAGGGACCGAGCAATGGGAGCTCACCCCATCGCAGGGATTCGAACCTCCGACCTTCTGATCGGCAAGCCCTAGGCTCTGTGCTTTAGACAACAATTAAAATGCAATATTAAAAACAGTTTAAGACAATTTACAACCACAGAAAAATAAATAAATATGCATCTCAAGTGTCAAAAGCCAAGGTAAAGAGATGCAACTTCAGCATTTGACAGCTGAATTACGAAGGTGCTGGATGCATCTCTGTGCAGAGGGAATTCTGCAACTTAGGGGCTGACAGAGAGAAGGCCCTCTCCCGAGCTGCCACCCCGCTGAGCTCCTGTGGACCAGGAGGGCCCCCCTCTGCTGATCTGAACACCCGAGGGGTTCCATAGGGAAGGGAGGCCTGAATCTAAGGCTTTAAACACAAACACGAACACCTTAAATTGGGCCCAGAAATTAACCAGTGCAGGTGTTTAAAAACAAGGGTTATATGAGAACTAAACAGAGCCCCACTTCTGGGCAGTTGAAGTTTCTGAGTTGTCTTCAAGGGCAGTGAAAGATTCATGCATTGCAGGGGGTTGGCCAAGATAGTCCTCATGGTTCCTTCCAGCTCCACAGTTCTATGATTGTTTTGTGGCACCCACGACCGTCCCTTATATTTCCTCGTGAGTCCCAAAGCCCCCAGACTTTGAGGACCTCTCACCCTCATCCTGCTGGCTGCAGTGGCTCTCTGAAGTCAGAGGCAGAGTAGATCAGAAAAGCTACCGTCTACCAGCTTGGACGGTTTGCTTCGCTGGCCCAGTATTGCCCACTCTGGCTGGCAGCAGGGCTTCAGGCCATGCGAGGGGCCTTGCCCCATTCCTGCCACCCTGTGGACCTTTTTTTCTGGAGGTGCCGACTCAGAGGTGCCTCTACTTCTGCTGTTCTGGCCCCTCCCCTGGGAGAGGGGAAGAACCTGATCTGGCAGGTTGTGGGGTTTTTTTTGGAAGGCCCCTTTGCTGAGCCGGCTGGGATTCCTCCCAGAGCGCCAGACTTGCCCGGACAAGAGTCCCGAAGCCCTGCGGTGGGCGCGTTTGCCTTGGATGGCTGATTCCTTGCCTTGGCTCCAACCCTGGGCTTGCTCTGAGGCAAGCGATATCTGGAGCAGAACATTAATGCGAGCATAAGTCATGTGAAACGCTCATCCTTTTGCAACATTGGTAATAATCAAGTGGCGCTGTGCATTTGTGTGTGTGTGTGTGTTGACTTCTGGTCGCCTCGGCCTCCCTTCCCCAGGGCTGTTGGAAATAACTGAGCAAGCACAGTAAGGTCCTTTCTTGTTTGGGGGAAGATGTTCCCGCTTCCAGGAGAAGCTTCTTTGTAACCCAGACGGTCGGATTTAGAGGCCCAGGCCCATTTTAATTCTCCTAATAATAACCGGGTCTGTCTAATCACGTGATGCTGGCGAGGACCTTCGGTATCAAGGAAATCTTGTTTGTGAAACTGGGATCTATGGAGATGGGGAGAGAGCATGTTATGGGCGGGTGGGATGAGAGAAAAGCCTGAATGTATTGAGGAAAATTATGGGGTGTGTCACTCTTTTTTTGAATCGGGATCGCTGCGTCCACAGTTCCTATTTCTGAGACAATGGCTTCTAAAGTAAGAGTTGATGGTTTGGGCTGGGGAGGGGCCGGTTTCTTCCTAGGGCGGATGCCTTGAAAGAAGTCCAGTAGCTAGTGGACAGAATGATTTAGTTGAGATTTGTACATTGCAGGGGGTTAGACTAGAATTGGTGGCAGGGGGATGGCTAACCACTGTCGGGGTGGGGCTGTAGACCCCAATACAGTGGTGCCTTGGTTTAAGAACAGCTTAGTTTATGAACAACTTGGATTAAGAACGCTGCAAACCCGGAAGTAGGTCAAAACAAAATAAAAAAATTCCTTCCAGTAGCACCTTAGAGCAGTGTTTCCCAACCTAATCTAGGCAACGGCACACTTGAATCAATGAAAAAATCTCGCGGCACACCGCTCCTCCCCCACCTGGCTGCGCCGGGTCTCCTGACCCAGAGTTACCTCTGGGATCAGCTGTAGCGCGGTGCGCGCGAGGCTTCCGGTCGGGATTCTCGCGCGAGGCTGCTGTTGCTGCTGTTGCTGCTGTTGCTGCTGCTGCAGCAGCAGCAGCAGCCAAGGGAGCAGCACCGCCCTGGCTTCCGCTTCGCCACCGGGCTCCAGCAGCGCCGCTGCCACGGTCCTGTGCAGCCCTGGGCTGCAGGTCCCTTTTTCCGCGGCACATCAGCCGGTGTCTCGCGGCACACTAGTGTGCCGCGGCACACCGGTTGGGAAACGCTGCCTTAGAGACCAACTAAGTTTGTTCTTGGTATGAGTTTTCGTGTGCATGTCTCTAAGGTGCTACTGGAAGGAATTTTTTTATTTTGTTTTGACTATGACAGACCAACACGGCTATCTACGTGTAACCAGAAGTAGGTGTTTTGGTTTGTGAACTTCGCCTTGGAAGCAGAACATGTTTCTCTTCCTGTTGAGTGTGTTCCATTTGTAAATTGAGTCCCCCGCTGCTGTGGGAAAGCACGCCTTGGTTTAAGAATGCTTTGGTTTAAGAACGGACTTCCGGAACAGATTATGTTCGTAAACCAAGTTGTAAAGCAAAAATTAAGTTGTAAAGCAAAATTTTCTAATCTCCCTCCAATGCCTTGCACAAATTTAAAGTAGACACAGCACTGGGTGCAAATCTTTCTGTTCAGCAGCACCCTGATGGGAATGCACATTGTCCCCCTTCCCCAGTGTTCAGATTGATAATTTGAGGGGGAAGCAATGATAAACTCTCCTCAGATGATCTACACAGATTAAATACGGGGCAGGGCTGTGTGTGCATGTGAGAATGTGGGTTCGTTGCACCTACCGCTGGCATTTGGACCCCAGAGGGCTGCCCCCCAAAGGTTAGTGGGGTGACTTCCTGCAGATTTGGAGATAAGCCTCTCCTCTCCCTGATCCTGGTGTTTTATCTCTCGGGGATGGGGGTGGAGGGGGAAGGAGGAAGGAAGCACCTGGATTTATAGTCAATTTAGGTGTGACACAGACCTCCTGGTATATCCAGCTTTCCCACCGTCCTCTGCACAAACACATTAAAAAAAACAAAACCCTGCAGGTGGAATGCTAGCATATCAGGGAGAAGGGTTCTCACTTGAAGTGCTGCTTTTCTACATGTGGGGTATTTTTTTCTTTGTCTTTTCTTAGTAAATATGCATTAAGCATGCCAGTCCTTCAGCTACAGATTGTACCATATGCTCTCTCCCGACTTGTCTCAAGGGCTGGGCGTGGTGAGCATGGTTAAGCACTTTCTGCCTCCCTCCTTCTGCAGGTGCCCCCCTTTTTTCTTCTAAGACGAGCCCAGCTAGCCGATCAAAATAGAGTCCCTCAAGGTGAAAGTTGACTTTCTGAAGGTGCCCCTCGGCCTAAAGAAGCCCACTCTGAAAGAGGCAGCGGCTGCCTTGGCGGCTGTCCCGGGGCCTGGGAGACCCAAGTCCATCAACGTGGACCGCTACAAGGCGCGGCGCTCTGACAACATGGACAACGAGTCTCAGTATTCCGGGTACTCCTACAAGTCTGGGCATTCCCGCAGCTCCCGGAAGCACAGGTGAGTCTGCCGGTAGGGTGCACCCTTGCGCCCCCCGCTTTGAGCCAGGGGGGAGCACTTGGTTTAAACCAGGGTTTCCCAAACTTGGGCCTCCTGTTGTTGTTGTTGTTGTTGTTGGAGGAGGACTACAACTCCCATCATCCCTAGCTAGCAGGACCAGCGGTCAGGGATGATGGGAATTGTAATCCAAAAACAGCTGGAGACCCAAGTTTGGGAAACCACGGTTTAAATTGTTGCAGTGAGCTCTCAGTGTGTGGCTTCTCTGGGAGACTGCATTAATGTAACAAAGCCCTGAGCAACTTGGGTTCAGGGGGGTTCCCTTGTCTCTGCCCACCTTGTGTCTAGGAAAAGGAACATGAAGTACTGTAGCACACAGCTCTGTTCTTCGTACACCCTGCCTTATTATTATTATTATTAAATTTAATTTTAAAACAAGTCATAATAAATTCCAAACAAAATTAAAAGTTATAATATAAATTTGTCCATTGTTGCAATGTTACAAAATGATGACAGTAAGCTTTAATTCAGGGTGGATAAAAATCAATGATTTTTTTAAAAAAATCAAAAAAATCGGATTTTTTTGATTTAAATCGGATTTTTTTGATTTAAATCGGATTTTTTTGATTTAAATTGGATTTTTAAAATAAAATGCTTTTGGAGGAAAAATCTTTCTAAATATAGTCTTCTATTTAAGTTACATTGTAGTCCAAAGGCTATTCATCAGGAAATAAGGATTTGTTTTAAGTTTATCAAGTGTGCTAAAACTCAGTCTAAGTTTTTTTAAAAAATGTTTAACCACATCAGTTAACAAACATGGATACATATGCTATCATGTTATTGTTTTAGTTAAATAAATTGTTTAAATGGTTATTAAGGAAATGGTTATTTTTCTCCTTCCAATAAAGTACAGCAGAAAAGTTGTCCAAATATAAACAGTTAACTTATTAAATCTCACCATAATTTCATAATTATCTGTCTATGTATTTCTAGTAGTATAACTAAATCAGTAATTTTTGATATAACTGTAAAAACTACTCTGAAAATTTATTATTCCAAAAATAAAACCTTCACATGGTTGTAAATATTAAGATTATACCAGCAAGAATGAGTCTTTCTGTAAAAAAAATATTTAAATCAAGCCTTACTGACTAGTGATTTAAATCGAGCCTTACTGACTAGTGATTTAAATCGTGATTTAAATCGTGATTTAAATCAATTTGATTTAAATCAAATCCACCCTGCTTTAATTATACATTACCGTATCGAATTCACTGCTCACCTCAATTTTCAAAACCTTGAAACCAAAAGCACCATCAAATCTAATGCACACCCTAGTTTTCGTGAGCGAATTTGACCAAGAAAGATGCGCATTACATTCGAGTAACTAAGGATTGGAAATGTTTAATGAGCAACCCTGACAATAGGACTGGGCAGTATATTGATATATTGTCCCAAACCAGTTTGAAGCTCATATTGTGACATCGGTTTTATAGTTTTTGACCTGGCAATATATTGCAAAACATGGTTGAGTGTGCATGTGTGAGCTCAGTGGGCTAAGGGCCTGATTCTGTTCAAGGCACCTTCCTGCGGGTCCAACAGCTACAGAACTGTGGGGCTGGGGCTGTAGGTGTCTGCGAAGACAAGATGGAGGACTTGGTGGGCTGTAGCTGCCCTGAGGTGCTGAGCAGGACAGTGTCCTATTTACTTCCATGGTTCTCAGTGTTCATCTCTTCCTGCCCTCTGCCCATTGCAGAGATCGACGGGAGCGGCACCGTTCCAAGAGTCGAGATGGGAGTCGAGGGGACAAGTCGGTGACCATCCAGGCCCCTGGGGAGCCCCTGCTGGACAACGAGTCAACTCGAGGCGACGAAAGGGTGAGTGGCTTGTGGCCGAGTAAAGAGGGGAGGGCCAGTGGCCGCCACCTCCTGCCCACCTTTTCCTGGCTGGCTTTCCCAACCAGCTAACACCCAAACAGCGAGTGATTTATTCTGAGGTTGGGCTGGACAAATGTTCCAGGGAACTTCCATGTGCTTTGTTCGGTAATGGAGAGAAACAGCAGTAATGGAGAGAAACATGCGGGCAAACCTGCATGTCAGCCTGGATAGCTCAGTTGGTTAGAGCGTGGTGCTGATAACGCCAAGGTGGCTGAATCCTTATGGGACAGCTGCATATTCCTGCATTGCAGGAGGTCGAGCTAGATGATCCTCAGGGTCCCTTCCAGCTCTAAAATTCTGTGGAGCTCTGTATTTGGCGAGTCTCCTAATTGGATACAGGTTTCCTGCCCGAAGTGACGCGCAGACAGGGAAATTCTATGTGCCACACTGCTGGTGGAGCCTATAAACAAATGGAAATGTTAATTATGTAGTCAGTCTTTTTTTATCATGGAAGTTGGATATGGACCATATTCTTGTGCTTATAAACTGAAAGACAAAGGAAGGGGAAGTGTTGGGGAAGACTTAGAGGAGGGAGATCAGTTTGACAGTGTCAGGATGAGGAGTTGCACACACACACCCCAAAAAATTTGCCACCCATGAATGAGGGCAGTGCATTAGGGCCACCGTTCTAGTTTAGCCTTAGTATCAATAAGATACTTTTCTCATGCTCCGGCTGAAGTTAAAAGCACTTTTTAGCCTTTGCTCATCCAGTGGCAGGGCAGCATCAGATAGGGAAGCATGTATACCTTCTTTTTGGTTGGGGTCTCGACCTGTTAGCAAGAAATGTATCAAAAAGCCCTTGGCAATAGGCTTATCAGGGATCAAAAATATTAGGACAGAAGTGCACATGAAACACTTAATACAGAGATAGTCCCATCTGGCCCAGCCAAAATGATCAAGGGGCCGGAGCGATGCTCCTAAGAGGCAAGGTTTTGCAGCATCTGGGACTCTAGAGGAAATGTGAGTAAGGGGTGACACGAAAGAACTTTATGAAATTATGTGCGGCATGCAGAAAATGCATGGAGAAAAGGTTTTCTCCTTCTCTCATAATACTCTGGGACATCCCACGAAGTGGAATGCTGGAAGGTTCAGGGCAAACGGAAGAAAGTCCTTTACATGGCGCATAAACTGTTCAACTTGCTCTCACAGGAGGCAGGGATGGCTTTAAAAAGAGGGTTGGACAAATTTGTGGATGTTAAGGCTATCAATGGCTACTGGCCACGATGGCTCTGCTCTGTTTGCCTCCATGGTCAGAGGCAGCAAATGCTTCTGAATCCCAGTTGCTGGGAAACCGCAGGAGTGGTGAGTTGCTCTTTGTGCTCAGGTCCCGCTTGCGGGTTCCCCATTCAGGCATCTGGTTGGCCCCTGTGAGAACAGGACGAGGGACTAGATGAGCTATTGACCTGATCCTGCAGGTTCTTACAGGTGTGTGACTAGACAAGGGAGGAGCAGCACCCGTACACATGAAGAAGCTTTAAGGCAGAGTCAGTCCACCTGGCCTGTTCCTCTCTTCCGTTTGTAGCAGAAGAAAGCCGTGCTTGGGACCCCAAGACTTGACCCTTCTTCGTGCAAGAAGGTGTCCTACCACGAGGTGTCTGCCTGCTCCCTCACCTGCCCTTGCTTGGCCCTTTCCCTTTTGCAGGACGACAACTGGGGAGAGACCACCACGGTGGTGACGGGCACGTCTGAGCACAGCATCTCCCACGATGACATCACGCGCATCACCAAGGACATGGAGGACAGCGCCCACCTGGACTGCTCCCGCCACCTGGGTGTCTCGCTGGGCGGGGCCCTGGCCCTCCTCTCCTTCCTCACTCCCTTGGCCTTCATGCTGCTGCCCCAGCTGCTGTGGGGGGAGCGGCTGGAGCCGTGCGGGACGCCTTGCGAGGGGCTCTTCATCTCGGTGGCCTTCAAGCTCCTCATCCTCCTGCTGGGCAGCTGGGCCCTCTTCTTCCGCCGCCCCAAGGCCTTCTTCCCGCGGATCTTCGTCTTCCGCGCGCTCCTCATGGTGCTCGTCTTCCTCCTGGTCGTCTCCTACTGGCTCTTCTACGGCGTCCGGATCTTGGACTCTCACGACACCAACTACCAGGGCATCGTCCAGTACGCCGTCTCCCTGGTGGATGCCCTTCTCTTCGTCCACTACCTGGCCGTGGTTCTTCTCGAGCTGCGGCAGCTCCAGCCCCACTTCACCCTCAAGGTTGTCCGCTCCACCGACGGGGCGAGCCGGTTTTATAACGTCGGCCACCTCAGGTGAGGAAGGGCTGCAGTGGAGGGTGCGCAGGTGCTGGTACGGCATGTGCTGCTGCTGCTGATAACGACCTGCCCTTCGCCAGCACGTCCTAGGACGGGTTACAACAATTTAAAATTAAAAAAAAAAAAGGTTCAGACACGTTACGTTCACGAGAATAGAGTGGTGCATGAAAACACACATCTGGTGCTGAAGGCCAGGCTTGATTTGTTTGATTGACTTCAGTAAGATTTTTTTTTTTTTATAATACATCTCCCATCTGACAGGTAAACAACTATTTGTTGTTGACATCTGAAGGCAGCCCTTTCCAGGGGAGTTTTTAATGGATGATGTTTTATTGTGCTTTAAATACTTTATTCGGAGCCGCCCAGAGTGGCTGTGAGGCAGCCCAGTCAGATGGGCAGCTTATAAATAATGAAATTATTGCTATTGTTATATTATTAAAATGAATGAAATAAGTACGGTAACAGGCTGCGGGCACTGGAGACTCCATTAATCAATAAGTCAATTATGCTTCCCTTCATCTGAGGACCCCCTTTTCTTTCTCTGTCTCCTTGCAGCATCCAGCGAGTTGCTGTGTGGATCCTGGAGAACTACTACCACGACTTCCCGGTCTACAACCCAGCCCTCCTCAACCTCCCAAAATCTGTTCTCTCCAAGAAGATGTCTGGCTTCAAGGTGTACTCCCTTGGCGAGGGTGAGCGATCCTGGCTCTCTGAATCTTAAAATCGTAGACTTGGAAAAGGGACCCTGAGGATCATCTAGTCCAGTGTTTCCCAACGTGTCTTCAGCTGTTTTTGGACTACAACTCCCATCATCCCTAGCTAGCAAGACCAGTGGGTCAGGGATGATGGGAATTGTAGTCTGAAAACAGCTGGAGAACCAAGGTTGGGAAACACTATCTAGTCCAACTCCCTGCAATGCATGAATATGCAGCTTTCCCATAGGGGGATCGAACCTGCCACCTGGGCATTATCAGCACCGTGCTCTAACCAGCTGAGCTAGGTGTACATGTGAAGCAGTCTTGCAAATAGTCAGACCGTTGACCCACCCATTCTGTCAGCCTCTTTCCTAGGGCTCTAACCTATTCCCTTCGGTCTTCTGAATGGGAGGGCTGGGGTTTGAACCCAGCATCATAGGATCCAACTCCTAGGGGCTGAGGTCCACACACACACACACACACACACACACACACACACACACACACACACGTTGATGGACATTGCCATTCAAATGGTATGTGTATCATGTCATGTGATTGATTATGTGAAGTGGGGCTTACCTGTCCCCCCCCCAATATTTTATTCAAGTTGGTACCCCTGCTAAGCATGCAGTGGCTGCTCTTCCATTGAATTATGCCCCTTCCTCTGGTCCCCGTCCCCCCGCCATCCTGCACAGGCCTGACTCTTCACTGCTGTTTCCTCTCTCCTCTTTGGCCACATTCACACCATACATTTAAAGCACTATGATACAACTTTCAACCGCCATGGCTTCCCCTAAAGAATCTTGGGAGCTGTAGTTTAAGACTACTGAGAGTTGTTAGGAGTCTCTCTCCTCCCCCCCCCATTACTCAACCAGAGTAAAATTTCCCAGAGTTTCCTGGGCAAAGAAGGGTTGATTGTTAAGCCCCTCCGGGAATTGTAGGAGGGGAATTGGGATCTCCTAACAAACTCTCAGCGCTCTATGTGTGATTGCAAAAGGTGGTGGCCAGAATTCCAAGCCTCCTTGACCTCCCCTCTCTCTTCCCGTCCTCCAGAAAACACAACCAACAACTCAACAAGCCAGTCGCGGGCTGTCATTGCCGCAGCAGCCCGACGGAGGGACAACAGCCACAACGAGTATTACTACGAGGAGGCTGAGCATGAGCGCAGGGTGCGCAAGAGACGCGCAAGGTATGCGCAAAAGGGGATGGCTGTGTGCGCTTGTTCGTCCCACAGCAGAGAAGAAACTGAGCTTGGCTTGCCAAGTCCTTGCAGTTGACATTATGCACTGTAAACTCCTTGAGGCAAAGTTGTGAAATTTATGGAAATTCTGGGAAATCGTGCAATGCTGACTTCCCTAGCGAACCTAAACTTGTTTCATCGGTTTAACAACTTAAAATGCATTTGTTTTATAATGGCTTGTGAAATTGTGTTGTTTTTGCACATTTATGAAATTCACACGGCAACCTTTCCTTCCTTCCTTCCTTCTGCAAACGTTCTGATACCTTTTGCTCCTTTTCCTTCCCTCCACTCCCTCCTCTCCCCTCGCTGTGGCTTTGAGAGATGAGCATGCAAAGGGGTCTGCAGTCCATGGCTTACTATATCGCAGGGCCCCTCTTGTCCCGACAGGCTGGTGGTGGCTGTGGAGGAGGCCTTCACTCATATCAAACGGCTCCAGGAGGAGGACCAGAAAAACCCCCGGGAGATAATGGACCCTCGAGAGGCAGCGCAGGCCATCTTCGCCTCCATGGCCCGGGCCATGCAGAAGTACCTGCGGACCACGAAGCAGCAGCCGTACCACACGATGGAGAGCATCCTGCAGCACCTGGAGTTCTGCATCACACACGACATGACGCCTAAGGTAGCAAAGGGAGGTCGGAAGGCCAGCCGAGAAACATGGCTGTTCTGTTAATAGCATGGTTAGACAAACTAAGGCCCGGGGACCGGATCCGACCCAATTGCCTTCTCAATCCGGCCCGTGGACGGTCCAGGAATCAGCATGTTTTTACATGAGTAGAATGTGTGCTTTATTTAAAATGCATCTCTGGGTTATTTGTGGTGCATAGGAATTCGTTCATATTTTTTCCCCAAAATATAGTCCGGCCCCCCACAAGGTCTGAGGGACAGTGGACCGGCCCCCTGCTGAAAAAGTTTGCTGACCCCAGTATAGGATTCTTCTACAGAAACTGCATCATATCCCACTAAATTATATGTGGGGCAGACCTACTGAAATTAATGGGCCCAAGAGAGTCATGCCCACTAATTTTAATGGCCCTTGATTAGGATTCATATGGCATGTAACCTAGAATATTTGGGTGTGGGTATGTGTCCAAGAGTCACTGTTGTTGCTATGCCATTCTGGCATAGTTAAGTAGACTTCTTCTGGATCATAACAAGGCTTGGGCCTGGTCCGTTGCCCTGACAGCAGCAGCCCATCTCAGTTGCGTATCCCCATTAGCCGGAATTCGGAGATAGACTGCCTCTGAACTTGAATGTTCAAATTTAGCTCTTAAAAAATTGGCTTTTCTTCTGTTTAAATAATAACTCTCGGCAGTTTTCCAAAGTGCCCTACGACACTGAGGAAACCCAGACCCTAGGCATTCAGGCTTTAAAGCCCAAGAGCAGAGGCAACCTCCCCCAACTTATGGGGCCTTCAAATGTCTGTTTGGACTCTTATGTCTCATCATCCCTGATCACTGGCTGTTGCTGGCTGGGACAGATGGCTTGGGGAGAGGCTGGGTTTATATTTTGATTTTTATTCTTCGTTAATGTGGTAGCCACCTTTTTGAAGTGTCACAGAAAGGTGGGATATAAATATTTTTAGTCGTTCCAGGCTCTTGTGTATGTGTGTGGAACCTGACTTCAGGCGTCTGAGCTATAGAGGAGCCAAAAGCTCTTTGCCCTCATTCAGATGGCCTGCCTAACAGGGGTGTTGTCATGGGGTCAAGCCTCAGTGAGGGCAGTAGCTTCCTGCTTGCCCTCTAGAGCACGGTGATCCAGGAAGCACTACCACCATTCAAATATTTGGTAAAGGGTCAAGAAACAAATGCTTGTTTGGGCTATAATTCTGAAAGGGTTAAAGATACCTGCTCCAGATCCTGTTGGGTTGTTAAACGAAAACAAAAACGCACCAATGGCGCCCCCTAGCAGCGTTAAGCATGATTGCAAGTGCTGTTAAGGTTGGCCTATGCTGCTTCTTGGTGACTGCCTCCCCAGATTTTGCAGCCTGCAAACAAGCGCTAAGCTCTTTCAAGCAGGGTTTTTGTATTTGCCATGTGTTAGGCAGTGCAGTTGAATTGGAATTGGAGGGTGGGGGTTACATATTTCAACTTCCAAGTAAAGCTTTATTCATTGGACCTTGGATTGTCGGATATTGCCCTTCCATTCAGAGCCAGATTACAGATTCCTTGACATGATAGAAGTCTATTAATGACATGATAGAAGTTTGCAAAATTATGCAGGGCGTATAAAGAGAGGACAGGGAAACATATTTCTCCCCTCTCTTGCAACACTTGTGGACCCTCAGTGAAGCTGAAGATTTGGGACAGATAATAGTAATAATAATTTTTATTATTTATACCCTGCCCATCTGGCTGGTTTCCCCAGCCACTCTGGGCAGCTTCCAGCACATATGAAAACATAACGTCAAACCTTTTAAAAGTACTTCTTCATGGAGTGCACAGTTAAACTGTGGAACTCTCTCCCACAGGAGGCAGTGATGGCCACCAACTTTGATGGCTTTAAAAGAGGGTTGGACAAGATTCATGGAGGGAGAGGGCTATTGATGGCTGTGAGCCATGATGGCTGTGCTTTGCCTCCACGATTGGCAGCAGCAATGCTTCTGAATTCCAGTTGCTGGAAACCGGAAGAGGGGAGGGTGCTGTTGTGCTCAGATCCTGCTCGGGGGGCTTCCTACAGGCATCTGTTTGGCCACTGGGATAACAGGATGTTGGGCTCGACGGGCCATTGGCCGGATCCAGCTGGGCTCTTCCTCTGTTCTTAAGATGTGTCCCTTCTCTCCTGCAGGCCTTCCTCGAACGATACCTGACGGCTGGGCCCACCATCCAGTACCACAAGGACCGCTGGCTGGCTAAGCAGTGGACTCTTGTCAGCGAGGAGCCAGTGACCAACGGCTTGAAGGACGGGGTGGTCTTTGTCCTGAAGCGCCAGGACTTCAGTCTGGTGGTGAGCACGAAAAAGATCCCCTTCTTCAAGCTCTCGGAGGAGTTTGTGGACCCCAAGTCGCACAAATTTGTGATGCGGCTTCAGTCAGAGACCTCCGTGTGAACTGGATCTGGGGTTTAGGGGCTTGGATGCCAGAGGAGCGATTTGCGACGGGGAGCAGCCCTGGTGCACAACACCTGCCTCATAGGAATTTAGAGGACATTTCCAAGTTCGGGGTTTGGAAAGAGGTATTTGCACCAAGTTTTCCTTCCTGGAGTTGGGAGTTTGTGCCTACGACCTTACATCTTCTGATACTGCCATCGATGGACCTTTCTTCACAATGCCAATGGAGGGGTGGGGTGGGTGGGCGTGCCCCCTTTTTCTCGTCCCTCCACGGGTTTTTCATATTTTTTTGGTAGCAAAACTCCCAGGAGCCCAGAAGGTGTGCAAGTGGAAAGGATGGTATCTTCCCCACCCACCAACCCCTGGCCTGGTCCCGAGTGAAGTGATTGAAATTTATGGTGCCAAATTTTAAGGGCTAATTCCGTTCACTGTCTTCACCAGCATCTCCAAACTCGGTTGTGGGTCTGAGGAACCTTCTTGAATGTTTGTTTGTTTTTTAAAAAAGAACACAAACCGACTCTAACCTCACAGTTCTGGCCTTGGAAATATCACCTGATGCTGTTGTAGTGGTTGCCGTCCATCTTCTCTCGTTCTCTGAGCTTGCACAAGACTTTTGCTGGGTCCCACGAAAGCAAATGCCTGTGGATGGTAGGCTTGTGTGGCTGCTATTTTTGTAATCTTCCATCATTCCGTGGCACATGCAAAAACTCAAACCCCAACCCAGCCAGCTCTCCCGAATTTTTGCAAGTCTGATCTACAAATCATCCTGTTTCAGCTTCCTCTGGGGTCTTTCTCTGACTCAAGTTTTTAAACACACAAAGACACATTCTGGGGGGAGATGGGATGAGGTTTTTTAAATGGTGACTTTTTTTTTTTAAGATGCTGTTCTCTTTTAAAGGACATCCTGTGTGTTGTAAATAGTTGACTTCTCTAGGGTGACCCAAACTGTCTCCTGGCTGGGTCTGTCTCCTTGACTCTTCCCTGTGGTTTGACCCTTGGTTTGACTTGAAAGAAGGCTGTTACATTATGTAGGACTTGGGTATAAGCTGATAAACTGACCCCCCCCTTCCCCTTTCTGGAGTGTGAGAGGCTGCTTCTTTTGCACAAGCCCCTTTGAAATGAACGGCAGCCCCCACGCGCGGGTGGGTGTTCCTGTTCATTTTGACAAGGCTTCTGCAGGGAAACTGCCCAGTGGATCCTGCCCTCTTTGAAAACCACAGCAAAATGCCGTGAATTTCAGAGTTCTGGAGCAACCTTGCTCCCTCAACATTGGGGGTATTTTTTTCCAGATCCTCACTATTACGTTTTTTTATTTTTTATTTTAAAAAAGCAGGTTCTCCCCTTATAACAGCTGCACTGAAGAAAATTCTCCAGTGTGAGAAATGGGCAATTTGCAGCTTTGCTCTTCAAGCAGGCCAGCTTTCTGTCTGTGTTGTGGGGTGGTTTGCCTCCACTCCACCTTGAACAGCTTTGGTGGAGAGACAGAACATCTGGGTGAAGCTGCTGTCTTACTATCCCAGAAAGGAGCCCCCTCACAACCATCCACCCTGCCTTGAGCTTTCATGCAGCTCCGCCAGCCGCCTCAATGCCTTTTGGGAAATCCAAGAACAGAGATGTTGATTGGCTGCCCCCGCCACCAGAGCCTGATGAGGTCACAGTGGGCTGTAACACCCATCGTCCTCTTTGTGCTTTAAATGTTAATTGTTCTGTTTGGCTATTTCTTATGGAAGAAATTCCTCCCCCCCCCCCCGCCCCTTGCTACAAGGAATATACCTCAGGAGTTTTTCTGCCGAGGTTCTTTCCATAGCTGCGCTGCAGTTTCAACTTACCTAGGGTTGTTTTTTAAAAATAAAATTAATTATTATTAAAAGTAGGTGTTGGGTTGCTCTCAAACTAATTGCAGTGTTGATGCTTGGTGGGAGCTGCTCAAGCCTTCTCTCTTTGTGGGTGGTTCTTCTTGGGGGGGGGTTGGTAAGGATGTTGGGGTGAGAAATCTCAAATGGCATATTTGTTCAGGCTCCTCCCCTCCAGCCATTTTAGACTATAACTCCCATCAGCCTCAGCCCATGCAGTTATGCTAGTTGTGGATGATGGGCGTTATAGTCCAAAACAACTGGAGGGCAACAGCCTGGCTAGGGCTGTTAGATTGTATCACTGTGATGTTTAAATTTTATTTCACTGTGATTTTTTTTTTAAAATGTTTCGTTTTTTATATATATATATTTGGAGCACGATCCAGCCAGAAGGTGAAGCACTTTCTCAATTAATTCCCCTTTGATTACAGCATCTCTCCTGTTGAAACCAATGTGCAACGCTATGGCTGGATTCTGCCTTTTTAAATTTTAATTATTAAAGGAGGACTTTGAAAAGATGTTTCCTTAAGTTGGATCTGTCCGGTTTCGGGTGGGGCGTGTGTGTGTGTGTGTGAGGGGAGTAAGCATTCTAGAATCTTTTCCCCCTGCTATGGAATCCCACATGATGAAACAGGAGACTTCCTGATGGAGGCCACTTAGGACTTCTTCGGCACATCTTGGTTTAAAATGTGTAGTGCAAACGTGATCTGTTGGCTACAGTCGCGACCTCGGGGCGGGGGGCTTGCTGGGGCCAGCTGTAGCTCGCTGCCCATTGGGAACCCCAGCCTTGCTGGTTGTGAAATGGCCTTCAGAAACCTGAAAATGGGAGGGGGAGAAATGTCCCACTGATGCAGGTAGGCCCCATGTACTGGTGAAGATTTGCCCCCCTTTTCTCTGCCAGAAGGCCATCTCCTGCCCTTTTTTGGGGGGGGGTCTTCATTTTTCCACCTATGATATTTGCTTCACTTCCGCCATAAACCTGCTTTAAAGTAATGGCAACATCTCTCCCCCCCCCCAACCCTCCTGTGTGGCTAAGCCTACGATACATGCAGATCTCCTTGTTCTGGCACTGGTGGGTGCTAACACCTCTACCAGAGCAGCCGAAAGGTGACCCAAGAGCCACATAGCAGCCCCTTGAACCCCAACTGCAGCCTTCACCAATCTGATGCCCTTCAGATGGTTTGGACTGGGGCTGATGGGAGTTGCAGGGGTCCTAAACGTTTGGCAGGCATTGGATTGGTAAAGTCTGGTGGGTTCTCTGTAGCCTCTGGCTGGGTTGGGTCCTGCACCTGTTTAAAGAGTTCGGGAAGTCTTAGTTTACTCTTAGAGCAGTGTTTCCCAAACTTGGGTCTCCAGCTGTTTTTGGATTACAACTCCCACCATCCCTAACTGGCAAGACCAGTGGTCAGGGATGATGGGAACTATAGTCCAACAACAGCTGAAGACCCAAGTTTGGGAAACACTGTTAGAAGAAGCAAGAGCTGGTTCTGTATGTACAAGTGTGCAGGTGAGCCCATCTCTCAAGAGGCTTCAGGCATGTTCTGTAGTGATCCATTTGTGTAGTAATAATTCTCTTGTCTTGGGCGATGTGCTTTCTCTGGCTGGTGGCTGGTCGCATCCTCCTAGGGATGGTTGCCACTTCGTGGCAAAAGCTCAAAGTGAGCCAGAAGTCACAAAATGCTCACAAGCCCAGGCAAGCACCAAGTTTGTGGCAACACATCTTCGGTGTTTCTCTTCCACTAAGGTGGAGAGATCTTGAATATACGGTGGTCTTTCCTCTCCTCTTCGTTTACCTAGTTGAGAACATTTAATTTAGACTTTCCAACCTGGTGCTCCCTTGCTGGTTTGGCCTGCCATTCCTGTCACCCCCAGGCTGCCGTTCTGTGGTCCTGCTCACAATGCACAGCTGTGATGGCTGGGGCTGATGGGAATTGTAGTCCAGAGCAGCTGGCAGAGCTGGGGAAAGTGGATTTAACCTGTCTTTGCTTGTATCTCTGGTCTTGGCATTCCAGGTGTGACTTCACTGCCATTTCACATTGTCACAAATGAAACCCTTCCGGCTAGATCGCAAGTAGTGGTTTGGCAAGAGGACATAGTTTCAGTGGCAGAAATACCACCCACCCCCCTCTCGTATTGAAAATGTAAAATAGAAACTTCTTCCCCCCCTGCCTCAAACACACACTGAATTTAGGAAAATACTTTTTTGTTTCTTTTTTAAAGACAGAGTTGGAAAAACCTTGTGCATGCGTGTAGAAAATTGTAAAATGTAAAATTGTTTTTTAATATATAAAATTTTGTTTTTACAGTTTGCAGTGGTACTAAGCATTATTGCAATGTTAGTAAGGTTTTTTTTCATAAATCTAGGAAGTAAAACTGTACATTTTTTTTTAAGAAAAATAAAATAAACACCTTTTGGAACTTTTGAAATTCCTTTTTCCCCACCCCCTCTTTCCAATATATACAGGAGAGGTGTGAGTTTGAAATGTGTTTCTAGCTCAGCCGAAGTCCCCTTTGCAAGTTAAATGTGGAAATTCCAATCTGACCACTGATAAATATGAACGACTGTTCTGCTGAGAAATGTGAGGCAGAGTGGATGATAACAGTAGCACCGCAAATCAACTTTCACATATAAGAGGCTGGCAGGTGATAACCTGCCTACAGCCATCCAAAGAGTTCAGTTATGGAACTGGCATTTCAGGTTCCCCATTCACAACACATGCTGGTGTCTCTGATTCGTTCATCATTAAAATCACTGTGATAGAAATGGGGTTCTTAGTGGGCCTGAATCTTAGGTAGCAAGTGGCTGGAAGTCTGTCTCCTTTGCCATTTTGCCCTTGTTTGATTTGGTTACAGCTGTTCTTACTGCTTCTTAAAATCCACAACAGCAAACTGCGACTCTTTTCCCCCAAGCCGCAGGCTGCTCTGAATGCTTCTGCTGACTGCTCTTGTTGCAGTCACTCAGGGCAAAATGCAGCGCATTAACAGCTTAATTAAATGCCATTATGGGCAGAGTGCATCTCTCTGGGATGAGGTGGTGGAGCAGGAAAGCAATTGACTGGAAGGTCGCTTCGCTGAGCACAGTGGCTGCGCTGCAATTGCTGTTGTCAGAGTACGCTGTTCGTTCCGCTGTCTCTTTGCTATCTGAGACAGAATGCTGGGTGAATCCCCCTTTTTAAAAAAGGGATGTTTTATTTTATAAAATGGATATACTGCTTGCTTGCAAAAAAAGAAAGAAAAAAAAGACAAACCTCAAAGCAGTTTAAAAGAGGAAGAAAACAATAAAATCAGTGAAAACAACTACAGTGGTCCCTCGACTTACGAAATACTCGACATCCGAATTTTTCGATTTGCGGATGAAAAAAGTGGCTGCACGCCTACGAATTTTTCGACATCCGAATGGAAATCGTTGCCGGTTTTAGATGTGGTTTCCTCGACTTACGAATTTTAGATGCGGTTTTTTCGACTTACGAATTTTTCCGAATATTTTTTCTCCCAATGCATTCCTATGGGAAATCGCTTTTTTCGACTTACAAATTTTTCGACCTACGAGTGTCCATTCGGAACGGATTAAATTCGTAAGTCGAGGGACCACTGTACATAAAACAGTCAAGTACTAATTAAAAACAGATTGAAGCTCATGTAAACATTCTATGTATCTGGGTTGGCTTGTCTAAACAAAAGTGTGTTTTGCAAGCGCTGAAAAGAGCACAGTAAAAGGATCTGCCTGATGTCAATAGGCAGGGAGTTCCAAAGTTTAGGATTCAATATCTTATAAATGTGGAATGAGTATTCTGTGGCACCCGTATCATTTCCCGTTCCACAGATTAAAGCAGTCAAGTGCGCATATGGTATGGTGATCTCCCAGGTAAAACTGGTCTCAAGTGTCGGCATTTGGCTCTCTTCTCTTCCAGCAGTTGAAGCCAAGCACAATGGTACACCAACCTTTGCCAACCTGGAGCCCTGCAGATAGTCTGGACTCCCAACTCGCATCTGCCCAGCTGTTAGTACAAACTGGCCATCAACCCAGGGAGTTCTAGGAGTTGGGGGTCTAAAACATCTTGGAGGGCTGACGAAGGCTGAGTACAGTACTGAAAATGTGGCAATTGAGGGTGTTGTGCACTGTGTAGCGTGCAAGCCGATGCTACTCTGCCCTGTGCTCTGAAAGATGAGCGCTCAATTGTGGGTTTTTTGCCTAATACTTAACGGGGGTGTTTTGCCACGCAGAAAGGAATTTTCAGCTAAATAAACTGTAATTTTGGTGATATCAGCAATAAAGGGTTTATAATATAAAACCCAAAAGCATGAGGGGAGGAATTGAAAAAGAAAAGAGCTCTCATCCACGCTGGCAGATTTACTGAAGCTGGAAAAAAGATATCCCTAAAGGAATTTAGGATCAGCCTTAAAAGGCTGTTGTCAAAGTAGTCTTTTTATCTATTGCTTATCACACGAAACAATGGAAATTCAATTAATTCCTGCTTCTACGCATCTTTACACCCTCCAGTGACTGTGCTTATAATAGCTTGATTGCAATTGCAAGGATCTCCAAGCAGCCTTGAATGCCATGTTACTGAACTCACTGGTTTGCTTGCTCTGCAAGAGCAATGTCCCATACAGGTTTTTTAAAATCCAAGAGGGAGTCTATTCTGTTGGCTAAATATTTGAAGAACATAAAGAGGAGCCTTGCTGGATCTGGTCAACGGCCCATCAAGGCCAGCAGCCTGTTCTCCCAGGGGCCAGCCATGTGCCTCTGGCAAGCCTTGCAAGGAAGACCTGGGTACAAGAGCACTCTCTCCTGTGGTTTCCAGCAATTGGGATTCAGAGGCATACCATGCCCTGAAGGCTGGCTTGGGAGTTATTCCTGACTAGTAAATTAAGCCCGTTGAAATAACGGGGGCTAGATATGTGTTGAAACATGTTAACACGCGGTCAAACCCCCACCCACCCACCCACACCTCCACAAACAGTTCGCCTCCCTCTCCCTCTCCCTCCCCCACCCATCCCCCCATCTCCCCCACCTCCACAAACAGTTCGCCTCCCTCCCCCTCCCCCTCCCCCACCCATCCCCCCATCTCCCCCACCTCCACACACAGTTCGCCTCCCTCTCCCTCCCCCCATCCCCCCACCGCCACACACAGTTCGCCTCCCTCCCCCTCCCCCCCCTCCACACACAGCTCGCCTCTCTCTCCCTCCCTCCCACACACACACCTCTCTGTCACACACACACACACACCTCTCTGTCACACACACACACACCTCCCCCCCATCCCCGGTGACCGTGCGGCAGCGCGAGGCGGGCAGGGGGTGGTGGCGAGGCTGGTTTGTGGGCGGCGGCAAGGGAGGTCAAAATCCACCTCCCTGGTGGTGACACCAGGGCTCAGCTTGGACGAAGGGAGAGCGAGAGCGCGGCGACGCCTCCTCCGCCTCCGGGCTCCTCCGTTTTGGGCCGTGAGGTGAGTGAGGTGTTCTCGGAGAGGACCTGGCTCCGCCTCCCGCTGGCGTCTCCCACTCCCCGCTTCCTACAGCCTCTCCCCGCCGGCGGCTCCAGCCTCGGCCGCTACCCCAGAGGAGGAGAAAAGCGGAGGCGAGGGAGGAGGAAGCGGGGGGGGGGAAAGGAGGGTGTTTTTGAGGCGCCCTCGGAGGCCGGTTCTTTATTCATGCGGCGGCGGCAGAGCCGCCACCACCGCCACTCCACAGCCAGCAGCAACAGGAGGAGCAGGAGCCGCCTCAGTGCGCCGCCGCCGCCTGCCTCAGCTCTCCCGCCCCTCCTCAGCCAGGCTGCCCTCCTCCTCCGGCGAACGGTGGCGGGGCCGGACCATGCGGTGGGCGCGGAGCCCTCGGAGGCCCTGGAGGCTCGGCGGTGGTAGCAGCAGCAATGGCTGCCGAGCGGAGAGGTTTGGAGGCTCGCAAAGCGCAAGCGCTTCGCTCGCACTGCGCTCCAACCTCAGGCTCCTCCTCCTCTCTGCGCTCCAATCCAGTCCCTGTGGACATGCACAGTGGCAAAAAACCACTGACACACAGAACGCACGCAGGGACACAGGGACTTTATTATATAGGATGCCTAGGACTGCACCAGCCCTGCGCTCAGCAAGTGGGAGAAGGGGGGCCCTATATGAGTATGGATTTTGAAATCCCACATGGTACATCTATATGCATATAGAACCCCTTCTCAAGTGTGCTAAATGTGTGGCCAGTTGGGGGACTGGCTACCAGGTGCAGTGGGAGTTGGGCCTGGCTGTAAATTCCTCACAAATAGTTTTAAGGTGTTTATGGGATTTATGGATTATCTGAACCCCACTTACCTGCAGCTCATAGTGAGCATGTGGAATGTCAAGCTCATATATATGCATTTATGTACGTACATGTCCATTGCACAAGAAAAAAAATCTTTAGAATCATAGTTGGAAGAGACCACAAGGGCCATCCAGTCCAACCCCCATCAAAGCATTCCTGACAGGTGGCTGTCAAGCCTCTGCTTAAAGACCTCCAAAGAAGGAGACTCCACCACACTCCTTGGCAGCAAATTCCACTGTTGAACAGCTCTTACTGTCAGGAAGTTCTTCCTAATGTTTAGGTGGAATCTTCTTTCTTGTAGTTTGAATCCATTGCTCCGTGTCCACTTCTCTGGAGCAGCAGAAAACAACCTTTCTCCCTCCTCTATATGACATCCTTTTATATATTTGAACATGGCTATCATATAATATCATATTATATTGACATCAACGTTTGGACACTCTTATACAAACTTTACTATTGTTTAGGTCTGAACTATGCACTTAGGTTGGGTAGAAGGGGTAGAGGGAGATGTTTAGTTTGTCCCCTTTCTCTCTTCCATATGCAACTCAAAAGGACAAGTTTTTGCAAATATAAACCACAATAAGAAAAATCACTAAACATACATGTACAGAGGGGCACCGTCCCATCCGTAATTCTTATTACCAAAGTATATCATAGAATCAGAGTTGGAAGGGACCCTGAGAATCATCTATCCCTACAATGCAGGATTTAATAAATTTAATACAGTGGTACCTTGGTTCTCAAACTTAATCCGGTCCAGAAGTGCGTTCGACTCTCGAAACGTTCGAAAACCAAGTTGCGGCTTCCGATTGGTGCAGGTGCCCCGGAAGCAATAGCCGACAGCCGCATCAGACGTTCAGCTTCCGAAAAACGTTCGAAAGCTGGAACACTTACTTTCAGATTTTTGGTTGTTTGGGAGCCGATTTGTTCATTAACTAAGCTTTTCGAGAACCAAGGTTCCACTGTATTTAAATTTTTATTTTAATATTGCCACCCCAGTGATGATGTTACACTTGGCATTTGTTTAGTTTGTGTTCATGTATAATAAAAACGCAACAATAAAAAAGAAACACCGGCTATCTGCAGACCTAACTGCCAGGTAAGAGAGTACAATCATCGAGACCAATGACAACTCCCACAGGCCAACCTTTTCTGAGCCAAGGCAAAAGCAGGGCTGCGTCTCCTCAGGGAGAAGTGGAGAAGGTGTGCTAGAATGAAGAATATTATTCAGTAGGGGGAAATAAATTAGTGTTTTTGTCCCTGAAGAAAGCACTCGTTGAAAAATGTGGGCACATTGGCTAGTTTATAAATATCTGGCTTTTTTAAAAAAAAAAATCATTCAAAAGTTCAATAAATGCTTCCTTTTGCACTCATAGATTGACCCCCCCAACACATGCCATAATTAAAATCAATAGTGTGAATTAGAACAACTGCTTCAAGGCTCCCATATGTTGGTAAGATGTGTTGGAAAGAAGAGCTTTTCACCTGTCCTGTATAAAACGAACTTGGATTGGCCTCCTGGGTTAGGGAAGTTCACATTTTGCCTGCACCTCTGGCTGGTGGCCCTGTATGCTTGAAGCCTCTTCGTTATCATTTATAGTTGGTACTTGTACCATTTCCAGAGGTTCCTCGGGAATTGGCTTGAAGGCCTGTGTGGGGAGGAGAACAAAGGAATGCAAAAGCAGAAACGATAAAATTCCCCTGCCTAGAAACATGGGAGGCACTTGTGGCTATGTTGGAACACAAATGGTCCATAAATATATACCCTATATTACTCGAGTATAAGCCTAGTTTTTCAGCACATTTTTTGTGCTGAAAAAGCCGCCCTCAGCTTATACTCTAGTGAGGCAGACAGTGGCTCCTATGAAGCTTTCCCAGTTTTTTTGTGGTAAAATTGGGTGCCTCGGCTTATATTCGGGACGGCTTATACTCGAGTATATACGGTAATTATTGATTTGAACCACTTCATGAGGCAGTCTTGCTTGAAAACTGGAACAGAAGGGTTTTGAAAATGAACAAACACCCCTCGTGTCGTTACTCCTTTTCTACACGGCTCTTTTTCACAGAGTGCTATGATGCCTTCCTACCATATTTTGAAAGGAAGCAGTGGTTGGGTCCCTCCTTGCTAGGGGGTAATATAAAACCAAATTACCCCAGGATTCAGCTGCGTGGCCTCTTCTGCAGTAGGAAAGTCGGAATCTGCAAATCAAAAGTTAAAGATTGACAATTATCTACAACAGCTGTGGGCAAGTTTTTGCCTACCAGGCGCCACTGAACTCCCATCAGCCCCAGCAAGTATGGCCAAGGTCATGGGATGATGGGAGTTGTAGTTCAGTGGCACTTGAAAGGCCAAAGCTTCCCCACACCTGATCTGCAGTCAACCCTCAGCTCTGAGCATCTCCCATCTCCAGTGATGGGATACAAATACTGGCCTGCCTTAGGAGGCTGTTGTCAAGATTGTAGAGATAATGCAGGCAGAACGAATTTCAAGGTGCTCTGTAGAGGCTTAGCAATGTAATAAAACAACATGGCTCTACTGGACCTGTTAAAAAAAGCTCTGCATTGATATTTTCATACCTGATGATTCAATGATAGATACTGTCCTGCTATGGCTTCCTATGTCAAAAGAGAGAAAGAGCATATTCATTTAAAGTAATACTGAGAATAAATCTTTTGTGTGTGCGCAGCAGTATTTTCTTCACAGGGAAGATGAAGCGCAAGATCTAAAAATAGACTGTATCCATTTTTAAATCCTTGAAGAATTTAAGAGAATCAATTTAGTTATTCACCTGCCAGAAAGTTTCATAGCCAGAAAGTTTCATAGCGCGGTGGGCAGAATATTCCTTGAGTGATCACATCAAGGCATTGTGAATTTGCAACGAAGGGTGAACTCTCTGATACCGGGTGGCACAGCACAGCATATCTGTCAACCTGATGCCCACCAGATGTTTTTGCTGACAACTGTTGGCTTCACCCAGTGTGGTTCTTGTGCTAGTTGGGACTAATGGAAGTTGTAGTGTAGAGGAAGCAGAGTTGTAGCACACGCTCATGTCCACCCACCAGGGGGCTCTGTAACTCAAAGGCTCTCCTTCACCCTTCCTAAGGACGGCCATTTTGGCCACAATCACACCAAGAATTCTGGGAGCTGTAGTTTGCTAAGGGCAATGAGAGTTGTTAGGAGACCCCTAGAAGAGGCGGACTTAGGGCAGAGCCTTCGGGGCACCACAGAGGGCTCCACAGCTATGAGTTAGAATGGGCGATGAGAGGCGGAGGGGGGGTCACCAAATTTTTGTGTTGCACAGGGTGTCGCTGAAATTTGAGACCCACCCCCAGGTCCACCACTGCCCCTAGTCCCCTTGTGGAGCTACAATTCCCAAAGTGGTTTAACAACCAATCCCTCTTCTCAGGGAACTCTGAGAATTTCAGCTCTGGGAGGAAAATAAGGGGGCCTCCTAACGACTCTCAGGGCCCTTAACAAACAAATCTTGACAGGAAGCCATGAAGTGTCTGTGCCAAGCAAATGAAGCGCCAAGTCTCACCTCTTCCTCTCTTCCTTCTGTACATGAGGAACAGGATCAGCAACAGGACCAGAACGAGCAAAAGTGGAACTAAGTACTTAGCGTACAAGTATGTCGGTGCTCCTTGATTGAGAGTTGAAGGATCTGGAGTAACAGATGGAGTGAATAAGAGTGAATTTCAGATTACATATGGCAACCAAAATTTGCTGGGTGTTGAAAACATCTCCTGATGGACACTGCAATGGCCATCAGCCATTGCCAATAAGTCCATTTTGCCATGCTGGCTGGGGCTCATGGGAGCTGTGGTCTAAAATAGCCAGCAGGCACCAGAGGTTGGTGAAGGTATCCGTAAGGTATCCTAGTCACAAACCACTCAAGCGATTTAAGGGTTTAAGCAGTGGGAGACCACAAGTACCAAGGAATTTCTCCAGTGCATGTCCCATTTAAATGCGCGGCTATTGTACCAATAATATTTCTAATGGCCCACCAGGTATTGCTGCTAAGCGGGTTTCTTTTGGACTCTGAACTCTCCCACTTCCTTTGCTTGTAGGCTGTGGCTGAAGTGATGCATTTCATGGGATTCCATTATTATTTCATCTTCCTCTTTTCTTTATAGCCAAAGCAGTCCCGAGCAATCTGGGTCTCAGGGCACTTCCAGACTGTCGCTGTTTTGAGATGGGAATTCAATCATATACAGTGGAACCTCGGCTTTCGAACATAATTTGTTCCGGAAGACTGTTCAACTTCCGAAGCATTTGAAAACTGAAAACTCAATACGGAAGCCTCAATACAATAAGGAAACTCAAAACAGAAGCCACCTTGGAAGTTTGACTTCCAAAGCGCATTCGAAAACGGAAGCATTTACTTCCAGGTTTATGGTGTTCGGGTTCCAAATGGTTTGTTGACGGAGACGTCCGAAAACCGAGGCTCCACTGTAATGGCAAATTCTGGTTGCACAATTATCGGGAGGCAGAAGAAGCCCTTTCCAGTGGAGGAAGGCTGGATGGAAGGAAGAGACTGCTTAACCTCTTCCCTGCTGGCCATTTCCCAGCTCAGAATCGCCCTCCCCAATCCACTTTTTCATCCACAGATGAAATACATGAGGAAGCTACAGAAACCCAGAATTGTTGCCTCCTCATTGGGAAGGGCCATTATGAGCTGGTAAATAAGCAGTGCGAAAGCAGTCTCTATACTTTCTGGTAGCCTGAGCATGTCTAGGATAATGTTAGGATTTTAAAAATACCACCCCGCTACCCAGAAACAAAATATGGGTTTGTGTTTTGGGGCAAGTGGGGTGGGGTTTTGAGGTGCCTGGTGTCACTTAGATGTGAACATTCCATGACATCACGCCCAGTAAGCCAATAGTAAGAGATGCAGGGAAGAGTGGCATTCACTGTAGCCAGGCAAGATATAACCACTAACAGTCACATTTTAAGTCTCTTGGGAATAGAATGGCACCCGTTTTACAAGGCAGTGTTGGTGTGTGCTTCTGTGCTTCTCCCTTGTGAAAATTCAATATGGCAGCTTGCCTCACCATGGCAGTGATCTCTCAGGGAAACTGTGCTGGAGTTTTGACTCTCCTTGTTGCGCACAGTGCAGGTGTAATCCCAGGTTTGATCTGAGGGCTTCTGAGTGATGTGTAGAGATGGCTCCTCAGAGAGAACCGCCCCCATTTCAGAAGTCGACCAGGCGTAAGTCACGTCCTCTCCTTCCCCTCCAGTTACCACACAGTTCAAGGTGACATTGCAGGTCCCATTCACTGAGTGGATGATGATGGCTGGCTTCAGCAGCTTTCCTTCGGGAGAGAAAATTAGGAGATTCAGTCACTTTATGTGCTGGACAAAATCATACGAGTTGTTTTTGAATAACGAATCCATTTCATACTTGGGGCATTGTGGTAAAACTGATATGCTGGAGCAGAGCCTTTGTTGGAGCAGACAAAAGGTCAACATAGGACAGTGGACAGACAAGAGACTTCATGGAATCCAATAAACAGCCCTTGCCCAATGTATAGGTAGGCAGGGATATACTGCCTCCGAAAATGGAGGTTCTGTTTAGCTATCATGCCTAATATTTAGTGACTGATAAGACTCTCCTGTATGATGAGATAGATTATTAGCTTTGTGCTCATCAACTTATAGGCCACATTCACATCATACATTTAAAACACTATAGTACCACTCTATAAACAGTCAGAGCTTCCCCCAAATAATTATGGCAACTGTTGTTAAGGGCACTGAGAGTTGTTAGGAGGCCCCTATAAACCTCACGGAGTGACAGTTCCCCCAAGTTCCCTGTGAAGAGGGATTGACTGTGAAACCACTCTGGGAATTGTAGCTCTTGGAGGGGAATCGGGGGTCTCCAACACACACATGTGCACATCTGGCACTTACTGCCTTGATGTTCTGTTTTGCTCTTTACAGCGGGGTCAGGCAGCGTAGTGATGATACCCAAGTCTCCGGAGGGGTCTGTTCTCGTTGGCCACAATGTGAAAGACTCGTTTTGTTGCTGTGTCGCGTTGACAAACTCAGCTTGGAGATGTTTTGTTTGGCCATCTTTGGAGGGGTGTTCTGATTCCTCTGCTTGATGAGCTACATTAAGAAAGGAAGAAATGTTAACGATGGAGATGCCTCAAATATGCCTTCTGATGAAGCAGAATGTTTGTTTGTTGAGACCTTCCTCCTTGCAGAGAAATATTTGAGGTCAATTTGGGAGAGTCAAAATGGCTTCAGGATTGCCCTCCTGTACCATTTCAGACATGTGGTTTATGAACATTTATTCTATATTTAAGACCTTAGAATTCTTATTCTTAGGGAAGCTTTTAATGTTTAATAGATTATTGTATTTTAATATTCTGCTGGAAGCCGGGTATAAATAATAAATTATTATTATTATTATTATTATTATTATTATTATTGGATCCATAACAGCACACGGCATTCCCAAGATGCATTTGGGCAGCGCCCCATATGTTAAACTTCAGCCATGTTTTGAAAGCTGAGAATATGGGAGTGTTTTCATCCGAGTTTATACCAGTGGTAGACACCAGTCAATCCACCAACCAAACGGCCGGCCGATCATTAAACAAAGTACAAAATATAAAGTAACACAACCTCGGGAGAATCAAGTATTAATTATTAAACATGACAAGCTAGAAACTAATAGTCATAGCAGATCTGAGAGCTGTGACAACGTTCAGATATGTTACTGCCTGTTTGGTAATAGATTAATTAGAGTCCTCAAGGAAGATGATCAAAAGGTTCTCTAAGGATCGGCCATACTGGATGTGCAGCAAAAATTCTCCTCACCACAAGGAGGGATGATACTATCTATCCACTTCAGCTATCCCAGAATGAGGGAGCTGGTTGGCAGTTTGGACATCTGCATGGGCTGAGTATGGATCTAACAAAGGGACTGCCTCCCCCTCCAGAGATGCCTGTTTCCCCCCAAGATTGAGGGGGCCAGGCGCATGTTGTGTGCATGCGACGTCACACACATCATGCATCATGCATGTGTGACCTCATGTGCATTGTGTGTGTGCAAAGCGCCTGTGATTCTGGAGGAGCCGGCCACTGGCGCTGCAATACTCGACGTGTGTTGTGTGCAGGGCCGCTTCAAGATTGGGGCCCCCCTTAAAACAAATATTGAAGGGGCCGAGGTGCCTTCGGGCCCCTAGAGTTAGCACGCCGGGCCCCCCTCTTTTTCAGGCAAGGAAGAACATCCCTCTCTGGCTGCCCATCCTTGTACAATTCAAGGGGATGAAGCGGCCGTTTTCCTAAAAGCACCAGTCCCTGCAAAAGTGGGTTGGCAAGATCCCTCTCCTGGATATCCAAGTGGGCAGGATCTCTTTGGTACCCAATTCTCTTTTGTTGCAAGAACGCAAGTCAGCTATTTCTGAAAACAATGAGTACTGGGGAGCCCCTGGAACATTAGCTGTGTGAATATTCTCACCTCAATTAAAACTATCTTAATGCAAGGAGGTGGGATTGGCGGGGATTTGCAGAGCGAAAGCTGGCAGCTTTGCCAGCTGGCTCATTAACTTCTCTTTAATGTTCCTGCTTTGAGCAGCACCCCTGGGATCCTGAGGCCACTCGGGGGCCCACATTTCCGTTCTTGGAGGGTAGCTCTTGTTCTTTGCAAAGCCTCGCCTCTTCCCCATATGCAAAGCAGAGATAACTCAGTACTCCTAAGAGGGCTGCACAGAGAGCATGCGGGTTGGTAAAGCTCTTTGTTTTTCAGAATGGGGATTGTTGAAATTTCCCTGGAACAAATGCACACACAGAGACGTAAAAGCAGGACATCGTCCTCAGCACTAATACTACAGCGTCAGCGGCCCGTTGACCCCATTGCTCTTGAGAAGTTCTTGAGAAGTTCGGATTTGAAAAAAAGAAAAAGGGAAAACCAGCAGATTTCTACGCATTAGGTTTTGAATGAAGATATGTTTGCAAGTTCGTGAGCCGTATAAGGGTGTTAGAAGATGGCTGGATCAGACCCATCTAGTCCGGCATCCTGTTGTCACAATGGCCTTCCAAATGCCTCTACTGGGAGGTCTGCAAGCAGGATCTGAGCACAAGACCACTTTCCCCTCACTTGTAAATTTATAGCAAGTGTTTGTTAAGCGTGTGGGGAAGGGGGAAATTCAAAGGCAGCTCCCATTTGGCTCCATCTGCATGTCATGAACCAGCGACAGAGCAGCAAAGGGGCTTTGAGTTGCTTCCTTTATTCTTGCGCAGATCTGCTCCGGCCTTCATGCCTGGGCTTCTTGCAGTTTGTTGCCGTTACAAAAGAGCAGTCCCACAAAACCACAAATGTTTCTTGTTGGGATTGTTTGCTGTTTCATTCCAGCCAGGCATGTGGAAGAGGCTGATAAGAGGGCATGTTGAAAAACTGTCATCTTCAGTCTTCGGGCAGAGCCACACCTTACATTTAAAGCACGACCAGAGTTTAAAGCACATGGCGTCCACCAAAGAACGTTGTGAACTGTAGATTGCTGGGAATTATAGTTCTGTGAGAAGAGAAACTACGGTTCCCATAATTGTTTGGTGGAAGTCATGTGCTTTAAATGTGCATTAAATGTAGCACTATTTTACCTCCTCCTTTGTTAAATTGTAGCTTATGGCTGAAATGGAATGTATGTATGTATGTATGTATGTATGTATGCATGTATTTATTTATTTATTTAAAAAAAAAAAACCAAGCAGCCTCCTTTCCAGAGGAATCTCTGGCCTGAGCAATGGACAATCAAATCAAAATTAGACACACCAAATGGCATTTTAAAGGAAAGGTGAGAAAACGTGCAATATTCAAAACATCAGGTTGTGAAGCTGAGTGCTTTTTACACCTTATTTCATTTTTAAGGTGCAAATCTTTAAAAGACAAACAATTAAATTTGCAAGCAGATTCCAGCTGGAAAATTTTGGAGGATTTCTCCCCTCCTGCTCAAAGTGATTTTGGTGTTTAATCAACCATTCCCATGTGAGTGGTTTCCAACAAAGCACTTTGCACTCTCTCAGAGGGCTGCTTGCTCTGGGAATCTGAGTTAGGTTTCGTTATGGAAATTACAGGTGGGGGCACATCTTTAAAGTTGTTAAATGTTACAAATATTATGCATAAATATATCCTTTCGACTTGACAGCTCAGGGAAGTTACCTAACTTTAAAAATCATATAAAATCAACTCCTTTGCCAGTTTTCTCCATTCAAACACTATTTTGCCCTTGAAAAAGGGACTCCAGGAAGTGCCCAGAGGTGACAATTGCTGAGCTGATCATTGGCCAAGGACTTGGAAACCACTCAGTCCCCATTTACAATCGCTGGGCAAAGCTCTCCTCCGGACTTGTCCAGGTGCCACACTATACAAACCATAGTTCTATTGTTCTTTTGTAGTAGGTGCTTAGAATGTACTTCCCAATACATATCCTGTATTTGCCTGTTACCCTGTCACATTCCTCTTATGTTAATCATGTATAACCCTCCCCTTTGGTGATGTAGTGATGATGTAGCAATGATGTAGTGATGATGCTCAACGAACTGTATGCTGGGATAAGGTAGAGAGTTTTAAAGTTCTTGTCGCCCCGTTCTCGGGGTTCAAAAATTCCTCTTTGAACCTGCTGCGCAATAAACTTTGGTCTACAGCTATTTGCTCCAGTTGGTGGTTGGACTCCTTCTTTGTTCTGCAGGCTCTGCCCAACAAGCTGGGTGGCTGAGCAGCCTCGCACCTAGATTTTTCCGTAACAGTTTGCACAACTAAAGTGGACTAAAGTACAGTGGTACCTCAGGTTCAGTACGCTTCAGGTTAAGTACGCTTCAGGTTAAGAACTCCGCTAAGAACAGAAATCGTGCTCTGGCAGCGCAGCAGCAGCAGGAGGTCCCATTAGCTAAAGTGGTGCTTCAGGTTAAGTACGCTTCAGGTTAAGAACGACCTCGGGAACGAATTAAGTACTTAACCCGAGGTACCACTGTACTCTGTTGCAACAAATCTGCTTGGGTGGGAACCCAAAACAACTTTAACCAGAAGTGTTGCCATCCAGCTCCCATAAGTGGGAGTTGTCACTTGAATTCTGCTGCAACTTAAAAGAATAATAAAAATAAAAAAATCCGTGCTTGTAGTTGCAACAACCTTAGGTAAACCACTCTGTGAGGTCTGCCTGAAAAGCACTATATAAGCATTGTAAGTAAATAATAGGACATATAATCTCTGTGTATGCAAATCAGGAAGGATGCTCAGATATATAACCTCCCCACCAACCCCAGAATGAGTGCTCACGAGAAAGCAGGCCTTTTCTATCCTTCATTGCAAGCAAATCAGGATGCACGCGCTCAGTGAACAGGTCATCACACCGCCTGCCTGTCCCATGACTGCGTTTTCTGGACTTTCTGATTGGACAGCTCCCTCTCTTTTGAGAGTCAGGGAACCCAAAGATCCTCCATTGCCTCAGCCCAGCTGCCTCCACTTCCCCTCTGATGTGTGGGTGTTGAACCACTGCGCAGCATATTTCCCAGGATTCTTTGGGGGAAGTGGTATAAGGCCCCAAAGTGCTGCTCCATGCCAGAAGTCCTCCTGCCGGTCAGATGTTCTTAAACCACCATGACTGTCCCTGTCTTTTCCTGTTCTGCAGCTGAGTGTGGAGACAGAGCTCGGCCGGATAAAAGAATTGGGTGGACGCCTTTTGGAAAGCAGATGTCCTACAATAATGTGAAGTTTCTGACTTCGGAACTCACCTGTCAGGGGAAAGAGCAGCACAATCCAAAGCCATCCTCCATGGGTCTGCATTGGAGTCTGTTTTCTGCGGCGGATTCTAGAGCAAAACCTCGTGAATGATTCAGAAAGCAGCAGTTCCTCCTTTTCTATCTCTGCTTCCTCTTAACTAGAGAGTTAAAAGAAGAAATGCTGTAGAAATACTACAGATGATGAAGGCAGGCCAGGGATTCGCAGGGTGTGGACATTTGTTTTCTTGAACTTTTTTTTAAAAAACACACACGCCGAAAACAGCCTCCAGGAGGTTTCATTGGCCATGTAAACACACGAAGCTGCTAACCGTGTAATGAGTCAAATAACCAGTCCCTCTGTATTGAGAGCCAGTGTGGTGTGATGGTTAGAGTGTAGGACTAGGACCTAGGAGACCAGGGTTCAAATCCTCCACTCAACCATGAAGTTGGGAAGCCAGTCACTGCCCCTCCCAGCTTACCTACCTTATAGGGTTGCTGTAGGGATTAAATCAGGAGAGACAATGTGCGTGCCACCTTGAGTTCCTTGGATAAAAGAAGGTAGGATATAAATTTGCGGGAAATAGCGGGAAAGAACGACGTGGAGACAGGATGGATGTACGGGAAAGCGCCCCAACTCTTTCGTGAGGGTCCCTTTTATTGACAATCTTACACCTTGTTAATAGTTAACCACATAGGTACATCTTGAGATCCCAAATAAGGAAACATCTGCCCCAGCAACAGCACATGGCACCATGTAAGGAGTTGTTTTCCAAAATGTGACACCCCCAAACTCCCCCCATGCTGTCTCCATTGCGTACGTGACTGTCCTGCATGCACCAAGCACATGTTCTCCCCATGCACCCTCCCCGTGCTCACCTCGTGTCTCCCAGTACTTTTCCAACCACCCTCCATTGTTCTATTGTGTTTCTGACCCGTGTCTGCCATCCTGACATTCAACGCCGTGTGGTTTGCCAGTGCAACACTTTTGACTTGGGCTGAACTATCGTGGTATGCCAACACAATGTTTCACTTTAATATGTGCAGCGTGGTGTGCCAACACTCCAGTCCAGAATAATCCCAACATAAATTCAATCCATTAATCTACAAGTGATGAATGGATTGAATTCCTTGTAGTTTAATGGCGAATTTTGGATATAGCAGAGCTGTAAAAGATTTGGATTATTATAAAAGATGCAGGAGGAAATGATTAACAATAGGACCCACAAAGGGAAGGAGGGAAGTCCAGGAGATTCTGTGGAATGTTGTCTTTATGTTGTATGTTGGATATGTGACCGTAAAACTGTAATTTGAAAAACCAAAATAAATAAATAAATAAATAAATAATCAATCAATTAATTGTCCGCTCCAACTGCCTGAGGCTCTCCAAGATTTCCCTCATTACCTGCTGCTTGGAATCCTTTTTTAGATGGAGCTTTCTCTACCCCAAGTCTGCATTCTGCTGCTAAGCACTGTGTTCTCCTCTCAGCAGAAGTGGCAGGGAAGCGGCTGGCATAATATTTTTCTGTGATTTTTCTGCTGAAGCTCTACCTCCGCTGCCCAGCAGCTTTTTGCTTTGCAGCGGAAAAGATCCAGGGGTGAGGAAGTTTGCATATTAAAACAGGTGCGGGGGGAAAGGGTGAAGTTGTCCGTCTCTCATTCCTGAAGGCTGCTTGGAGGAGGAGGAGGAAGAGAAAGAGAAACAAGGAGGAAGAGGAGGAAGAGATACACATGGCTGCATATAAAGTAGATTCTGGCCTCAGCTGCCGCAACTGTTTCGTTTTCGTTTTATTTTTTGCCTTAACACAGAACAGGGTCAGGGTT
>JAWWNI010001475.1:0-2500 GCA_034642065.1 Darevskia nairensis
GTCCGTTTCTCACCCTTTCCTTCCTTCCTTCCTCTCTCTCTCTCTCTCTCTCTCTCTCTCTCTCTCTCTCTCTCTTCTTTCTTTCTTTCTTTCCTTCCTTCCTTCGAACCAGAGCAGTGCATGGAAATGCCGTTGACTTCCCGCCGGAGCGGGATCTATTGATCTACTTGCACTTTGACGTGCTTTCGAACTGCTAGGTGGGCAGAAGCAGGGACCGAGCAACGGGAGCTCGCCCCGTCGCGGGGATTCGAACCGCTGACCTTCTGAGCCGTAGGCTCTGGGGTTTAACCCACAGCGCCACCCACGTCCCTTTTCCGGTGTGTGTTACAGAGCGAAAAATATGATATATATGTGTGTGCTGGTCGTTGATTTTTATCCACCCTGCCTGGAGCGTAGTGTTGTTTGACGTTCCTGCTCTTGCTACATGCTCCGTTGCGCCGGGATGGGCAGGGGTCAAGGGTGGAGTGCCGCGGAGGAGGCCCTGTGTGGTATGCAGGATCTGCCCACCCAGTCTGACTCCCCCAGCATGGAGGAATGCAGGGCCAGCGAATTTTTACCTAACAGCTCGTTCATCCAGACCCCGGACACGCGACATGCCTCTCTGTACGCAGCTGTGGCAAAGGCACAGGTAGCGGTCCACCTTTTTAGAATGTGCATTTCAGAATTTTGGTTGCCCTCCTCTGGACACGTTCCAGCTTGTCCGTCTCCTTCTTGAACTGTGGTGCCCAGAACTGGACACAGTCTTCCAGGTGAGGTCTGACCAGAGCGGAATACAGTGGTACTATTCCTTCCCTTGATCTAGATGCTATACTCCTATTGACGCAGCCCAGAATTGCATGGGCTTTTTGAGCTGCCGCATCACACTGTGGGACTCAGGTCAAGTTGGTGGTCTACCAAGACTCCTCGATCCCTTTCTGCTCTCAAGCCCATCCTGTATTTGTGCCTTTCATTTTTTTTTTGGTACTTTACATTTCTCCCTGTTAAAATTCATCCTGTTTGCCTTGGCCCAGTTCTTTAATCTGTTAAGGTCATTTTGAAGTGTGATCCTGTCCTCTGGACACCCCTCCCAATTTGGTGTCATCTGCAAACCTGATCAGGATGCCCTCAAGCCCGTCATCCAAGTCCTTGATATATTGAAGCATCTTTATCAAAGCTCCCTCTATTTCCTGGCGTGTAGCAGCCGGCTTCTGACCAGAAAGGCCTAAAGCGAAACCTTTTCATTTCCGGAGAAGGGGAACGGGGTTGGCTTCCTGAGACTTTGCTTCAAACGAATATGTAAATACAGGCAAGTCCACAAAGACCCCGTCTACCCGCCAAACCGAAGTATCTAAGAAATGTAGTGACCCGAGGCCTTCAAGACACAATGTTTGTGTCAGCTGAGTAGCAACTGCAGCCAGCTGAGTAGCCTACTCTTGAGGAACATCCATTTCCCTAGGACTCAAATAGCAATATTTCCTCTTCACCGGCTTAATGCATGTGTACAGTTGTGAGTGGTACTCTGTGGAGGGTGGTTGTGAGTCACATCAGGGAGATTCGAACTTGAGAGCAGTACATGTGAAAAGGATCTAGGAGTCTTGGTAGACCACCAACTTGACATGAGTCCACAGTGTGATGCAGCAGCTCAAAAAGCCCATGCAATTCTGGGCTGCGTCAATAGGAGTATAGCATCTACCCTGTTTCCCCTTTTTTAATACGTACTCATAAAGTAAGCCATGGCAGGGTTTTTTTACCATTGTGAGAAGTAAGACGTACCCCAAAAGTAAGCCGTGGTGCCGCCATTGTTCCCATCGCCTCCTCAGCCCCTCCTGCGTGCGCAGGGAGCCAGCGAACCAGTGAGAGGCACGGGGAGGAAACGCGCCTCTTGCGGAGTTCTGCCCCGCCTGCTCAGCGCGCAGGGGGAGGCTGTACCGTACCATACTGATGTAATAAAAATAAGACATCCCCCTAAAATAAGCCACCATGTGTTTTTTTGAGGAAAAAAAATTATAAGACGTGTCTTAAAAGGGGGAAAGACGGTAGATCAAGGAAGGGATAGGACCACTGTCTTCCGCTCTGGTCAGACCTCACCTGGAATACTGTGTCCAGTTCTGGGCACCACAGTTCAAGAAGGATACGGACAAGCTGGAACGTGTCCAGAGGAGGGCAACCAAAATGGTCCAAGGCCTGGAAACGATGCCTTATGAGGAATGGCTTAGGGAGCTGGGTATGTTTAGCCTGGAGAAGAGAAGGTTCAGGGGTGATATGATAGCCATGTTCAAATATATCAAAGGATGTCATCTAGAGGAGGGGAGAAAAGTTGTTTTCTGCTGCTCCTGAGAAGCGGACATGGAGCAATGGATTCCAATGACAAGAAAGAAGATTCCACCTCAACGTTAGGAAGAACTTCCTGACAGTCACAGCTGTTCGACAGTGGAATTTGCTGCCAAGGAGTGTGGTGGAGTCTCCTTGCAGAGGCTTGACAGCCACTTGTCAGGAATGCTTGGATGGTGTTCCCTGCTTG
>JAWWNI010001475.1:7500-80704 GCA_034642065.1 Darevskia nairensis
CAAAGACAGCGTCTACCTCTTCTTCAAGATGGCCGCCGATGGGGAGGATGCCAGGGAGGAGACGGAGGGGCACCGAGCCAGCGTGGGTCTCCGGTTCCGGACCACCCTGCCCGACACCGTCCTCTTCTACCGAGGCCAGCCAGAAGAGCACCTTCTTCTGGAGATCTTTGGTGGCCTCCTGCGAGTGACGTTTTGGACGCAGGACACACCGTTGTCCGTCACCCTGTCGGCGCCAACGGTGGCTGACGGCCATTGGCACAAGGCGGAAGTCCTGATCCGGGATTCTCTCGAGCTCAAACTCTGGCACGGATCCTGCGCCGGCGGGGTCTGCTCGCAGAGCAGCCCCGTCGGAGAGGGAACGCCTGTTTCGTTCTGGCCCTCATTTGGGCACGTCTATCTGGGAGGCGTCGAACAGGACTTCACGGCCAACCCAACGAAGACTTTCCTCGGATGCTTGGAAGACCTGCAGGTTGACTCGAAGGCCGTCTTGCCACAGGAGGTCGTCGGACCGGAAGTCTACGGCTTTGAGCCGAGCTGCGAGAGGACGGAGTGGTGCCGATCCGATCCCTGCTCGCACGGCGGCCAGTGCGTTGACCTCTGGTCAGACTTCCGCTGCGACTGCGCTCGGCCTTACGAAGGCCGTACGTGTGACAATGGTGAGTGACGACGGGGAATGCAAAATTTCCAGAGGGTGCTACCCTTTTGAAAATTGAAAAATTGAAAAAAATGCTACATTGAGACCAGCCCAGTGGTCTCCAAAAGGTCCCAGAGGGATGATGAATGGTGTGAGACCAGCCTAGTGGTCTCCCAAGGTCCCAGAAGGATGATGAACGGGTTGAGACAAGTTTAGTGGTCTCCAAAGGTCCCAGAGGGATGATGAATGGGGTGAGAGCAGCCTAGTGGTCTCCCAAGGTCCCAGAAGGATGATGAACGGGTTGAGACAAGTTTAGTGGTCTCCAAAGGTCCCAGAGGGATGATGAATGGGGTGAGAGCAGCCTAGTGTTCTCCAAAGGTTCCAGAGGGATGATGAATGGGTTGAGACCAGCCTTTGTTGTTGTTTGGTCATGTCCGACTCTTCATGACTCCACGGACCAGAGCACGCCAGGCACTCCTTTCTTCCCCTGCCTCCCGCAGTTTGGTCAGCCTCATATTGGTTGCTTCAAGAACACTGTCCAACCATCTCGTCCTCTGTCGTCCCCTTCTCCTTGCGCCTTCCATCTTTCCCAACATCAGGGTCTTTTCCAGGGATTCTTCTCATGAGGTGGCCAAAGTCTTGGAGCCTCAGCTTCAGGATCTGTCCTTCCAGTGACAGTGACCAGACTTTTGAATGATGCTTTTGAATTCTGGTGCTGGAGGAGACTCTTGAGAGTCCCATGGACTGCGAGAAGATCCAACCGATCCATTCTGAAGGGAATCAGCCGGTCCTAGAGGGATGAGGAACGGGTGGAGACCAGCCTAGTCTTCTTATGCTCCCTTTTGATTCCATTCCTTGTTCTGTCTTCCACAGAGTCTCCCGCGGGAACGTTCGGCCGAGAGAACTCCACCAGCTTCGCTGTCTTTGCCGTGAGCCGCAGTCTCGGCGCCAATTTCAACTTTTCCTTCTTCCTCCGGACACGGAGGCCCGGCGGCCTGGTGGCGCAGATCCGCAACCGAAGCGACGTTCTCCTGACGGTGTACCTGACGGACGGGCGTCTCCGGTTGGAGACCCCTTCTTCTGCCGCGCCCGTCGGGCCGGCCGGCCAACTGGCCGACGGCGCCCGGCACCTTGTGGGGCTCTCTTTCCGCCCCGGTTTCGTTCGCGCCAGCCTTCTGGGCGGAGAGGAGGAATTGGGACCCCTGGCGGTAACGCCTCTCGATCCCGGCTTCGTGGTTCATGTGGGTGGACTCCCGGATGAAGACACTGCTGGCCCGTGGGGAGGACCTTTCAAAGGCTGTCTTCAAGACGTCCGACTCGATGACTGGCAGATGTCGTTTGCCCCTCAACCGGCTGCCAACCACAGCGGCCCACAAGAGAGGTTTATGGGGCAAAGCCACAACATTGGTTTCGGATGCATCTCTGATGACGCCTGCCAGGTAAGAAGGTTGTCTGTCTCTGCCGAGAATAATAATAATAATAATAATAATAATAATAATAATTTATTATTTGTACCCCGCCCATCTGGCTGGGTCTCCCCAGTTACTCTGGGCAGATTCTAATAATAATAATAATAATTTATTATTTGTACCCCGCCCATCGGGCCGGGTCTCCCCAGCCACTCTGGGCGGCTTCCAACAAATATCAAAATACATTAAAGGAAGGAAGGAAGGAAGGAAGGGAAGAAGGGAGAAGAGGGTAAGAAGGGATGGAAGGAAGGAAGGAAGGAAGGAAGGAAGGAAGGAAGGAAGGAAGGAGAGGGGAGGGAGGAGAGGGAAGGAAGGAAGGAAGGAAGGAAGGAAGGAAGGAAGGAAGGAAGGAAGGAAGGAAGGAAGGAAGGAAGGGGGCTTTTCTCCTTTGCAAAAGAAGCTGCAGAGATTTGAGCTGATCCTAAAAAAATGGGGCTTTTCTCCTTTGCAAAGGAAGCTGCATAACTGTGAGCTGATCCTCAAAGAAACGGGGCTTTTCCCTTTGCAAAAGAAGCTGCACAACTGTGAGCTGATCCTCAAAAACAGGGCTTTTCCCTTGGCAAAAGCAGCTGTACAATTGTGAGCTGATCCTCAAAAAAAAGGGCTTTCTCCTTTGCAAAAGAAGCTGTACAATTGTGAGCTGATCCTCAAAAAAACAGGGCTTTCCCCTTTGCAAAAGAAGCTGCACAACTGTGAGCTGATCCTCAAAAAAGGGGCTTTTCTCCTTTGCAAAAGAAGCTGCACAACTGTGAGCTGATCCTCCAAAAATGGGGCTTTTCCCTTTGCAAAAGAAGCTGCACAACTGTGAGCTGATCCTCAAAAAATGGGGCTTTCCCCCTTTGCAAAGGAAGCTGCACAACTGTGAGCTGATCCTCAAAAAAACGGGGCTTTTCCCTTTGCAAAAGAAGCTGCACAACTGTGAGCTGAACCTCAAAAACAGGGCTTTTCCCTTAGCAAAAGCAGCTGCAGAACTGTGAGCTGAACCTAAAAAACAAACAAACCGGGCTTTTCCCTTTGGAAAGGAAGCTGCACAACTTAGAACTGATCCTCCAAAAAGGGGCTTTTCTCCTTTGCAAAAGAAGCTGCACAACTGTGAGCTGATCCTCAAAAAACAGGGCTTTTCCCTTTCCAAAAGAAGTTGCACAACTGTGAGCTGATCCTCAAAAAACAGGGCTTTTCCCTTTGCAAAAGAAGCTGCACAAATTTGAGCTGATCGTCAAAAAAGGGGCTTTTCCCCTTTGCAAAAGCAGCTGCACAACTGTGAGCTGATCCTCAAAAAATGGGGCTTTTCCCTTTGCAAAAGAAGCTGCACAAATTTGAGCTGATCTTCAAAAAGGGGACTTTTCTCCTTTGCAAAAGCAGCTGCACAACTGTGAGCTGATCCTCAAAAAAGGGGCTTTTCCCTTTGCAAAAGAAGCTGCACAAATTTGAGTTGATCCTCAAAAAGGGGTTTTCTCATTTGCAAAAGAAGCTGCACAACTGTGAGCTGAACCTCTCAAAAACGGGGCTTTTCCCTTTGGAAAAGCAGCTGCAGAACTGTGAGCTGAACCTAAAAAACAAACAAACCGGGCTTTTCCCTTTGGAAAGGAAGCTGCACAACTTAGAGCTGATCCTCAAGAAACAGGGCTTTTCCCTTTGCAAAGGAAGCTGCACAACTGTGAGCTGATCCTCAAAAAAACAGGGCTTTCCCCTTTGCAAAAGAAGCTGCACAATTGTGAGCTGAACCCCTCAAAAACAGGGCTTTTCCCTTTGCAAAAGAAGCTGCACAAATTTGAGCTGATCGTCAAAAAAGGGGCTTTTCCCCTTTGCAAAAGCAGCTGCACAACTGTGAGCTGATCCTCAAAAAATGGGGCTTTTCCCTTTGCAAAAGAAGCTGCACAAATTTGAGCTGATCTTCAAAAAGGGGACTTTTCTCCTTTGCAAAAGCAGCTGCACAACTGTGAGCTGATCCTCAAAAAAGGGGCTTTTCCCTTTGCAAAAGAAGCTGCACAAATTTGAGTTGATCCTCAAAAAGGGGTTTTCTCATTTGCAAAAGAAGCTGCACAACTGTGAGCTGAACCTCTCAAAAACGGGGCTTTTCCCTTTGGAAAAGCAGCTGCAGAACTGTGAGCTGAACCTAAAAAACAAACAAACCGGGCTTTTCCCTTTGGAAAGGAAGCTGCACAACTTAGAGCTGATCCTCAAGAAACAGGGCTTTTCCCTTTGCAAAGGAAGCTGCACAACTGTGAGCTGATCCTCAAAAAAACAGGGCTTTCCCCTTTGCAAAAGAAGCTGCACAATTGTGAGCTGAACCCCTCAAAAACGGGGCTTTTTCCCTTTGCAAAAGAAGCTGCACAACTGTGAGCTGATCCTCAAAAAGGGGGGGGGCTTTTCCCTTTGCAAAAGCAGTTGCCCAACTGTGAGCTGATCTTCCAAAAACCGGGGCGTTTTCCCTTTGCAAAAGAAGCTGCACAACTGTGAGCCGAATCTTTAAAAACCGGGGCGTTTTCCCTTTGCAAAAGCAGCTGCACAACTGTGAGCTGATCCTCAAAAAACAGGGCTTTTCCCTCTGCAAAAGAAGCTGCACCACTTTGAGCTGATCCTCAAAAAACAGGGCTTTTCCCTTTGCAAAAGAAGCTGCACAACTGTGAGCTGATCCTCAAAAAAACAGGGCTTTTCCCTCTGCAAAAGAAGCGGAACCACTTTGACCTGATCCTCCAAAAACAGGGCTTTTCCCTTTGTAAAAGAAGCTGCACAACTGTCAGCTCCCGTCCGCTTTTGGGCTGCTCGTTTCTCCTCCACAGCCGACACCAGCGTCCCAAGGGAGTTCATAAGATTACCTGAAATAGCCTTTGCTAACCAGGCTCCGCCCAGCTGTTTTGGACTACAATTCCCATCAACCCCAGCAAACCAGGCTGGTGAAGGGCGGTCTAGAAAGTGACATGTTTCCAGTATTTCCTTCCCATGTTCTTCCTCCTTACGCTCTCGAAGGACCAGCCATTGGGCAGGCAAAAAGGTGGAGTATGGACTGTCCTCTCTCCTCTGTTCAGCATGTGCTCATGGTCTCTCTCTCACACCTTCCTTCCTTCCTTCCTTCCTTCCTTCCTTCCTTCCTTCCTTCCTTCCTTCCTTCCTTCCTTCCTTCCTTCCTTCCTTCCCCCCTCTCTCTCTCTCTGTGTCTGTCTTTCTGTCTGTCTGTCTCTCACCCCTCCCTCCCTCCCTCCCTCCCTCCCTCTCTATGTCTCTCACCCCTTCCTTCCTTCCTTCCTTCCTTCCTTCCTTCCTTCCTTCCTTCCCTCCCTCCCTCTCTCTCTCGCTGTCTTTCTGTCTGTCTGTCTGTCTCTCACCCCTTCCTTCCTCCCTCCCTCCTTCCCTCCCTCCCTCCCTCCCTTCCTTCCTTCTCTCTCACCTTCCATCCTTCCTCCCTTCCTTCTCTCTCTCTGTTTCTCACCCCTCCCTCCCTCCCTCCCTCTCTCTCTCTGTCTCTCACCCCTTCCTTCCTTCCTTCCTTCCTTCCTTCCTTCCTTCCTTCCTTCCTTCCTCTCTCTCTCCCCCTCTCTATGTCTCTCACCCCTTCCTTCTTTCCTTCCTTCCTTCCTTCCTTCCTTCCTTCCTTCCTTCCTTCCTTCCTTCCTTCCCTCCCTCCCTCCCTTCCTTCCTTCTCTCTCACCTTCCATCCTTCCTCCCTTCCTCCCTTCCTTCTCTCTCTCTCTGTCTCTCACCCCTTCCTTCCTTCCTTCCTTCCTTCCTTCCTTCCTTCCTTCCTTCCCTCCCTCTCTCTCTCTCTGTCTTTCTGTCTGTCTGTCTGTCTGTCTGTCACCCCTTCCTTCCTTCCTCCCTTCCTTCCTCCCTCCCTCCCTCCCTCCCTCCCTCCCTCCCTCCCTCCCTCTCTGTCCCCATCATCTCACTTCCTCGCTTGGCCCTCAGATGAGCATCTTCGGCCCCGAGCGCAACTCCATCTAAGCATGCATTGCAACCTTTCTGTCTTGAATGGGCTCGGGGCTGATGGCACCTCTTTTACACACAGAGCTCTTGAAATAAGACTTTCTAGGCAGGGGGGTATTTGGCCGACGCAGAGACCCACCTACACAGAGACACCCAGATTCAGGGGACCCCCCCTGCCGCCACCACTTCTCTTGCTCTCTAGTAAGTCACAGAGGAAAAGGGACGCGGGAGGCGCTGTTGGTTAAACCCCAGAGCCTAGGGCATGCCGATCAGAAGGTTGGCAGTTCGAATCCCCGTGACGGGGTGAGCTCCCGTTGCTCAGTCCCAGCTCCTGCCCACCTAGATAGATAGATAGAGACAGACAGACAGACAGACAGACAGACAGACAGACAGACAGAGATAGATAATAGATAGATAGATAGATAGATAGATAGATAGATAGATGATGGATAGATAGATAGATAGATAGATAGATAGATAGATAGATAGATAGATATAGATATACTTTATTGTCATTGTACATAGTACAATGAAATTTAATGCCATCCCACATTTACAGCCACATATATGCATGTATCAAGGGACGCGGGTGGCGCTGTGGGTTAAACCACAGAGCCTAGGGCTTGCCGATCAGAAGGTCGGCGGTTCGAATCCCCGTGACAGGGTGAGCTCCCGTTGCTCGGTCCCAGCTCCTGCCCACCTAGCAGTTCGAAAGCACATCAAAGTGCAAGTAGATCAATAGGTCCTGCTCCGGCGGGAAGGTCAATGGCGTTTCCGTGCGCTGCTCTGGTCCGCCAGAAGCGGCTTAGTCCTGCTGGCCACATGACCCGGAAGCTGTACGCCGTCTCCCTCGGCCAGTAAAGCGAGATGAGCGCCCAACCCCAGAGTCGGTCACGACTGGACCTAATGGTCAGGGGTCCCTTTATCCTTTAAGTAACAGATCTATGGAGCTTAAAAGCTTAAAAGCAGGGGTAACCAACCTAAGGCCCATGGGCCGGATGCGGCCCCATCGCCTTCTCAATCCCGCCCGCGAACTGTCTGGGAATCAGCATGTTTTTGCATGAGTAGAATGTGTCCTTTTATTTAAAATGCATCTCTGGGTCATTTGTGGGGTCTGCCTGGTGTTTTTACATGAGTAGAATGTGTCCTTTTATTTAAAACTAGCTGACCCGGCCACACCTTGCTGTGGCTGATTTGGTGAAATTGTTTTTTTATATGAGTAGAATGTATCCTTTTATTTAAAATGCATCTCTGGCTTATTTGTGGGGCATAGGAATTTGTTCATATTTCCCCCCCAAAAAATTGTCCGGCCCACCACATGGTCTGTGGGACGGTGGATTTAACCCCAGAGCCTAGGGCTTGCCGATCGAAAGGACGGCGGTTCGAATCCCCGCAATGATGGGGTGAGGGCCCGTTGCTCGGTCCTTGCTCCTACCAACCAAGATAGATAGATAGATAGATAGATAGATAATAGACAGATAAATGGATATAGATAAATAGATGATGATAGATAGATAGATAGATGATAGATCGATAGATAAATAAATAAATAAATAGATATAGATAGATAGATGATAGAAAGATAGATATAGATAAAGATAGATGATATTGATAGATAGATACATGATAAATACAGATAGATAATAGATAATAGATAGATAGATGATAGATTGATAGATATAGATAGATAGATAGATAGATAGATATAGATAGATGATAGAAACAGATAGATAGACAGAGAGATAGATAGATGATAGATAGATAGATAGATGATAGATAGATAGATAGATAGATAGATAGATAGATAGATAGATAGATAGATATAGATAGATGATAGAGATAGATAGACAGACAGATAGATGATAGAGATAGTTAGATTAGATAGATAGATAGATGATAGATAGATAGATAAATATAGATATAGAGATAGATAGATAGATAGATAGATAGATAGATAGATAGATAGATAGATAGATAGATCAGTGTTTCTCAACCTTTTCGGGGCAACGGCACACCTGTCTCATGAAAAAAATCTCGCGGCACACCACCATTTGACCCCCTTCGGGCGCTGCGCCCTTTTTTGGAGAGGGAGGCAGCGTGTGTGTGTGTGTGTGTGTGCGCACACACACACACGCGCGTTGCAAAAGGAGAAGGCAGGAAGAAGAGCGAGCAAGGAAGGCAGAAGAAGAAAAAAGAAGCAAAAGGAAGCAAAGGGAGAGGGAGGGAAGGGGCGGGAGGTTTCTCTGCTTGGAAACTGCTCTGCCGCCGCCGCCTTGGACCCGCTGCGCGGAGAGGAGGAGGAGGAGGTGGGGGCGCTTTGCTCAGCATTCCCGCCGGCTGCGTCCGCCTCTCCGCCTTCTCCTCCTCCACCGGTTGCCTGCCTGCCTGCCTGCCTGCCTGCCTGCCTGCTGCTGTTCCTCCCGCCGCGCTCAGGGAACAGCAGCAAGCCAAGGCCAGGCCAGCAGCTGCTGCCAGGAGCCCGTCGGACGCAGCAGGCGGCGAGGGGAGGCAGAGAGGGAGCCCCTGAGTGGAGCGCAGAGCGAAAGAGCGGTGCGCGCCTCCGTCGTCACCAGCTCTCAGTCTCTCTCTGTATGTAGTTTTTCAATTTTTCGAATTTTTCCCACGGCACACCAGGCAACATCTCGTGGCACATTTGTGTGCCGGGGAACAGTGGTTGAAAAACACTGAGATAGATAGATACATAGTACAACGAAATGGAATGCCATCCCACATTTACAGCCACATAAACGCACTTATCTTGGGACGCGGGTGGCGCTTTGGGTTATTTGTGGGGCCTGCCTGGTGTTTTTTACATGAGTAGAATGTGTCCTTTTATTTCAAACTAGTAAATTAAGCCCGTAAAGATTACGGGCTCTAGAAGAAAGGAGCCTCCAGGAACGGGAGGCTCCGCTGGAGGTGTGCGGGCGGCAGCGGCGCAAACGACCCGTCCCGGCAGCCTCCACCCCACCCCGCACGCCCCGCCTTCAGCGCCGGAGCGCCGCGCCTGGCCTGCCGAGCTGGTGGGAGGAGGCGGAGGCGGCGAAGGACGCAGGAGGCCGGCGGGCGAGAGCCGCGTGCCCGTCCTGGCAGCCTCCACCCCGTCCCGCATGCCCCGGCTTCAGCGCTGGAGCGCCGCGCCTGGCCTGCCGAGCCAGTGGGAGGAGGAGGAGGCGGAGGCGGCGAAGGACGCAGGAGGCCGGCGGGTGAGAGCTGCGCGCCCGTCCCGGCAGCCTGCACCCCACCCCGCACGCCCCGCCTTCAGCGCAGCCGGGCTCTGTTGGGCACGTGCGCTCCAGGCAGCTCCCCCCGCTTTGCAGCCGCGCCGTCGATTCGGCTGGCGCTCTGGCCGCTTCCAGGGAACGCGAAGCCTCCGCCGCGTCCCCCGTTTGCTCCGCGTCGGGGCAGCTGGGGCGCCGCTCGCCTCCTCCGCCGGAGGCAGGGCGAGCCTTCCTGGGCGGGCGCCGGAGTCGAAGCGCCCCCTTCTCCTCCTCTCCGCGCACCCGCCCGCCTGCCTCTGCGCTCCAAGTCTGTTTTGTAAAAACAGATGCTGGGAGAGACCGAGGAGTGAGGGAGGGAGGGAGAAGCAGGCGGGCGGGCATGTAGCTGCTGCCGCCGCTGCCGAGGACAGAGAAGCCGAAGAAAGCAGCGGAGGCAGCAGAGCCCAAGGCGACATGTGTGCGAGGCAGCGGCGCTGGCGCAACTGACAACGTGCGTGCGCCGCCGCTGCCTCTCGGACACGCCCCCTCTCCGCCCGCTCCAATCCCTGCGTCCGTCTCGGACATGCGCAGTGGAAATTTCCACTGACACACGGACGGACGCAGGGACATAGGGAATTATTATTTGTGGGGCCTGCCTGCTGTTTTTACATGAGTAGAATGTGTCCTTTTATTTAAAACTAGCTGACCTGGCCACGCCTTGCTGTGGCTGATTTGGTGAAATGGTTTTTTTATATGAGTAGAATGTATCCTTTTATTTAAAATGCATCTCTGGCTTATTTGTGGGGCCTGCCTGGTGTTTTGACATGAGTAGAATGTGTCTTTTTATTTCAAATGCATCTCTGGGTTATTTGTGGGGTCTGCCTGGTTGTTTTTCTTTACATGAGTAGAATGTGTCCTTTTATTTAAAATGCATCTCTGGGTTATTTGTGGGGCCTGCCTGGTGTTTTGACATGAGTAGAATGTGTCCTTTTATTTAAAACTAGCTGACCCGAGCACGCGTTGCTGTGTCTCATTTTGTCCTTTTCTTGAAAATGCAATTCTGGGTTATTTGTGGGGCCTGCCTGGTTTTTTTTACATGAGTAGAATGTGTTCTTTTATTTCAAATGCGGAGGATTCGAACCGCCGACTTCCGGATCGGCAAGCCCGAGGCTCTGGGGTTTAACCTGCCCCTCCCGATCACCAGCAATGCATGTCTCTCCATAGCGAAAATAATTGCAGCCCGTTCTCCCTCCTCTGATCCGGTTCTTTCTTGTCTTTTAGTCTGGGCCGTGCCTCAATGGCGGCCGGTGCACCGTCACCTGGAACGACTTCACCTGCAGCTGTCCAGCCAACTTCACCGGCAAGCACTGTCACGAAAGGATCTGGTGCGAGAGTGACCTGTGTCCTGAAGCCACCACCTGCGTGGATGTCCCTTCCGGCTATGTCTGTAAGCGTCGTGCGAGGGCCGATGAGAATCGGAGGGCCAGTGTGGCATAGCCGTTAAGAGCGGGCGGCCTCGTAATATAGTGAACCGGGTTGGCGTTTCCGCTCCTCCCCACGCACCTGCTGGGTGACCTTGGGCAGGTGCTCCTGGGCCAGTGTGGTGTAGCCGTTAAGAGCGGGAACCGGGTTCGCGTCTCTGCTCCTCCCCATGCAGCTGCTGGGTGACCTTGGGCTAGTCACACTTCTCTGAAGTCTCTCAGCCCCACTCACCCCACAGAGTGTTTGTTTTGGGGGAGGAAGGGAAAGGAGAATGTGAGCCACTTGGAGACTCCTTTGGGTAGTGATAAAGCGGGATATCAAATCCAAACTCTTCTTCTTCTCTTCTTCCTCCCTCCCTCCCTCCCTCCCTCCCTCCCCCTCCCTCCCCTCCTCCCTCCCTTTCCCCCTCTCTCCTCTTATTTCTTACCCACTCCTTCCTTCCTTCCTTCCTTCCTTCCTTCCTTCCTTCCTTCCTTCCTTCCTTCCTTCCTTCCTTCCTTCCTTCCTTCCTTCCTTCCTTCCTTCCTTCCCTCCCCTCCTTCCTCCTTTCCTTGCTCCCTCCCTCCCTCGCTCCCTTCCTCCTCCTTTTCTTTCTTACCCTCTCCCTACTTCCTCCCTCCCTCCTCCTTTTATTCTTTCTTACCCCCTCCCTCCCTTCTTCCCTCCCTCCCTTTCTCTCCCTCCCTCCTTCTCTTCTTTCTTACCCCTCCCTCCCTCCCTTTCTCCCTCCCTCCCTCCTTCTATTTCTTACCCTCTCCTTCTTTCCCTCCCCCTCCCTTTCCTCCCTTCCTTGCTCCCTCCCTCCTCTCCTCCCTCCCTTCTTCCCTCCCTCCCTCCTTTCTTTCCTTTTTTCTCCCTTCCCTCCTCCCTCCCTCCCTCCCTCCCTCCTTTCTTCCCTTCCTCCCTCCTTTATTTCCTTTTTCCTCCCTTCTCTCCTCCCTCCCTCCTGTCCTTTCTCCCTCCCTCCTTCTCTTATTTCTTACCCTCTCCTTCCTTCCTCCCCTCCCCCTCCCTCTCTTCCTCCCTCCCTCCCTCCCTTCCTGAGAATGAGTGTGGTGTAGTGCTTAAGAGCAGTAGACTCGACTCGTAATCTGGTGAACCGGGTTCGTGTCTCCGCTCCTCCACATGCAGCTGCTGGGTGACCTTGGGCTAGTCACACTTCTCTGAAGCCTCTCAGCCCCACTCACCCCACTGAGTGTTTGTTGTGGGGGAGGAAGGGAAAGGAGAATGTGAGTCGCTTGGAGACTCCTTCAGGTAGCGATAAAGCGGGATAGCCAATCCAAACTCTTCTTCTCCTTGCAGGTCTCGCCACCGCGACGTTTCACGAGCGCGACGCGGCCGAATTCACCGCCAACGCCTCCATCACCAGAGCCCTCCACAGCCTCCGCCTGGACTTCCGAACCCGGGACCGAGACGGCGTCCTCTTGCGGGCTGCGGCCGATGTGGATTCCCTCCTGGTGGCCCTCCAGAACTCCTCCCTGCTGGTGGAGATCCGCAGTGGGAACGGCGTCGAGGGGGCCCACCTCCTCGCCCGGCCACCCGTCTCAGACAGCACCTGGCACACGCTGGCGCTGGCCATGGAAGACCCGTCAGCTCTCTCGTCCAGGTGGCGCCTCCGTCTGGACGGCTCGGTCAATGCAACCCTCCAGGGCAGTGCTGGCAACTTGGACTTCTTGAAGGCCAACGGGCTCGTCGTGCTGGGTGAAAACTACACTGGGTGCATCGGGCACACAGATGTGGGCGGAGTGATCCTCCCACTGGCAGTGCCAACCGCCGCGTACCCGCAGCCAGAGCAATTTCTGCGGGCAGGCGGATGGGAAATCCTCCTTGGCTGCCGGGGACGAGACGTCTGTGCTTCCAGCCCGTGTTTACACCAGGGCGTATGCCGGGATTTGTTCGACGCCTTCCGCTGCGTCTGCGGCCCCGGGTGGGAGGGGGCGGTGTGCGAGGTCAACATCGACGACTGTGCGTCAGGCCCCTGCGTCCACGGCACGTGCGTCGACGAGGTGGCCGGCTTCCAGTGCGCCTGCGAGAAGGGCTACATCGGAAAGCGGTGCCACATTGACGTCGATGATTGCATTCGGCACCAGTGCCAGAACGGGGGGAGCTGCGTGGACGGGGTCTACAGCTACTCCTGCAAGTGCCCCCCGCAGTACACAGGCCCTCACTGCCAGTAGGTGTCCCCCCGCCCCGTGCGCTCGTTGCCCGTGAGCTTCCACCGGGCCCAGAAGTGCTCGTTTTAGAACTTGATAGCAGGGACGGGGGACCTCCGGTTGGAGGGAGAGCCGGCGTGCTGTAGCCGTTAAGAGCGGGCGGCCTCGTAATATAGTGAACCGGGTTCCCCCGCAATACACAGGCCCTCACTGCCAGTAGGTGTCCCACCGCCACCTGCGCTCGTTGCCCATGGGCTTCCACCGGGCCCAGAAGTGCTGGTTTTAGAACTTGATAGCAGGGATGGGGGACCTCCGGTTGGAGGGAGAGCCAGCGTGGTGTAGCCGTTAAGAGCAGGCGGCCTCGTAATATAGTGAATCGGGTTCGCGTCTCCACTCCTCCACATGCAGCTTCCCAAAGGCATCTGGGCAAAAAAGACAATCACGGGAATAACTGAATTACAACAAAGAGAGTCTACACCATGAATGATCCCTGAAACGAGATGAAGGTATATTTATACAGTGATCCCTCGACTTCCCAATGACCCGACTTACGAGTTTTTCGAGTTGCGAGGGATCAAAGCGGCTGCCGCTTCTGAATTTTTTCAACTTCCGATCGGAAGCCGCGGCCGCTTTAGATGCGGTTTTCTCGAGTCCCAAAGGTTTTTTTGACCTATGAATGCGTTCTACCAACGCATTCCTATGGGGACTCGAGTTACGGTGATTTCGACTAACGAGGATTCCGTCGGAACGGATTATCTTCGTAAGTCGAGGGTCCACTGTATAGTGATACTCAAACAAACAATATGTTTAATGATCCAAGAGTTATTTCTATTTCTTTGAATTAGTTTATAACGTTTTTGAGTATTTTTGCTCTTGAGCAATTCTGCTCTGGGATCATTAAACATATTGTTTGTTTGAGTATCACTATATAAATATACGTTCATCTCGTTTCAGGGATCTTTCACGGTGTAGACTCCCTTTGTTGTAATCCCAAAGGCATCTGGCTGGCCACTGTGGAAGCAGGTTGCTAGACTGCATGGCTGGGATTATGGCCTGATCCTGCAGCATCCTTCTTGTGTTCTTAATTGCCTTGGGTCATCCTGACTTCTGAACATTTCTGTTCCCGACTACCTGAGATAAATGAGTTGTTGAGAGATTGCAAATGGGCCAGCGTGGTGTAGACGTTAAGAGCGGGCAGCCTCGTAATATAGTGAACCGGGTTCGCGTCGCCGCTCCTCCACATGCAGCTTCCCAAAGGCATATGGCGGGCCACTGTGGAAGCAGGTTGCTAGACTGCATGGGTGGGATTACGGCCTGATCCAGCAGCGTCCTTCGTGTGTTCTTCATTGCCTTGGGTCATCCTGACTTCTGAACATTTCAGTTCCGACTACCTGTTAAAAGCCCCCCCCTTTTAAAATAAACCTAGAAAATGTATGCTGTATAAATAATAATGATTCTCCTCCTCCTCCTCCTCCTCCTCCTCCTCCTCCTCCTTCTCCTTTGCCTTCTCCTTCCTCTTCCTCTTCCCCTTCCCCTTCTTCTTCCTCTTCTTCTTCCTCCTCTTCTTCCTCCTCCTCCTCCTCCTCCTCTTCTTCTTCTTCTTCTTCTTCTTCTTCTTCTTCTTCCTCCTCCTCTTCTTCTTCCTCTTCTTCCTCTCCTCCTCCTCCTCCTTCCTCTTCCCTTTCTTCTTCTCTTCTTCTTCCTCCTCCTCTTCCTCCTCCTCTTCTTCTCCTCCTCCTTCCTCTTCTTCTTCCTCTTCCTATTCTTCCTCCTCTTCTTCTTCTCATTCTCCTTCCTCTTCTTCTTCTCATTCTCCTTCCTCTTCCCCTTCTTCTCTTCTTCTTCTTCTTCCTCCTCCTCTTCTCCTTCTCCTTCTTCTTCTTCCTATTCTTCCTCTCCTCCTCCTCCCCCTTCTTCTTCTTCTCCTTCTCCTTCAACTTCCCCTTCCCCTTTTTCTTCTCTTCTTCCTCCTCCTCTTCCTCTTCCCCTTCCCCTTCTTCTTCCTCTTCTTCTTCCTCTTCTCCTCCTCCTCCTCCTCCTTCCCCCCTCCTCCTCCCAACCAGGTGGCCGTTCCCCCCTGAGCAATGCGGGAAGAACTTCACCTGCCAGAACGGCGGCAAATGCGTGAGTGGGCCCTGGGGAGCCAATTGCACCTGCAAGCCAGGCTACACAGGCAGAAGGTATGACCACAATTATAACAATAATAATTTATTCTTTGTACCCCGCCCATCTGGCTGGGACCCCCCAACCACTCTGGGCGGCTTCCAGCAAATATCAAAATACATTAACACATCACAGATTAAAAACTTCCCTAAACAGGGCTGCCTTCAGGTATTTTCTAAATGTTATGTAGTTGTTGATCCCTTTGACCTCTGATGGGAGGGCGTTCCACAGGGCGGGCGCCACCACCGAGAAGGCCCTCTTGCAGGCTAAGCCGGTGGCCCAAGGAGCCCAGGAACTGATTTGTTCCAAAGGCTTGGCTGTTTCCACAAAATGAATTCTCATGGTATTACCCTTTAAAAATATTCCTCTATGTATCCAAATAATATAATACTGAGTTTATCCAGTTATATCTATATCTATCCTATATAATAAAGAGCCTGTGTCCGTACGTACTACTTTCCGTGTGTCACAGGAATTCGCAAGTGCGCGTGCGTTCCAGTGACACAGGGATTGGAGGACGCAGACCAATAGGAGCAGGGGCAGCGGCGCAATGCGCCGCTTCCCGCAGCCTCCTGCTGTCGGCCATCTTCAGCGGACCTTTCCGCTGCCTCCGCCGATGGCTCCGGCCAGCCGGCAGCGGGGAGAACCGTTGGCGCCGGAGGCACCGAGGCTGAGGAGTGCTGCTGCTGCTGCGCGCGCCCACAGTTCAGCAGCACGCCCTCCTCCTCCGCTGCAGCCGCCGCCGCAGCTGCCACCTCCACGGAGGAGCCCCGAGGAGGAGGAGGAGGACGGCCGGCCCGGCCTGGAGGCAGCGGCGGCGAGGAGGACGAGGATGCTGCCTCGCAACCTCCTCGCCCCGGCCGCCGTCGCTGGCCGCCTCCGCACCTCGGGTCCCGCTCGCCCCCGCTAGAGCCCGTTATTAACGGGCTGAATTCCACTAGTATAATATAGATTACATCTATTATATCTATATTATATCTATATCCTATATTATATCTTATCTATATTATATCTATATAATACTGAGTTTATCGTTATATCTATATCTATATTATAGATTACATCTATTACATCTATATTATATCTATACCTTATATTATATCTTATCTATATGATATCTATATAATACTGAGTTTATCGATGTTTCCAAATAATGTCTATATAATACTGAGTTTATCCAGTTATATCTATATCTATATAATATAGATTACATCTATTATATCTACATTATATCTATATCTTATATCATATCTTATCTATATTATATCTATATCTTATATTATATCTTATCTATATTATATCTATATAATACTGAGTATATCTATGTATCCAAATAATATCTATATAATACTGTTTCCAACTGCGTAAAGGTAAAGAAACACCTGTTCATTAGGTCCTGTCGTGTCCGACTGGGGTTGCAGCACTCATCTCGCTTTACTGGCCGAGGGAGCCGGCGTACAGCTTACGGGTCATGTGGCCAGCATGACAAAGCCGCTTCTGGCGAACCAGAGCAGCGCACGGAAACGCCGTTGACCTTCCTGCCGGAGCGGTGCCTATTGATCTACTTGCACTTTGACATGCTTTCAAACTGCTAGGTTGGCAGGAGCAGGAACCGAGCAACGGGAGCTCACCCCGTCGTGGGGATTCGAACCGCCGACTCTTGTCAATTTCTTTTCCAGATGCCAGATCAACATCAACGACTGCGACCCCAACCCCTGCCAGAATGGGGGGACCTGCCAGGATTCCGTCAACCGCTATCGCTGTGTGTGCAGCGCCAGCTACACTGGGGAGCGATGCGACATTGATGTAAGCCAATGCGTCCTGGGCGTAGCGGTGGGTCAGGCTGTTGTCTCTTAAGGCTAAGGGAGTTTCTAAAGCCTTGGTGGCCTGGTCAGAATCAGAGGCAAGGGCGGGGCGTTGGGGGTGGGCCACCCTGGGCTCCACCCTCTAGAGGGTGACACTCTGGGCGCCCCCAAGGTGACGCCCAAGCCGCATCCCCGCCGCCCGTCACCCTATCCATGCGGCGGCAACTAGGGCAGCCTTCCGAGTTCCGCCACTACCGAGAAGGCCCTCTGTCTGGTTCCCTGTAACCTCACCTCTCGCAATGAGGGAACCGCCAGAAGGCCCTCGGCGCTGGACCTCCGGGTCCGGGTAGACTGGATCTTGGAGTATCCATTTTGCAAGATTGAGAAAACCGAGCCTGCTCTTTTATTATCAACAGCAGGAAAGCGGCTTGGGAGAATCACCGAGACAATGATCTTGGAAATTGCACTAAATGGAATTCATTTGGTTTGATTTGTAACGATTCCACAGGGTGGGTACCACTACCGAGAAGGCCCTCGGCCTGGTTCCCTGTAACTTGGCTTCTCGTGGTGAGGGAACCGCCAGAAGGCCGTCGGCGCTGGACCTCAGTGTCCGGGCTGAACGATGGGGGTGGAGACGCTCCTTCAGGTATACAGAACTGAGGCCGTTTAGGGCTTTCAAGGTCAGCACCAAGCCTTTGAATTGTGCACGGAAACGTCCTGGGAGCCAATGTAGATCTCTCAGGACCGGTGTTATGTGGTCCCGGTGGCCGCTCCCAGTCCCCAGTCTAGCTGCCGCATTCTGGATTAATTGCAGTTTCCGGGTCACCTTCCAAGGTAGCCCCACGTAGAGCGCATTGCCGTAGTCCAAGCAGGAGATAACCAGAGCATGCACCACTCTGGCGAGACAGTCTGCGGGCAGGTAGGATCTCAGCCTGCGTCCCAGATGGAGCTGCCCTGGATACAGAATTAACCTGCGCCTCCATGGATAGCTGTGAGTAAAGGTAGATAGCCGTGTTGGTCTGTCATAGTGAAAACAAAATAAAATAAAGAATGACACCCAGGCTGGGCACCTGGTCCTTCAGGGGCACAGTTCCCCATTCAGGACCAGGGAGAAGGGTTGTAAAGCCATTATGAGGTTTAGTGATGCAGAGAAATCCTTTGACAATGTTTCGTGGAGTTTTATGAATGGGAAAAAGTTGCCCCATTCAGGACCAGGGAGTCCCCCACACCTGCCCGCCTCCTGTCTCCCCAAGAACAGTCCTTCTGTCTTGTCAGGATTCCACTTCAATCTGCTAGCCGCCATCCATCCTCCAACCGCCTTGTCGGCCCAGTGCCATGGAGGGACTGGGTCTGTCTTTGTATGCATTGAGGGCCGGGAAATCTCTGTGAATTTTAAGAGAAGGCCAAGAATCATAGCTGCCAACCTTTCCCTTTCCTCGCGAGGAATCCTATTCGGAATAAGGGGATTTCCCGGGGGAAAGGGGGAAAGTTGACAGCTATGTTAAGAATACTGCTCTTTGCTTGTGGCGGGAGAGAGGTACCGTATTTTTCACTCTATAAGGCGCACCTGACCATAGGACGCACCTAGTTTCTAGAGGGGGGAAGCCCCAATTTTTTTTTAGGATCATCTCAAATTTCTGCAGCTTCTTTTGCAAAGGAGAAAAGCCCCCCCTTTTAGGATCATCTCAAATTTCTGCAGCTTCTTTTGCAAAGGAGAAAAGCCCCATTTTTTGAGGATCAGCTCAAATTTCTACAGCTTCTTTTGCAAAGGAGAAAAGCCCCATGTTTTGAAGATCAGCTCAAATTTCTGCAGCTTCTTTTGCAAAGGAGAAAGGCCCCATTTTTTTAGGATCAGCTCAAATTTCTGCAGCTTCTTTCGCGAAGGGGAAAAACCCTGTTTTATGGGGTTTAACTCACAGTTCTGCAGCTTCAGGAAGCCATTTCTACAGTTTCCAGATAATCAAATCAGCCAGTCACATGTCGCTGGGGAAACAGCCTCCCTCTGCAAGGGGGCAGCCTGGAATCTGTCTCCCTTATCTCTCTCCCCGGTCGTTTGCTGAGCAGCTGCTCAGCGGGCTTCCTTTCAACACCCCCTTCTCTCTCTCTCTCTCTCTCTCTCTCTCTCTCTCTCTCTCTCTCTCTCTCTCTCTCTCTCTCTCTCTCTCTTTAAAAAGCACGATATGCTTTTGCCCCTGGGCAGTTCAGCTCCAGGGACCACACATTCGCTCCATAAGACGCACAGACATTTCCCCTGACTTTTTAGGAGGAAAGGGGTGCGTCTTATGGAGCGGCAAATATGGTACTTCTCTTGATCTAGATCAGTGTTTCCCAACCTAATCTAGGCAACGGCACACTTGTTTCATTAAAAAAATCTCGCGGCACACCGCTCCTCCACCACCCGGCTGCGCCGGGTCTCCTGACCCAGAGTTACCTCTGGGATCAGCTGTAGCGCGGCGTCCTTTCTCCCGCCCATCAGCTGGGGCACCAGGTCGGGATTCTCCCGCGAGGCTTCTGTTGCTGCTGCTGCTGCAGCAGCCAAGGGAGCAGCGCCGCCCTGGCTTCCGCTTCGCCGCCGGGCTCCAGCATTGCCGCCGCCACGGTCCTGTGCAGCGCGGGGCTGCAGGGCACCCTGGGCTCTGATTCTCGCGCGAGGCTTCCGGTCGGGATTCTCGCGCGAGGCTGCTGTTGCTGCTGCTGCTGCAGCAGCCAAGGGAGCAGCGCCGCCCTGGCTTCCGCTTCGCCGCTGGGCTCCAGCAGCGCCGCCACCACGGTCCTGTGCAGCCCTGGGCTGCAGGTCCCTTTTTCCGCGGCACACCGGTTGGGAAACGCTGATCTAGATGCTATACTCCTATTGATGCATCCCAGAATTGCATGGGCTTTTTGAGCTGCTGCATCACACTGTGGACTCATGTCAAGTTTGTGGTCTACCAAGTCTACCAAGACTCCTAGATGCTATACTCCTCTTGATGCAGCCCAGAATTGCATGGGCTTTTTCATAGAATCATAGAATCGTAGAATCGTAGAATCATAGAACCATAGAATCCTAGAGTTGGAAGAGACCCCAAGGGCCATCCAGTCCAACCCCCTGCCAAGCAGGAACATCATCAAAGCATTCTTGACAGATGGCTGTCAAGCCTCTGCTTAAAGACCTCCAAAGAAGGAGACCACACTCCTTGGCAGCAAATTCCACTGTCATACAGCTCTTACTGTCCGGAAGTTCTTCCTAATGTTTAGGTGGAATCTTCTTTCTTGTAGTTTGAATCCATTGCTCCGTGTCCGCTTCTCTGGAGCAGCAGAAAACAACCTTTCTCCCTCCTCTATAGGACATCCTTTTATATATTGGAACATGGCTATCCTATCACCCCTGAACCTTCTCTTCTCCAGGCTAAACATACCCAGCTCCCTAAGCCGTTCTTCATAAGGCATCGTTTCGAAGCCTTTGACCATTTTGGTTGCCCTCCTCTGGACACGTTGCAGCTTGTCCGTATCCTTCTTGAACTGTGGTACCCAGAACTGGACACAGTATCCCAGGTGAGGTCTGACCAGAGCAGAATACAGTGGTCCTATTCCTTCCCTTGATCTAGATGCTATACTCCTATTGATGCAGCCCAGAATTGCCTGTGCTTTTGGAGCTGCTGCATCACACTGTGGACTCATGTCCAGTTGGTGGTCTACCAAGTCTACCAAGACTCCTAGATGCTATACTCCTATTGACGCAGCCCAGAATTGCATGGGCTTTTTGAGCTGCTGCATCACACTGTGGACTCATGTCAAGTTTATGGTCTACCAAGTCTACCAAGACTCCTAGATGCCATACTCCTATTGACGCAGCCCAGAATTGCATGGGCTTTTTGAGCTGCTGCATCACACTGTGGACTCATGTCAAGTTGGTGGTCTACCAAGTCTACCAAGACTCCTAGATGCTATACTCCTATTGACGCAGCCCAGAATTGCATGGGCTTTTTGAGCTGCTTCATCACACTGTGGACTCAGGTCAAGTTGGTGGTCTACCAAGTCTACCAAGACTCCTAGATGCTATACTCCTATTGACGCAGCCCAGAATTGCATGGGCTTTTTGAGCTGCTGCATCACACTGTGGACTCAGGTCAAGTTGGTGGTCTACCAAGTCTACCAAGACTCCTAGATGCTATACTCCTATTGATGCAGCCCAGAATTGCATGGGCTTTTTGAGCTGCTGCATCACACTGTGGACTCATGTCAAGTTGGTGGTCTACCAAGTCTACCAAGACTCCTAGATGCTATACTCCTATTGACGCAGCCCAGAATTGCATGGGCTTTTTGAGCTGCTGCATCACACTGTGGACTCATGTCCAGTTGGTGGTCTACCAAGACTCCTATATGCTATACTCCTATTGATGTAGCCCAGAATTGCATGGGCTTTTTGAGCTGCTGCATCACACTGTTGACTCATGTCAAGTTGGTGGTCTACCAAGACTCCTAGATCCTTTTCTGCTCTCAAGCCAGGTGTCATCCATCCTTCTGAGGAGGAAAAAAGTGCGTCTTATGGAGCGGAAAATACGGTACTTGATGCTTTCCTCCAGGTCCGACTTAAGCTTATCCGGCGCCGTGGTGCCAAGATCCCCCCCCCCCGTTTCCCAGAGTCGCCGACCGTTTCCCAAGCCTCTGCAGGGATCACTCTCCTCCTGAGGAGGCTTGGGAAGGAAGCTGCCCGCCCACCAGCTGTAAGGTTGTCAGGGCGCGCAGGGAAAGGGGAGCCCGCCATAGCTCTCCCACTCACTGGGGCGCCCCTGAGAGTCTGGCGCCCTGCTGCGACGCACCCCTAAGCCCTATGGGAAAGACGGCTCTGCTGGGGCGCTCCTGAGAGGCCACGCCCTGGCGCGACGCACCGCTAAGCCCAAGGCAAAAGACGGCTTCGCTTTGCTCTTCTCCTGCCCGGCACGCTCCTCCTTGCATGGAATGTGGTTGCATGTGGGGGGCTGGGGGACGGGTAACGTACTAACCTCAATTGCATGAACCTGCCCTTGATGCCATTGCATGTCCGCAGGGGAGACGGGCTCTCTGCTGTTGCTGTTGCAGCTGCGCTTCCGCCGGCCGACGCTTCTAAGCACAACCCCTTTGTTTAGAAGGCCTTTGCATGCCTGAGTCTGAGCACCACTGCCTCCAGGGGTCTTGGAGCTGGTCGCTTCCCGTGGGATTCCTGCATGTTTGTTCCCTGCTCTGTTACGTCTTCTCTTTCATTTCGAGAGCGCAACTAACCCACGTGTCTGGCTCAGAATAGGGCACCCTCCCATAGCTGCCAACTTTCGGATTTGAAAATAAGGGATTTTCCCAAAATTTCGGATTTGAAAATAAGGGATGCCACGAAGGCTGCGCAATGGCACCAAGTAGCCTCGCCCCCCTGCGCTCCGGAGGCTGCACGCGAACGGGTGAGCGAAAGAGCGAGCGCGTAGACGGCAGGCAGGCTGTCTGTCTGGTTGGGCGTGAGGGTCTGGCTGCCCAAGGCATGCAAGCTCCGCCCCCAGTCGGTCTCAGGCTCCTCATTGGCAGCCGAGCAACGCAGCGGAGGAGCCTCCCTGGCCGGCAGGGAGGGAGAGGAGCTGCTTCCTTTGAAATCCGGGAAATTTAAGGGAGATCAATTTCAATTTCAATTATTCCTTTATTTGACCGATAGTCAGAAAAGAGATAAACAATCCGGGATAGCAGCGGGAAACAGCATTGGAATAAGGGGGTTTCCCGCGCAAAAAAAGGGAGGGTTGTCAGCTATGCACCCTCCGCGGGCTGGCTCCTTCTTCCCATTGTGACACTGTCTGGTGGGACAGAGCATCCTGAAACCTGACCCATAATAATAATAATAATAATAATAATAATAATAATAATAATAGATAGATGATAGATAGATAGATAGTTTATTCTTACGGTTCTCCACCAGCACACACATATATGGATAAATACAATCCAAAATACATTCATATATATATATATATATATATATATATATATTCCCAATAAATTTTGTATTGGTTTTATCAAATTTATTTATATAATAAAAACGAGGTGCGCGTTATGGTCCGGTGTGCGTTTTGGAGCGAAAAATACGGCCTATCCAATTGCAAAGCTTAGGAGCTCAGAATCCACCCAATTTACCTGCTTACAAATCTCTCCCTCATGGTTTCTCTCTGGGAAGGTAGCGGCGACTTGGCCAGCAAGCCTCTTAACTCCTGAGCTGACACACTGCTGTTTTTAGTAAGGCTTACGCTAATCTTGCGTCTCCAAGTAAGCTCTGAGCTGCAGCTAGCCCCTTTTCCTAGTTAGAAGTTCCCTAGATCAGGATGCATTAGCCGGGCTGCCACCCTAGAAGGGGACCAGACATTGATAAGGTGTGCATGTTATAATAATAATAATAATAATAATCTATCTATATATCTATCCATATCTATCTATCCATCTCTATCTATCCATCTCTACCTACCTACCTACCTATCATCTATCTATCCATATCTATCTATCATCTATCTATCATCTAATTTGCAGAAAATAATAATAATAATAATAATTTATCTATCTATCTATCTAACCTATCTATCCATATCTATCTATCCATCTCTATCTATCTATCCATATATATCATCTATCTATCCATCTATCTATCTATCTATCTATCTATCTATCTATATCTATCCATATCTACCTATCTATCATCTATCTATCTATCTATCTATCATCTAGCTATGTATCCATATCTATCTATCCATATATATCTATCATCTATCTATCCATATCTATCTATCCATATCTATCCATATATATCTATCATCTATCATCTATCTATCATCTAATTTGCAGAAAAATAATAATAATAATAATAATAATAATAATAATTTATCATTTATACCCCACCCATCTGCCTGGGTTTCCCCAGCCACTGGGCGGCTTCCAACAGAACATTAAAATGCAGCAATCTTTTAAACATTAAAAGCCTCCCTAAACAGGGCTGCCTTCAGATGTCATCTAAAAATCAGGTAGTTGGTTTTTCTCTTTGGCATCCGGTGGGAGGGAGTTCCACAGGGCGGGCTCCCAATCGAATGTTAAAACAATACAGCGTCAAATATTAAAAACTTCCCTCAACAGGGCTGCCTACAGCTGTCTCTTAAAAATAGGATAGCTGCTTATTTCCTCAACATCTGATGGAAGAGTGTTCCACAGGGTGGGCGCCACCACCGAGAAGGCCCTCTGCCTGCTTCCCTGTAGCTTTGCTTCTCGCAGAGAGGGAACTGCCAGAAGGCCCTCGGCGCTGGACCTCAGTGTCCAGGCTGAACGGTGGGGGTGGAGACGCTCCTTCAGGTATACAGGACCGAGACCGTTTAGGGCTTTCAAGGTCAGCACCAACCCTTTGAATTGTGCTCGGAAACGTCCTGGGAGCCAATGCAGATCTCTCAGGACTGGTGTTATGTGGTCCCGGTGGCCGCTCCCAGTCACCAGTCTAGCTGCCGCATTCTGGATTAATTGCAGTTTCTGGGTCACCTTCCAAGGTAGCCCCACGTAGAGCGCATTGCAGTAGTCCAAGCGGGAGATAACCAGAGTATGCACCACTCTGGCGAGACAGTCTGCGGGCAGGGAGGGTCTCAGTATGCGTCCCACATGGAGCTGGTAGACAGCCGCCTTGGACACAGAACTGACCTGTGCCTCCATGGACAGCTGTGAGTCCAAAATGACTCCCAGGCTGCGCACCTGGTCTTTCAGGGGCACAGTTACCCCATTCAGGACCAGGGAATCCCCCACACCCGCCTGCCTCCTGTCCCCCAAAAACAGTACTTCTGCATTGTCAGGATTCAACCTCAATCCATTAGCCGCCATCCATCCTCCAACCGCCTCCAGGCACTCACACTCATACAAACCTACAACACCACTTTCTAGACATGGCCCAGGAGAAGAAGAAGAGTTTGGATTCGATATCCCGCTTTATCACTGCCCTTCAGGAGTCTCCAAGCGGCTCACATTCTCCTTTCCATTCCTCCCCTACAACAAACACTCTGTGAGGTGAGTGGGGCTGAGAGACTTCAGAGTAGTGGGACTAGCCCAAGGTCACCCAGCAGCTGCATGTGGAGGAGCAGGGAAGCGAACCCAGTTCACCAGATTATGAGTCTACCACTCTTAACCACTACACCACACTGGCTCTACACCACTGTATTATAACATTGCCCCCAGCTCCCAGCCCCTCTACATGGTCCAGAAGCACGTTTTGTTCCTGAGCCTTGGCCGACTTTTAACACTGCCCTGGGGGACAGCATGCACCCCCTTCCTCCCCCTCTCCAGCGCGACGCAGCTGCCACGCAACTGCCCGCCCAAAGGCTCATTCTTTCCCCGTCAATTTCTCTTGCAGAGGGGGATTCCAGGAGCTCTCTTCCCCTTCCCGTTCATTGAAGTAGCTGTGCCGGTAGCCTGCGGTTGCTTGCTGCTGCTCATAATTATCTTCGTCCTTATGATCCTCACGGCCCGGAAGAGGCGGCAGTCCGAGGGGACCTACAGCCCAAGCCGACAGGAGGTGGCAGGAGCCCGCCTGGAAATGGACAGCGTACTCAAAGTGCCCCCGGAGGAACGCTTAATATAGGCCCTGCTCTGGCGAGGCAAAGAGGTGCCTTGGCATGGCCGGCCCGGAGGTGCTGGGCTCGTCCCGGGCTGTGCCCTTGGCCCTGCTGGGCCCATAACCTGTTGAGTTCTGGGGAGGGTGTGACAGTGGCGGTGCGATGGTGTCCGGCACACTTCCCCCGCGCTGATTCCGCTTCCTCTTCGCCTCCGGCAGAGTCATTCCAGCAGCGAGCCCTGCAGTAAATCAGTAAATTTCTAATCAACGAAGCTTTTACTGCACAGCGGCTGAAAACGACAGACCAGGAGAAAGCGGCAGGCGCGGTGCTTCTCCTCTCACGTCCAAACCGGAAGTAACAGACGCTCACATAACAAACCATAATATGGTCAGGGGTGGCCAACTTCCAAGAGACTGCGATCTACTCAGAGTTAAAAACTGGCAGTGATCTACCCCCTTGGGGGCGGGGTTCGGGTCAAAGTTGTTGAACTTTTTTTTAGGAAGGAAAGCCCTATTTTTGGTGGTTCAGGTCATTTTAGGGCATAGCTGTCAACCTTTCCCTTTTCTCGCGAGGAATCCTATTTGGAATAAGGGGATTTCCCGCAAAGAAAGGGAAAAGTTGACAGCTATATTTTAGGGGTGCAGGGCAAAGATGTTGAGCTTTTTTTAGGGGAGCCAACTTTTTATAGCTTCTTTGGAGGGAGCCACTGATCTACTGGTGATCTACCACAGACGTAAATAATAATTTATTATTTAAACCCCGCCCATCTGGCTGGGTTTCCCCAGCCACTCTGGGCGGCTTCCAACAGAACATTAAAATGCAGTAATCAATCAAACATTAAAAGCTTCCCTAAACAGGGCTGCCTTCAGATGTCTTCTCCAAGTCTGGTCGTTGTTTTTCTCTTTCACATCTGGTGGGAGGGCATTCCACAGGGTGGGTGCCACCACCAAGAAGGCCCTCTGCCTGGTTCCCTGTAACTTGGCTTCTCGCAGCAAGGGAACCGCCAAAAGGCCCTCGACGCTGGACCTCGGTGTCCAGGCAGAACGATGGGGGTGGAGACGCTCCTTCAGGTCTACTGGACCGAGGCCGTTTAAGGGCTTTAAAGGTCAGCACCAACACTTCACGATCTACCTGCTGGACATGCCTGCCATATGTGAAACACACCCCGGTGGACAGGACGTCCCTTCGCTGGGCTGTTTTCCCAACTGTACGGTATGGCGCTTGACCGGAAGTCCTGAGCTGTTAACCCTGTAAGCTCTGGGTCCCCTGGCAGGCTCGCCAACCTCTCCAAGTTCCTTAAGCGTGTCGGAGTTGTAAGCACATGAGCTGCACCTGGGGGTGCCCGTTCCCCCCAACCCCTCTCGGTGGTTCTTTCCCAGAGGCAGCAGATGGCACCGTCCCTTTGCCCCTCCATCCTTCGGCTCAAGGGCCTCCCTTCCAAAATACTGCTCTCAGAGGCAGAACGGCAGGCTGCCTTCAGATGTCTTCTAAAAGTCTGGTAGTTGTTGTTCTCTTTGGCATCTGGTGGGAGGGCGTTCCACAGGGTGGGCGCCACCACCTAGAAGGCCCTCTGCCTGGTTCCCTGTAACTTGGCTTCTCATAGTGAGGGAACCGCCAGAAGGCCCTCGGTGCTGGACTTCAGTGTCCCCATTATGCCGAGGGGCGGCGCTTTCCTGGAACCAGCACCAACGCCGGCCAGCCTTCAACAGCAACAGCAACCCTGACCCTGCCTCCCTGGTCAGACATGGCTCCGACTTCTCAGAATCCGCTGAGAACGTTGGCACAATCCAGCTCGTTTTATAAAAAGAGCGGACGCTTTTTGAGGTTACCGCAGGTACCATTTGTTGGGGCGCTCGCGCCGGAGGTGTTGAATGTTTGTGTGTGCTTGTTCCGGATGTCCCCAAACTCGGTCCTCCCACTGTTTGGGGACTACAATTCCCATCATCCCTGACCACTAGTCCTGTTAGCTAGGGATCATGGGAGTTGTAGTCCCAAAACATCTGGAGGGTTGAGTTTGGGGATGTCTGGCATAGGCAAACCCTGCCCTCCAGATGTTTTGGGACTACAATTCCCATCATCCCTGACTACTGGTCCTGTTAGCTAGGGATCATGGGAGTTGTAGTCCCCAAACCCCTGGAGGGCTGGAGTTTGCTTTTGCCATTTATTATTTGTACCCCGCCCATCTGGCCAGGTCTCCCCAGCCACTCTGGGCGGCTTCCAGTAAACATTAAAATACATTAACACATCACAGATTAAAAACTGCCCTAAGCAGGGCTGCCTTCAGGTATTTTCTAAATGTCATGTAGTTGTTGATCCCTTTGACCTCTGATGGGAGGGCGTTCCACAGGGCGGGCGCCACCACCGAGAAGGCCCTCTGCCTGCTTCCCTGTAGCTTTGCTTCTCGCAGCGAGGGAACTGCCAGAAGGCCCTCGGCGCTGGACCTCAGTGTCCAGGCTGAACGGTGGGGGTGGAGACGCTCCTTCAGGTATACAGGACCAAGACCGTTTAGGGCTTTCAAGGTCAGCACCAACCCTTTGAATTGTGCTCGGAAACGTCCTGGGAGCCAATGTAGATCTCTTAGGACTGGTGTTATGTGGTCTCAGTGGCCACTCCCAGTTCCCAGTCTAGCTGCTGCCTTCTGGATTAATTGCAGTTTCCGGGTCACCTTCAAAGGTAGCCCCACGTAGAGCGCATTGCAGTAGTCCAAGCAGGAGATAACGAGAGCCGCCGCATCTTCTTCCACCACAGCGGCCGGCTTGGGCCCAGGTCAGCAGCTCCACGCTGGTGGGCACCGTGGGGGCCGCCGGGGGCGCCGTGGTTATCACCCTCTTCGGCCTCTCCGTGGCTGTCATGAGGAAGAGGAGGGCCACCCAAGGGACCTACAGCCCCAGCCGGCAAGAGAAGGACGGGGCTCGAGTGGAGATGTGGAACGTCATCAAGTTGCCGCCATTGGAGCGGCTGATCTGATGGTGCCCATGAACTCAAGACTCCAATGTCTCCCTCCCCATGGCGCTTCTCAGATGTGGCTTCCACCACCGGAGAGGCTGATCTGAATGTGCCCATGAACTCAATACTTCAACGACTTACTCCCCATTGCGCTTCTCAGATGTGGCTTCCACCACTGGGGCCCATGAACGCAAGACTTCAACACCTCCCTCCCCACGGCGCTTCTCAGATGTGGCTTCCACCGCTGGCGTGGCTGATCTGAATGTGCCCATCAACTCGACTGCAACGCCTCCCTCCCCATGGCGCTTCTCAGATGTGGCTTCCACCACCAGAGAGGCTGATCTGAATGTGCCCATGAACTCAATACTGCAACGACTTACTCTCCATGGCACTTCTCAGATGTGGCTTCCACCACTGGAGAGGCTGATCTGAATGTGCCCATCAACTCAAGACTCCAACGCCTCACTCTCCATGGCGCTTCTCAGATGTGGCTTCCACCACGAGAGGCTGATCTGAATGTGCCCATCAACTCAAGACTCCAACGCCTCGTTCCCCACGGCGCTTCTCAGATGTGGCTTCCACCACTGGAGGCCATGAACTCAAGACTCCAACGCCTCCCTCCCCATGGCGCTTCTCAGATGTGGCTTCCACCGCTGACGCGGCTGATCTGAATGTTCCCATTAACTCAATACGTCAACGACTTATTCTCCACGGTGCTTCTCAGATGTGGCTTCCACCACTGGAGAGGCTGATCTGAATGTGCCCATGAACTCAATACGTCAACGACTAACTCTCCACGGCGCTTCTCAGATGATGCTTCCACCGCTGGACCGGTCGATCTGAATGTGCCCATCAACTCAAGACTCCAACGCCTCGTTCGCCACGGCGCTTCTCAGATGTGGCTTCCACCACTGGGGCCCATGAACTCAAGACTGCAACGCCTCCCTCCCCATGGAGCTTCTCAGTAAGACAGAGCTGGCATAAAGCGTCCGTCCAGCTTCAGATCTATCCAGAAGAGAGAGCACAAAGGCTAGGATTACAATACATAAACATTCCATGTAGGGAAACAGATAAGGCAGCTTTCTCACGGCTTAGTGAGACAGGCAAAAGTCAGACCGGCCTCGCTGCAGCTGTTTTCCGCTCAGCTTGGACAAACATCATAATACCCACCCCCACCCCACCCACCTCCTTCCCCCTTTTCTTCCTAACCGTCTCAACAAACGAAACTGATCTTCAAAAATGTTACATGGGGGAAATACGAGAGAGATAGTATTTCGTGTAAATCACGCAAATATTTAATAAAGAAAGAAAGAAATGAAAATGGTGCCTCTGTCCAATTGGATCAACACTTCCTGGGGCAATTTCAATAAATAAATAAAATTTATTCGACCGTCAGTCAGAAAGCACATAAAGTTAAAACGTCTAAACATCTGGAAAAGCGTGACACTTAGAAACAGCGAAAAGTGTATTATACCTTTAGACCCGTGTCAATACAGTCAATTTTAGCCTTACGACGCTTAAAGGCCAAAAAAAGAATTTTTTGGGAGGGAGAAGAAAGGAAGGAGAAGAAGAAGAAGAGTTTGGATTTGATACCCCACTTCATCACTACCCGAAGGAGTCTCCAAGCGGCTCACATTCTCCTTTCCCTTCCTCCCCCCCCACAACAAACACTCTGTGGGGTGAGTGGGGCTGAGAGACTTCAGAGAAGTGGGACTAGCCCTAAGTCACCCAGCAGCTGCATGGGGCAGAGCGGAGTCGCGAACCCGGTTCCCCGGATTATGAGTCCACCGCTCTTAACCACTACACCACACTGGCTCGGTGGGAGGGAGGGAGAGAGCAAGGGAGAGGGTAAGAAATAAGAGAAGGAGGGAGGGAAGAAGGGAGGGAGAGAGGGAGGGGGAGGAAGAAGAGAAGGAGGGAGGGAGAAAGGGAGGGAGGAGGGAAGGAAGAAGGAAGGAAGGGGTAAGAAAAGAGGAAGGGAGGGAAGGAGGGAGAAGAAGAAGAGTTTGGATTTGATATCCCGCTTTATCACTCCCTGAAAGAGTCTCCAAGCGGCTCACATTCTCCTTTCCCTTCCTCCCCCACAACAAACACTCTGTGGGGTGAGTGGGGCTGAGAGACTTCAGAGAAGTGGGACTAGCCCAAGGTCACCCAGCAGCTGCATAGGGAGGAGCGGAGACGCGAACCCGGTTCCCCAGATTACGAGTGCACCGCTCTTAACCACTACACCACACTGGCTCTCAGGAAGGGAGGGACGGAGGGAGAGAGCAAGGGAGGGAGGGAGGAAAGGAGGGAGGTGGGAAGGAAGGGAGGGAGGGAGGATAGGAGGAAGGAGGGGAGGGAGGGGGAGCGAAGGAGGGAAGGAAGGAAGGAGAGGATAAGAAATGAGGGAGGGAGAAAGTAAGGGAGGGAGAAGGGAAGGGAGGAAAAAAGAAGGAGGGGAGGGAGGGGGAGGGGAGGAAGCAGCGAAGAAAGGGGGAGATAAAGAGGGGGAAGGAAAATAAGAGGATGGAGGAAAGAAGGGAGGTGGGGAGGGAGGGAGGGGGAGGGAGGGAGCAAGGGAGGGGTAAGAAAGAAGAGGTGAGTGGGGCTGAGAGACTTCAAAGAAGTGGGACTGGCCCAAGGTCACCCAGCAGCTGCATGCGGAGGAGCGGGGAAGCGAACCTGGTTCACCGGATTACGAGTTCACCAGCTTATGAGTCTACTGCTCTTAACCACTTCACCACATTGGCTCTCAGGAAGGGAGGGAGGGAGGGAGGAAAGGAGGGAGGGAGGGAGAAGCAAGAAAGGAATGAGAGGGTAAGAAATAAGAGAAGGAGGGAGGAAAGAAGAAAGGGAGGGGGAGGGAAGGAAGGAAGGAGAGGGTAAGAAATAAGAGAAGGAGGGAGGGAGGGAAGGAGGGAGGGAGGGGGAGTGGAAGGAGAGGGTAAGAAATAGGAGGGAGGGAGGGAGAAAGGGAGGGAGGGAGGGGGAGAGGGAGGGGGAGGGAGCAAGGGAGGGGGTAAGAAAGAAGAGAGAGGGAGGGAGGAAGAAGAAGAAGAAGAAGAGTTTGGATTCGATATCCCGCTTTATTTATCACTACCTGAAGGAGTCTCCAAGCGGCTCACATTCTCCTTTCCCTTCCACCCCCCCCCCAACAAACACTCTGTGGGGTGAGTGGGGCTGAGAGACTTCAGAGAAGTGTGACAAGGTCACCCAGCAGCTGCATGTGGAGGAGCGGGGAATCGAACCCAGTTCCCCAGATTACGAGTCTAGCGCTCTTCATCACTACACCACACTGGCTCTTGGAAACATTTTTTGCTACTCCTCTGTAGTCCTATTGGGACGCGGGTGGCGCTGTGGATTAAACCCCAGAGCCTAGGGCTTGCCAATCGGAAGGTCGGTGGTTCGAATCCCCGCGACGGGGTGAGCTCCCGTTGCTCGGTCCCTGCTCCTGCCCACCTAGCAGTTCGAAAGCACGTCCAAGTGCAAGTAGATCCATAGATACCGCTCCGGCGGGAAGGTCAACGGCGTTTCCGTACGCTGCTCTGGTTCGCCAGAAGCGGCTTAGTTCTGCTGGCCACATGACCCGGAAGCTGGACACCGGCTCCCTCGGCAAATAAAGAGAGATGAGCGCCGCAACCCCAGAGACGTCCGCGACTGGACCTAACGGTCAACTTCCCTTTAGGGAAGTTTTTAATCTGTGATATTTTAATGTATTTTGATATTTGTTGGAAGCCGCCCAGAGTGGCTGGGGAGACCCAGCCAGATGGGCGGGGTACAAATACTAAATTATTATTATTATTATTATTATTATTATTATTATTATTATTATTATTATTCCCTTTGTTTTCTGGCCAAGGGGAAGCCCCTGGGCATGATGCAAATGCCATGTTCTTCTGCCTACATGAAGTTTTGAACTCAAGACCTTTTAAAAAAACAGGATGGCATTTTCTTCCAAAAGATTGCTCAGCAATGCTGCTTGAAGGAAGAATTTGAACTGAGCATGTGCAAGGATGCCCAAACCTTATTGCTGGTCAAAACAAAATAAAAAAATAAAAAAAATCATTCAATTAGCACCTTAGAGACCAACTCACTTTCTTCTTGAGATGAGCTTTCGTGGGCATGCAAACTTCTTCAGATACACCGAAACAGAAGTCCCCAGACCCTGATATATAGTTAATATCTTGAACCTCCTATTTTATCCTTCCATCCTCCTCTCCTAGCATCCTATTATTCTATCCCTCCATCCTTCTCTCCTAGCATCCTATCATTCCATCATTCCACCCTCCTCTCCTAGCATCCTATTATTCTATCCTTCTTTCCTAGCATCCTATTATTCTATCCTTCCATCCTCCTCTCCCAGCATCCTATTATTTTATCCGTCTTTTCTAGCAACTTATTATTCTATCCTTCCATCCTCCTCTCCGAGCATCCTATTTTTATCCGTCTTTCCTAGCATCTTATTATTCTATCCTTTCATCCTCCTCTCCTAGCATCCTATTATTCTATCCATCTTTCCTAGCATTTTATTATTCCATCCTTCCATCCACCTCCTAGCATCCTGTTATTCTATCCTACCATCCTTCTCTCCTAGCATCCTATTATTCTATACCTCCATCCTTCTCTCCTAGCATCCTATCATTCCATCCTTCCACCCTCCTCCTAGCATCCTATTATTCTATCCTTCTTTCCTAGCATCCTATTATTCTATCCTTCCATCCTCCTCTCCCAGCATCCTATTATTTTATCCGTCTTTCCTAGCATCTTATTATTCTATCCTTTCATCCTCCTCTCCCAGCATCCTATTATTCTATCCTTCTTTCCTAGCATCTTATTATTCTATTCTTCCATCCTCCTCTCCTAGCATCCTATTATTCTATCCTTCCATCCTCCTCTCCTAGCATCCTATTATTCTATCCTTCCATCCTCCTCCTAGCATCCTATTATTCTATCCTTCCATCCTCCTCCCCTAGCATCCTATTATTCTATCCTTCCATCCTCCTCTCCTAGCATCCTATTATTCTATCCTTCCATCCTCCTCTCCTAGCATCCTATTATTCTATCCTTCCATCCTCCTCCCCTAGCATCCTATTATTCTATCCTTCCATCCTCCTCTCCTAGCATCCTATTATTCTATCCTTCCATCCTCCTCTCCTAGCATCCTATTATTCTATCCTTCCATCCTCCTCCCCTAGCATCCTATTATTCTATCCTTCCATCCTCCTCTCCTAGCATCCTATTATTCTATCCTTCCATCCTCCTCCCCTAGCATCCTATTATTCTATCCTTCCATCCTCCTCTCCTAGCATCCTATTATTCTATCCTTCCATCCTCCTCTCCTAGCATCCTATTATTCTATCCTTCCATCCTCCTCCCCTAGCATCCTATTATTCTATCCTTCCATCCTCCTCTCCTACCATCCTATTATTCTATCCTTCCATCCTCCTCTCCCAGAATCCTATTATTTTATCCGTCTTTCCTAGCATCTTATTATTCCATCCTTCCATCCTCCTCTCCTAGCATCCTATCATTCTATCCTTCTTTCCTAGCATCTTATTATTCTATTCTTCCATCCTCCTCTCCTAGCATCCTATTATTCTATCCTTCCATCATCCTCTCCTAGCATCCTATTATTCTATCCTTCCATCCTCCTCTCCTAGCATCCTATTATTCTATCCTTCCATCCTCCTCTCCTAGCATCCTATTATTCTATCCTTCCATCCTCCTCTCCTAGCATCCTATTATTCTATCCTTCCATCCTCCTCTCCTAGCATCCTATTATTCTATCCTTCCATCCTCCTCTCCTAGCATCCTATTATTCTATCCTTCCATCCTCCTCTCCTGGCATCCTATTATTCTATCCTTCCATCCTCCTCTCCTATATTATTCTATCCTTCCATCCTCCTCTCCTAGCATCCTATTATTCTATCCTTCCATCCTCCTCTCCCAGCATCCTATTATTTTATCCGTCTTTCCTAGCATCTTATTATTCCATCCTTCCATCCTCCTCTCCTAGCATCCTATCATTCTATCCTTCTTTCCTAGCATCTTATTATTCTATTCTTCCATCCTCCTCCCCTAGCATCCTATTATTCTATCCTTCCATCCTCCTCTCCTAGCATCCTATTATTCTATCCTTCCATCCTCCTCTCCTAGCATCCTATTATTCTATCCTTCCATCCTCCTCTCCTAGCATCCTATTATTCTATCCTTCCATCCTCCTCTCCTAGCATCCTATTATTCTATCCTTCCATCCTCCTCTCCTAGCATCCTATTATTCTATCCTTCCATCCTCCTCTCCTAGCATCCTATTATTCTATCCTTCCATCCTCCTCTCCTAGCATCCTATTATTCTGTCCTTCCATCCTTCTCTCCTAGCATCCTATTATTCTATCCTTCCATCCTCCTCTCCTGGCATCCTATTATTCTATCCTTCCATCCTCCTCTCCTATATTATTCTATCCTTCCATCCTCCTCTCCTATATTATTCTTTCCTTCCATCCTCCTCTCCTAGCATGCTATTATTCTTTCCTTCCATCCTCCTCTCCTAGCATCCTATTATTCTATCCTTCCATCCTCCTCTCCTAGCATCCTATTATTCTATCCTTCCATCCTCCTCCTAGCATCCTATTATTCTATCCTTCCATCCTCCTCCCCTAGCATCCTATTATTCTATCCTTCCATCCTCCTCTCCTAGCATCCTATTATTCTATCCTTCCATCCTCCTCTCCTAGCATCCTATTATTCTATACTTCCATCCTCCTCCCCTAGCATCCTATTATTCTATCCTTCCATCCTCCTCTCCTAGCATTCTATTATTCTATCCTTCCATCCTCCTCCCCTAGCATCCTATTATTCTATCCTTCCATCCTCCTCTCCTAGCATCCTATTATTCTATCCTTCCATCCTCCTTTCCTGGCATCCTATTATTCTATCCTTCCATCCTCCTCTCCTGGCATCCTATTATTCCATCCTTCCATCCTCCTCTCCTAGCATCCTATTATTCTATCCTTCCATCCTCCTCTCCTAGAATCCTATTATTCTATCCTTCCATCCTCCTCTCCTAGCATCCTATTATTCTATCCTTCCATCCTCCTCTCCTGGCATCCTATTATTCTATCCTTCCATCCTCCTCTCCTGGCATCCTATTATTCTATCCTTCCATCCTCCTCTCCTAGCATCCTATTATTCTATCCTTCCATCCTCCTCTCCTAGCATCCTATTATTCTATCCTTCCATCCTCCTCTCCTAGCATCCTATTATTCTATCCTTCCATCCTCCTCTCCCAGCATCCTATTATTTTATCCGTCTTTCCTAGCATCTTATTATTCCATCCTTCCATCCTCCTCTCCTAGCATCCTATTATTCTATCCTTCCATCCTCCTCTCCTAGCATCCTATTATTCTATCCTTCCATCCTCCTCCCCTAGCATCCTATTATTCTATCCTTCCATCCTCCTCTCCTAGCATCCTATTATTCTATCCTTCCATCCTCCTCTCCTAGCATCCTATTATTCTATCCTTCCATCCTCCTCTCCTATATTATTCTATCCTTCCATCCTCCTCTCCTATATTATTCTTTCCTTCCATCCTCCTCTCCTAGCATGCTATTATTCTTTCCTTCCATCCACCTCTCCTAGCATCCTATTATTCTATCCTTCCATCCTCCTCTCCTAGCATCCTATTATTCTATCCTTCCATCCTCCTCTCCTAGCATCCTATTATTCTATCCTTCCATCCTTCTCTCCTAGCATCCTATTATTCTATCCTTCCATCTTCCTTTCCCAGCATCCTATTATTTTATCCTTCCATCCTCCTCTCCTATATTATTCTATCCTTCCATCCTCCTCTCCTATATTATTCTTTCCTTCCATCCTCCTCTCCTAGCATGCTATTATTCTTTCCTTCCATCCTCCTCTCCTAGCATCCTATTATTCTATCCTTCTATCCTCCTCTCCTAGCATCCTATTATTCTATCCTTCCACCCTCCTCTCCTAGCATCCTATTATTCTATCCTTCCATCCTCCTCTCCTAGCATCCTATTATTCTTTCCTTCCATCCTCCTCTCCTAGAATCCTATTATTCTATCCTTCCATCCTCCTCTCCTAGCATCCTATTATTCTATCCTTCCATCCTCCTCTCCTAGCATCCTATTATTCTATCCTTCCATCCTCCTCTCCTAGCATCCTATTATTCTATCCTTCCATCCTCCTCTCCTGGCATCCTATTCTATCCTTCCATCCTCCTCTCCTATATTATTCTATCCTTCCATCCACCTCTCCTAGCATCCTATTATTCTATCCTTCCATCCTCCTCTCCCAGCATCCTATTATTTTATCCGTCTTTCCTAGCATCTTATTATTCTATCCTTTCATCCTCCTCTCCTAGCATCCTATTATTCTATCCATCTTTCCTAGCATTTTATTATTCCATCCTTCCATCCTCCTCCTAGCATCCTGTTATTCTATCCTTCCATCCTTCTCTCCTAGCATCCTATTATTCTATACCTCCATCCTTCTCTCCTAGCATCCTATCATTCCATCCTTCCACCCTCCTCCTAGCATCCTATTATTCTATCCTTCTTTCCTAGCATCCTATTATTCTATCCTTCCATCCTCCTCTCGCAGCATCCTATTATTTTATCCGTCTTTCCTAGCATCTTATTATTCTATCCTTTAATCCTCCTCTCCCAGCATCCTATTATTCTATCCTTCTTTCCTAGCATCTTATTATTCCATCCTTCCATCCTCCTCCTAGCATCCTGTTATTCTATCCTTCCATCCTCCTCTCCCAGCATCCTATTATTTTATCCGTCTTTCCTAGCATCTTATTATTCCATCCTTCCATCCTCCTCTCCTAGCATCCTATCATTCTATCCTTCTTTCCTAGCATCTTATTATTCTATTCTTCCATCCTCCTCTCCTAGCATCCTATTATTCTATCCTTCCATCCTCCTCTCCTAGCATCCTATTATTCTATCCTTCCATCCTCCTCTCCTAGCATCCTATTATTCTATCCTTCCATCCTCCTCTCCTAGCATCCTATTATTCTTTCCTTCCATCCTCCTCTCCTAGCATGCTATTATTCTTTCCTTCCATCCTCCTCTCCTAGCATCCTATTATTCTATCCTTCCATCCTCCTCTCCTAGCATCCTATTATTCTATCCTTCCATCCTCCTCTCCTAGCATCCTATTATTCTATCCTTCCATCCTCCTCCCCTAGCATCCTATTATTCTATCCTTCCATCCTCCTCTCCTAGCATCCTATTATTCTATCCTTCCATCCTCCTCCCCTAGCATCCTATTATTCTATCCTTCCATCCTCCTCTCCTAGCATCCTATTATTCTATCCTTCCATCCTCCTCTCCTAGCATCCTATTATTCTATCCTTCCATCCTCCTCTCCTAGCATCCTATTATTCTATCCTTCCATCCTCCTCTCCTGGCATCCTATTATTCTATCCTTCCATCCTCCTCTCCTGGCATCCTATTATTCTATCCTTCCATCCTCCTCTCCTATATTATTCTATCCTTCCATCCTCCTCTCCTATATTATTCTTTCCTTCCATCCTCCTCTCCTAGCATGCTATTATTCTTTCCTTCCATCCTCCTCTCCTAGCATCCTATTATTCTATCCTTCCATCCTCCTCTCCTAGCATCCTATTATTCTATCCTTCCATCCTCCTCTCCTAGCATCCTATTATTCTATCCTTCCATCCTCCTCTCCTGGCATCCTATTATTCTATCCTTCCATCCTCCTCTCCTAGCATCCTATTATTCTATCCTTCCATCCTCCTCTCCTATATTATTCTATCCTTCCATCCTCCTCTCCTATATTATTCTTTCCTTCCATCCTCCTCTCCTAGCATGCTATTATTCTTTCCTTCCATCCACTTCTCCTAGCATCCTATTATTCTATCCTTCCATCCTCCTCTCCTAGCATCCTATTATTCTATCCTTCCATCCTCCTCTCCTAGCATCCTATTATTCTATCCTTCCATCCTTCTCTCCTAGCATCCTATTATTCTATCCTTCCATCTTCCTCTCCCAGCATCCTATTATTTTATCCTTCCATCCTCCTCTCCTATATTATTCCATCCTTCCATCCTCCTCTCCTATATTATTCTTTCCTTCCATCCTCCTCTCCTAGCATGCTATTATTCTTTCCTTCCATCCTCCTCTCCTAGCATCCTATTATTCTATCCTTCCATCCTCCTCTCCTAGCATCCTATTATTCTATCCTTCCATCCTCCTCTCCTAGCATCCTATTATTCTATCCTTCTATCCTCCTCTCCTGGCATCCTATTATTCTATCCTTCCATCCTCCTCTCCTGGCATCCTATTATTCCATCCTTCCATCCTCCTCTCCTAGCATCCTATTATTCTATCCTTCCATCCTCCTCTCCTAGCATCCTATTATTCTATCCTTCCATCCTCCTCTCCTAGCATCCTATTATTCTATCCTTCCATCCTCCTCTCCTGGCATCCTATTATTCTATCCTTCCATCCTCCTCTCCTGGCATCCTATTATTCTATCCTTCCATCCTCCTCTCCTGGCATCCTATTATTCTATCCTTCCATCCTCCTCTCCTGGCATCCTATTATTCCATCCTTCCATCCTCCTCTCCTGGCATCCTATTATTCTATCCTTCCATCCTCCTCTCCTAGCATCCTATTATTCTATCCTTCCATCCTCCTCTCCTAGCATCCTATTATTCTATCCTTCCATCCTCCTCTCCTGGCATCCTATTATTCTATCCTTCCATCCTCCTCTCCTGGCATCCTATTATTCTATCCTTCCATCCTCCTCTCCTAGCATCCTATTATTCTATGCTTCCATCCTCCTCTCCTAGCATCCTATTATTCTATCCTTCCATCCTCCTCTCCTAGCATCCTATTATTCTATCCTTCCATCCTCCTCTCCCAGCATCCTATTATTTTATCTGTCTTTCCTAGCATCTTATTATTCCATCCTTCCATCCTCCTCTCCTAGCATCCTATTATTCTATCCTTCCATCCTCCTCTCCTAGCATCCTATTATTCTATCCTTCCATCCTCCTCCCCTAGCATCCTATTATTCTATCCTTTCATCCTCCTCTCCTAGCATCCTATTATTCTATCCTTCCATCCTCCTCTCCTAGCATGCTATTATTCTATCCTTCCATCCTCCTCTCCTATATTATTCTATCCTTCCATCCTCCTCTCCTATATTATTCTTTCCTTCCATCCTCCTCTCCTAGCATGCTATTATTCTTTCCTTCCATCCACCTCTCCTAGCATCCTATTATTCTATCCTTCCATCCTCCTCTCCTAGCATCCTATTATTCTATCCTTCCATCCTCCTCTCCTAGCATCCTATTATTCTATCCTTCCATCCTTCTCTCCTAGCATCCTATTATTCTATCCTTCCATCTTCCTCTCCCAGCATCCTATTATTTTATCCTTCCATCCTCCTCTCCTATATTATTCTATCCTTCCATCCTCCTCTCCTATATTATTCTTTCCTTCCATCCTCCTCTCCTAGCATGCTATTATTCTTTCCTTCCATCCTCCTCTCCTAGCATCCTATTATTCTATCCTTCCATCCTCCTCTCCTAGCATCCTATTATTCTATCCTTCCATCCTCCTCTCCTAGCATCCTATTATTCTATCCTTCCATCCTCCTCTCCTGGCATCCTATTATTCTATCCTTCCATCCTCCTCTCCTGGCATCCTATTATTCCATCCTTCCATCCTCCTCTCCTAGCATCCTATTATTCTATCCTTCCATCCTCCTCTCCTAGCATCCTATTATTCTATCCTTCCATCCTCCTCTCCTAGCATCCTATTATTCTATCCTTCCATCCTCCTCTCCTGGCATCCTATTATTCTATCCTTCCATCCTCCTCTCCTGGCATCCTATTATTCTATCCTTCCATCCTCCTCTCCTAGCATCCTATTATTCTATCCTTCCATCCTCCTCTCCTAGCATCCTATTGTTCTATCCTTCCATCCTCCTCTCCTAGCATCCTATTATTCTATCCTTCCATCCTCCTCTCCCAGCATCCTATTATTTTATCCGTCTTTCCTAGCATCTTATTATTCCATCCTTCCATCCTCCTCTCCTAGCATCCTATTATTCTATCCTTCCATCCTCCTCTCCTAGCATCCTATTATTCTATCCTTCCATCCTCCTCCCCTAGCATCCTATTATTCTATCCTTCCATCCTCCTCTCCTAGCATCCTATTATTCTATCCTTCCATCCTCCTCTCCTAGCATCCTATTATTCTATCCTTCCATCCTCCTCTCCTAGCATCGTATTATTCTATCCTTCCATCCTCCTCTCCTAGCATCCTATCATTCTATCCTTCTTTCCTAGCATCCTAAAAAAATTCCTTCCCGTAGCACTTTAAAGCTGGCTAGTCTGCCTTGTCCCTGAAGGCTGGAGGGATTTTATTCGTTCCCCCCTTCCGCGCTTTCTCGGACGCCTGCCTGACCGCTTTTTCTTCCCCAAACGCAGCAAAGTCGCGGGGGCGGGGGGGAGACTGGCTGCTCAAAGAAAATATAAACACCCAACTTCTCCGCAGCTTTCGGTCCTGGAAGCTCAAAGCGATGCTAGCAAAGTCCGGCAAAGCAGACAGCTCTTTGGAGCGACTTCTCAGCAATCTATACAATATATATATGTGGACCGAGAACTCCCAGAAGTACAAGCTGGATTTCGAAGGGGCAGAGGAACCAGAGACCAAATTGCAAACATGCGCTGGATTATGGAGAGAGCTAGAGAGTTCCAGAAAAACATTTACTTCTGCTTCATTGACTACGCAAAAGCTTTTGACTGTGTTGACCACAGCAAACTATGGCAAGTTCTTAAAGAAATGGGAGTGCCTGATCACCTCATCTGTCTCCTGAGAAATCTCTATGTGGGACAAGAAGCTACAGTTAGAACTGGATATGGAATAACTGATTGGTTCAAAATTGGGAAAGGAGTACGACAAGGCTGTATATTGTCTCCCTGCTTATTTAACTTATATGCAGAATTCATCATGCGAAAGGCTGGACTGGATGAAGCCCAAACCGGAATTAAGATTGCTGGAAGAAATATCAACAACCTCAGATATGCTGATGATACAACCTTGATGGCAGAAAGTGAGGAGGAATTAAAGAACCTTTTAATGAGGGTGAAAGAGGAGAGCGCAAAATATGGTCTGAAGCTCAACATCAAAAAAACTAAGATCATGGCCACTGGTCCCATCACCTCCTGGCAAATAGAAGGGGAAGAAATGGAGGCAGTGAGAGATTTCACTTTCTTGGGTTCCATGATCACTGCAGATGGTGACAGCAGTCACGAAATTAGAAGACGCCTGCTTCTTGGGAGAAAAGCAATGACAAACCTAGACAGCATCTTAAAAAGCAAAGACATCACCTTGCCAACAAAGGTCCGTATAGTTAAAGCTATGGTTTTCCCAGTAGTAATGTACGGAAGTGAGAGCTGGACCATAAAGAAGGCTGATCGCCGAAGAATTGATGCTTTTGAATTATGGTGCTGGAGGAGACTCTTGAGAGTCCCATGGACTGCAAGAAGATCAAACCTATCCATTCTTAAAGAAATCAGCCCTGACTGCTCACTAGAAGGACAGATCCTGAAGTTGAGGCTCCAGTACTTTGGCCACCTCATGAGAAGAGAAGACTCCCTAGAAAAGACCCTGATGTTGGGAAAGATGGAGGGCACAAGGAGAAGGGGACGACAGAGGACGAGATGGTTGGACAGTGTTCTTGAAGCTACTAACATGAGTTTGGCCAAACTGCGAGAGGCAGTGGAGGATAGGTGTGCCTGGCGTGCTCTGGTCCATGGGGTCACGAAGAGTCGGACACGACTGAACGACTGAACAACAACAACATATATATATATATATATAAATCAAAAGCCCAGCCGCACCGCCTGTGCCTTTCACGGGAAATCAGCACATGAGAAGCTGGATCAGGCCGGAGCTCTTGCCGGGAGGTGCCGCGCACAGCCCCCTCTTCCTTGGCGCCCTCCAGAACTGCGCCAATCACTATGGCTTGTTTTCGGGGTACGGCTCATAGTTGGGAAATGTGAAAAAATGCTGCTATGGCTTATTTTATGACTACGTCTTAAAATAGGGGAAACAGGGTGTCTATATCTATCTATCTATCTATCTATCTATCTATCTATCTATCTATCTATCTATCTATCTGCCTGCTGTTGTTCTTTAGTCGTTTAGTCGCGTCCGACTCTTCGTGACCCCATGGACCAGAGCATGCCAGGCACTCCTGTCTTCCACTGCCCATCTATCTATCTATCTATCTATCTATCTATCTATCTATCTCTATCATCTATCTATCTATCTTCCTGTTGTTGTTGTTGAGTCGTTTAGTCGTGTCTGACTCTTCGTGACCCCATGGAACAGAGCACGCCAGGCACTCCTGTCTTCCACTGCCCATCTATCTAACTCTATCTATCATCTATCTACCTACCTACCTACCTACCTATCTATATTCCTGTTGTTGTTGTTGTTGTTCAGTCGTTTAGTCGTGTCCGACTCTTCGTGACCCCATGGACCAGAGCATGCCAGGCACTCCTGTCTTCCACTGCCCATCTATCTATCTATCTATCTATCTATCATCTATCTATCTATCTCTATCTATCTCTATCTATCATCTATCTATGTATCTATCTATCTATCTATCTATCTATCTATATTCCTGTTGTTGTTGTTGAGTCATTTAGTCGTGTCTGACTCTTCGTGACCCCATGGACCAGAGCACGCCAGTCACTCCTGTCTTCCACTGCCCATCTATCTAACTCTATCTATCATCTATCTATCTATCTATCTATCTATCTCTATCTATCTATCTATCTATCATCTATCTATATTCCTGTTGTTGTTGTTGTTGTTCAGTCGTTTAATCGTGTCCGCCTCTTCGTGACCCCATGGACCAGAGCACGCCAGGCCCTCCTGTCTTCCACTGCCTCTCGCAGTTAGACTCATGTAGAGTCGGACATGACTAAACGACTAAACAACAACAGCAGGCAGATAGATAGATAGATAGATAGGGAGTAGAAGACAGGAGGGCCTGGCATGCTCTGGTCTATGGGGTCACGAAGAGGTGGACACGACCAAATGACTCAACAACATGCAGATAGATTGATAGATAGATATGCAGTGGAAGACAGGAGTGCTTGGTGTGCTCTGGTCCATGGGGTCACGAAGAGTCAGACATGACTAAACGACTCAACAACAGGCAGATAGATGATAGATAGATGATAGATAGATAGATGATAGATAGATAGATAGATAGATAGATAGATAGGCAGTGGAAGACAGGAGTGCCTGGCACGCTCTGTTCCATGGAGTCACGAAGAGTTGGACGCGACTAAACGACTCAACAGGCAGATAGATAGATAGATAGGCAGTGGAAGACAGGAGTGCCTCCGCGCTCTGGTCCATGGGGTCACGAATAGTCGGACGGGACTAAATGACTAAACGACAACAACAATGGGACCAGTGGCCATGATCTTCGTTTTTTGGATGTTGAGCTCCAGACCGAATTTATATTCAGACCAAAGCCATGAGTGAGCTTTAAAGATTTTACTCTTCGGAACTAGGCAATATCAAAAGATCTTTTCCCCGCCCAGCCGCACCGGCCAAAAAAGAGACGACACCAATCAGGCAGGGTGCCTTTGAAAAGCAACAGGACTTGACGGACGTGTGGCGACGGGAAGACGGGATCCCATGACGGTCAGCGTCGGAAGGAATCAAAAGATGTTCTCGCGCTGTCGACAGGATCCAAGATGGAGAAAGCGAAATAAGACTTCAACAGCAGGCAGGAAATGGAAAGGAGTGTCAGCAAATACCCCGCCCGGGGCAGTTTGTGAGACTACCGGTACCCCAAAGCCAGACCCAGTCTTCCTCAAGCTCGGTTCTACCGATGTTCTGGGACTACAACTGCCATCATCCCTGACCACTGCTCCTGTTAGCTAGGGATGATGGGATTTGTAGTTCCCAAACATCTGGAGGGCCGGAGTTTGCCTATGCCCGATGTATACCAGGCAACCCAAACTCTGCCTATGCCAGACCTCCCCAAACTCAACCCTCCTTATGTTTTGGGACTACAACTCCCATGATCCCTGGCTCACGGGACCAGTGGTCAGGGATGATGGGAACTGTAGTCCCAAAACATCGGGAGAACCGAGGTTGATGAAGACTGGGAAAGGCAGACTCCGGCCCTCCAGCTGTTTGGGGACTACAACTCCCATCATCCCTAGCTAGCAGGACCAGTGGGCAGGGATGATGGGAGTTGTAGTCGCAAAACATCGGGAGAACCGAGGTTGAGGAAGACTGAGAAAGGTAGACTCCGGCCCTTCAGAGGTTTGGGGACTACAATTCCTATCATCCCTGGCCACTGGTCCTGTTAGCTAGGGATGATGGGAGTTGTAGTCCCAAGACATCTAATATTTGGGACTACAATTCCCATCATCCCTGGCCACTGGTCCTGTGAGCTATGGACAATGGGAGTTGTATTCCCAAAACATTGGAGTTTGCCTATTCCAGGTTTCCTCAACCTCAGCCCGCCAGATGTTTTGGGACTACAGCTCCCATCATCCCTGGCCACTGGTCCTGCTAGCTAGGGATGATGGGAGTTATAGTCCCAAAACAGCTGGAGGTCCGAGGTTGGGGGTACAGGCAAAGTCCAGCCCTCCAGATGTTTTGGGACTACAACTCCCGTCATCCCTAGCTAACAGGACCAGTGACCAGGGATGATGGGAGTTGTAGTCCCCAAACGCTCCTCTACCTTACATTCAATGACTGCATTCAGTAGATCGTATGACACCATGATGTGATCAATGGTGGAGGCTGCGGCGCTAGATATGAACATAAATTCCCCCACATTCCCACCTTTTGACGTGTGGCGACATGAAGACAGTCAGCATCGGAAGGAATACAAAGATGTTCTTGCGCCGTCGACCGGATCCAAGATGGAGAAAGCAAAATAACAAATCAGCAGCAGGAAGGAAACGGCAAGGAGGGTCAGCAAATACCCCGCCTGGGGGCAGTTTGCGAGATGGGCCCATAACCGTGTGCGCACATGCCCGGCTACAGGAGTAGTCATATGGCGCTGTCATATGGGATTGTTCCACAGCTTGCAGAACAACACACCCAAGGCCTAAATAAGGCTAAAACAATTTATTGCAGGAATAGGGCAGAGAAGATCCCTGCTGCCAGCTCAATAAGACAGAGCCGTCATAAAGCAGAGGCTTTTAATGTTTAATAGATTATGGCATTTTAATGTTCTGCTGGAAGCCCAGTCAGATGGGCGGGGTATAAATAATAAATTATTATTATTATTATTATTATTATTATTAAAAAGGAGGTCACGGGAACATAGCGGGCGACGGCTGGGGCAGACATCCCCAAACTCGGCCCTCCAGATGTTTGGGGACTACAAATCCCATCGTCCCTGGCTGCTGGTCGTGTTGGGTAGGGATGATGGGAGTGGTAGTCCCAAAATGGCTGGAGGGCCAAGATTCAGGGATCCCCAAACTCGGCCCTCCAGATGTTTTGGGACTACAACTCCCATCGTCCATGGCCACTGGTCCCGTTAGCTAGGGATGATGGGAGTTGTAGTCTTAAACAGCTGGAGGGCCCAGTTTCAGGCATCCCCAAACTTGGCCCCCCAGCTGTTTGGGGACTACAACTCCCATCGTCCCTGGCCACTGGTCCTGCTAGCTAGGGATGATGGGAATTGTAGTCCCAAAACAACTGGAGCGCCGGAGTTTGCCTTTGCCATTCTTCCTCAACCTCGGTTCTCCAGATGTTTTGGGACTACAATTCTGATCGTCCCTGGCCACTGGTCCTGCTAGCTAGGGATGATGGGAGTTGTAGTCCCCAAACAGCTGGAGGGCCCAGTTTTAGGCATCCCCAAACTTGGCCCTCCAGCTGTTTTGGGACTACAACTCCCATCATCCCTGGCCACTGTTCCCGTTAGCTAGGGATGATGGGATTGGTAGTCCCAAAACATCTGGAGGGCCGCAGTTTAGGGTTGCCGGCCCTGGAGAGGGAAAGCGGCGGAGAGGGACCTCCCCATGTGTTTGTAGATGACTTCTTGTGTGTATTCAGATTCAGTGGCAAATTAAGCACGGTCCCAAAGGTGTTTTTTGGGGTGTGTGTGTGGGTGTGTTTAAATCAGGCCCCCCAAACTGCGGCCCTCCAGATGTTTGGGGACTACAACTCCCATGATCCCTAGCTAACAAGACCAGTGGTCAGGGATGATGGGAATTGTAGTCTTAAAACAGCTGGAGGGCCGAGTTTGACCATGCCTGCTCTACAGCCCTCCAGCTGTTTGGGGACTACAACTCCCATCATCATTCGCTAACAGGACCAGTGGCCAGGGATGATGGGAGTTGTAGTCCCAAAACCTCTGGAGGGCCGAGGTTGAGGAAGCCTTGCATAGGCAAACTCCGGCCCTCCCGAGGTTTGGGGACTACAACTCCCATCATCCGTAGCTAGCGGGACCAGTGGCCAGGGATGATGGGAATTGTAGTCTCAAAACATCTGGAGAGCCGAGTTTGGTATACATCAGGCATAGGCAAACCCGGCCTTCCAGATGTTTGGGGACTACAACTCCCATCATCCCCAGCTAACCGGTCCAGTGGTCAGGGATGATGGGAATTGTAGTCCCAAACTGTAGATGTTTTGGGACTACAACTCCCATCATCCCTAGCTCACAGGACCAGTGGTCAGTGATGATGGGAATTGTAGTCCCAAATTGTAGATGTTTTAGGACTACAACTCCCATCGTCCCTAGCTCACAGGACCATTGGTCAGGGATGATGGGAATTGTAGTCCCAAATTGTAGATGTTTTGGGATGACAACTCCCATCATCCCTAGCTAACTGGACCAGCGGTCAGGGATGATGGGAATTGTAGTCCCAAATTGTAGATGCTTTGGGACGACAACTCCCATCATCCCTAGCTAACTGGACCAGCGGTCAGGGATGATGGGAACTGTAGTCCCCAAACCTCCGTAGGGCCGAAGTTTGGGGATGCCTGCTTTACACCTCGGGTCGATTCCGTTTTGGGTCTTGTTCCCGGCTTCTAGAGATCATTCCTTTGGTTTGGGAATGATTTATAGTTAAATGGTTGGTTCGACAAAAGGAGGCATATATCTCCATTTCCCTATTTAAACCTACTCGTGAGTAGGAAAGAATGACCGCATCGTCTGCGTACAGAAGTCACTTATATACAGGTTATGTACGGACTCCCCTATTTATGGCCACCGCATCCGTGTTTTTGGTAATAAGGTATGATTCCATCTACTAGTATTGCCCCCTAGTAACACACGGACACATATATATCGCTCGATATCTATTTAATATTATAGAACATTATCTAATATTCACAAGCAGTTCGAGATGAGTTCGGGGAACGTCGAGGGTGTGTCTCGCACTCAAAACCCTCTGCCGTTGGGGATTCCAATTCTCCAACGAGCATGAAAAGGTCCTGTCCGTCCTAGCGGTCCGGGTCCAGCATCGAGAGAGAAACTGGGTGGGGGGACGGGACCCCTTTGCAAAGGGGTCCCTGCTGTGTGCAGTGTGTCCAATGATCCGGACGTCCGCAAAACCGGAAGTGCACTGAAACGAGAAAGACGCTACGAACAAAAGAGTCCGGGTTCAAAAACCCAGTGGCCCAATCCGTCCCGTGTTTACACCTGCGTTTTCCCCCCTGGGTAGAGGGTGAGAAAGACGCTACGAAGAAAAGAGCCCCGGTTCAAAAACCAAGTGGCAAAATCCATCCCGTGTTTACACCTGTGTTTTCACCCCCGGGTAGAGGGTGAGAAAGACGCTATGAAGAAAAGAGCCCCAGTTCAAAAACCCAGTGGCAGAATCCGTCCCGTGTTTACACCCGGAAGCAAAAACGGGATCCTCCGCCTGCGGAAAAACACAGGGCGGACTCCCGAATTCGAGACGGATCGCCTCGATGAGGGAGTGGGTGCTAATAGGTGCGGAAAGGGTTAAAGGACTACCGTTCCCATCATCTCTTGGCGACCGAACGCTCTCCAGTTCGGTAGATCCCTTTGGCGCAGGCATCCTCAAACTGCGGCCCTCCAGATGTTTTGGGACTACAACTCCCATCGTTCGTAGTTCACAGGACCAGTGGTCAAGGATGATGGGAATTGTAGTCGCAAACTGTAGACGTTTTGGGACTACAACTCCCATCATCCCTAGCTCACAGGACCAGTGGTTAGGGATGATGGGAATTGTAGTCGCAAATTGTAGATGTTTTGGGACTACAACTCCCATCATCCCTAGCTGAAGGCTTAAAACTGGCATAGGCAAACTCCAGATGTTTGGGACTGCAATTCCCACCATCCCTGGTCATTGGTCCCGTTAGCTAGGGATGATGGGAGTTGTAGCCCCAAAACATCCGGAGGGCCGGAGTTTGCCTATTCCTGATGTATACCAGGCACCCCAAACTCGGCCCTCCAACTGCTTTGGGACTACAATTCCCATCGTCCCTGACCGCTGGTCCTGCGAGCTAAGGATGATGGGAATTGTAGTCTCAAATATCTGGGGTTTCCCTGTGGCTGGCTTAAAAGATGACGGGGATCCATGGGAAGGGGTCTTTAGCAAATGCAGCACCGGGGTGCAAACATCTGCCCAGCGCCCCCAAATTACCACGGATAGTGTTGGGTTCGGCCGTAGCGGCGTACTGCCAGCCATTTGGGGGGGGCAACTCTCCCCCATGCTGCTGCAGGAGAACGATCCCTGCAGAGCCTTGGGAGTGAAGTCGCACCCCTCCCAGGTCTCCTCGGGAGGAGAGGTATTCCCGCAGAGGCTTGGGAGGCAAGCTGCACGTCCGCTAGCCATATGGTTGCCAGAGCGCAAATGGGGGGCATGCAGGGAAAAGGGCAAAGCCAAGCCGCTCTCCCACTTGTTGGGGTGCCCCGTAGCGGTCGGCGCCCTGGTGCAACGCAGCACTAATCCCTATGGGAAAGACGGCTCTGGAGCCAGCGAAGGTTGCCGGGCGATCAGAATGGCGTTTAGCCTGGACATCCTACCAAAAGGAGTTGCTCCTGGCTCGCTAATGGAATCCGGTGCTTTCACACAGGCCTGACCCCCAATTTAAAAGGAGCGAAGGACCCCTCTCTCCCCTCTGCCCCCCGGGGAGTCACTCAAAAGTTTCCCACCGCCTCCTCATCTGTTCGACTTGACCCGGGGCAGCGGAAACCTCTCGCTTCGTCGTCTTCAGCAAGTCTTCAAAGGGGTCTTGGGCAGACTGAGGTAGGTTCGGGTGCAAAACGAACCCGGCAGCTTGGGCTTGGTGGGGGATGAGCAGCGGGTCGAGGGGTCTCGCTCCGGCCTCCGTTTTCGAGGCGGAACGGGTGGCGGGCAAGGTCCGGATTTTAGAGGGGCGGCCGAGTTTCGGCGGCTGGCTTGGCGGCAGCACCGCTGGAGGCTGAGCGAATAGGTTCGGCATGGACAGAGTCAGGGGGTTCGCAGGGGGGCAATAGAAGGTGGAGTTGGACGCGATAACACTGGAACTGTAAGCGTGACCTAGAGAAGGAGAAAAGGGGGTGCCAGGGGGCAGGGACAGCGGCACAGGGGCCGCCGCGCCCTGGACGAACGGGTTCAGAGAGGCCTGCGCGGCGGAGGGAGGGTACCCCAGCGGCTGGCCAAGCGCTGCCGGCGCGGGGAATCCGGCTCCGAGACCAGGGGCAGCCGCCCCTAGCAGGCCGCCAGAGACAGACGGGAAGCCGGCCTCTTGACAACTCCCGGCTTTCAAGGGGTCTAGGAAGGCGAGGAGGGATTCGCTGTCACGGCCCGCAACCTCCAGGCGGATCTTGACCGGCTGAAGCATTGGCACTCCGTGGTGCTGCCGGAATTCGGTGTCCAGAGAGATGTTTCTGGGGGCCAAGGTGTCCGGCATGAGCTCCGAAGCTGGGTCATTCTGTCCCGCGAGGCAGGTTGCGGGTTCGAGCTTGGTGAGTCGGGGCGCGGGGGGCAACGGAACGGCGCCCACCTCAGGCGTCTTCCGGCCCTGTGGCCGGGGGATGGTGATGTCAACTCGGATGTCGGACGAGCTCCCAACATCCTTCTCCGGCAGATCCAAGATGGAGTCTCGGCTCGGCGGCCTCCATGGGGCAGTGGGCATGTTCTCGAGAAGAGGAAAGGGTCTCTCTGGGGAGGTTGGGGGGTATTTGGTGGGGATGGCCATGTCGTCCTGCCCCAAGCCCCACAGTTGCTTGTAGGCGTGAGAAAACGCCATCCCGGGAGAAATCCAGCTCTTTTCGGGAAAGCCAGGATCCATCCGCTGCCAGGAAGCACACAGCAGGTCGCAGAATCATGATAAGATAAGATAAGATAAGATAAGATAAGATAAGATAAGATAAGATAAGATAAGATAAGATAAGATAAGATGATAAGGTAAGGTAAGGTAAGGTAAGGTAAGGTAAGGTAAGGTAAGGTAAGGTAAGATTTATTGTATTTGTCCCCTTGCGGGGGCAACAAAATTACTTGGTTAATAATAATAATAATATAGCCGTTCCGGGTCGCGGTGCGTAACACGGGTGTGCGTAACATGAACGTACGAAAAAAAGGACTACAACTCCCATCATCCCTAGCTAACAGGACCAGTGGTCAGGGATGATGGGAATTGTAGTCCCAAATTGTAGATGTTTTGGGACTACAACTCCCATCATCCCTAGCTAACAAGACCAGTGGTCAGGGATGATGGGAATTGTAGTCCCAAAACAGCTGGAGGGCCGAGTTTGGGGTGCCTGGTATACATCAGGAATAGGCAAACTCCGGCCCTCCAGCTGTTTTGGGACTACAACTCCCATCATCCCTAGCTAACAGGACCAGTGGTCAGGGATTATGGGAACTGTAGTGCCAAAACAGCTGGAGGGCCAGAGTTTGCCTATGCCTGCCCTACACATTGTGCTTTTCTGTTTCCGCAGAAGCAAGCAGCATACCTTGTAGTCAAAGGTCTCCCAGTGGTCCCCTTTGTCCTTGGGGATCCTCAAGTCTGGTCCAGATGTTTTGGGACTACAATTCCCATCATCCCTGACCACAGGTCCTGTTAGCCACGGAAGATGGGAGTTGTAATCCCAAACAGCTGGAGGGCCCGAGTTTGCCTATGCCAGGTTTCCTCAACCTCGGCCCTCCAGATGTTTTGGAACTATGATTCCCATCATCCCTGACCACTGGTCCTGTTAGCTAGGGGTGATGGGAGTTGTAGTCCCCAAACAGCTGGAGGGTTGGAGTTTGCCTATACCAGGCATGCCCAAACTCAGCCCTCCAGATGTTTTGGGACTACAATTCCCATCATCCCTAGCTAACAGAACCAGTGGTCAGGGATGATGGGAGTAGTAGCCCCCAAACCTCTGGAGGACCGGAGTTTGCCTATGCCAGGCTTCTTCAACCTCGACCCTCCAGATGTTGTGGGACTATAATTCCCATCATCCCTGGCCACTGGTCCTGCTATCTAGGGATGATGGGAGTTGTAGTCCCAAAACATCTACAGGGCCGGAATTTGCCTATGCCTGATATATACCAGGCACCCCAAACTCAGCCCCCCAGATGTTTTGGGACTACAACTCTGGAGGAACGGAGTTTGCCAATGCCAGGCTTCTTCAACCTCGACCCTCCAGATGTGGGACTACAATTCCCATCATCCTTGACCACTCGTCCTGCTAGCTAGGGATGATGGGAGTTGTAGTCCCCAAATTTCTGGAGGGCCAGACTTTGCCTTTGCTAGGTTTTCTCAACCTCAGCCCTCCAGATGTTTTGGGACTACAACTCCCATCATCCCTGACCACTGGTCCCGCTAGCTAGGGATGATGGGAGTTGTAGTCCCAAACATCTGGAGGGCCCTACCCACGGTCCTTTTCTGTTTCCACAGAAGCAAGCAGCGTACCTGGTAGTCAAAGGTCTCCCGGTGGTCTCCTTCCTCCTTGGGGATCCTCAAGTCTTCTAAACTCTTGGCTTGGCTGAGCAGCTGGGATGGAGGGTCTATCTCCAGCCCTGAAAATAGGTCCCCCAGAAGGTTGATTTCCACAGGGCTGTCTGGTGTGGGCGGGTCCGATTTCCCACCATCTTGAGACCTCTCCGCGTGGACCCCCTCTTCGCTATCTGCGCTCCTGGACTCCTTCAGGGCGCGGTAAGGCTGAGGCCTGCAGGAGAAACCAGAAGCCTTTTTATTCGGAACTAGCTGACCCGGCCACGCGTTACTGTGGTTGATTTGGTGACATGCCAAAGTAAGATACAGTATGAAAGAGAAAGCGTAAAATTGTGGTTTTCGGAACTAGCTGACCCGGCCACGCGTTGCTGTGGTCGATTTGGTGCTATGCAAAAGGAAGATACAGTATGAAAGAGAAAGTGCAAAATGGTGATTTTCGGAACTAGCTGACCCGGCCACCCGTTGCTGTGGTTGATTTTGTGACATGCAAAAATAAGATGCAGTCTGAAAGAGAAAGCGTAAAATGGTGATTTTTGAAACTAGCTGACCTGGCCACGCGTTGCTGTGGTCGATTTGGTGATATGCAAAAGGAAGATACTAGTATGAAAGAGAAAGTGTAAAATGGTGATTTTTTGAACTAGTGACCTGGCCACACATTGCTGTGGTTGATTTGGTGAAATGCAAAAGGATGATACAGTATGAAAGAGAAAGCGTAAAATGGTGATTTTCGGAACTAGCTGACCCGGCCACGCGTTGCTGTGGTTGATTTGGTGATATGCAAAGGTAAGATACAGTATGAAGGAGAAAGCATAAAATGGTGATTTTCGGAACTAGCTGACCCGGCCACGCGTTGCTGTGGTCGATTTGGTGATATGCAAAGGTAAGATACAGTATGAAGGAGAAAGCGTAAAATGGTGATTTCCTATGGGAGTTGTAGAGCCAAAACATCTACAATTTGGGACTACAATTCCCATCATCCCCACTCAGCCCAGTGACGCTGTGGCCTAAACCACAAGCATGGGAGGGGGGGAGTTCTGGCTAGGGCAGCAAAGAGTGAAGGTAGAGACCATTCAAAGGGAGCAGAGAAGAGGAAGCTGTCGGAGAAGGCGGAGGCGGGGTCGTCTTCCTGCGGGAACTCGTCGCCAGAAGTGTCCTCCGAGAGAAAGACCGTATAGTGGCGCGTAGGCTTGGCCAGGCTGGAGGAAAGGAGGGGGGGAGAGAGCGAGAGAAAGAGAGAAGGAAGGTGAGAGAGAGAGAGAGAGAGAGAGAAGGAAGGAAGGAAGGAAGGAAGGAAGGAAGGAAGGAAGGAAGGAAGGAAGGAAGGAAGGAAGGAAGGGGTGAGAGACAGAGAGAGAAGGAAGAAAGGAGAGAAAGAGAGGAGGAAGGAAGGAGAGAGAGAGAGAGAGAGAAGGAAGGAAGGAAGGAAGGAAGGAAGGAAGGAAGGAAGGAAGGAAGGAAGGAAGGTGTGAGAGACAGAGACAGAGTGGGAGAGAGGGAGAGAGGAAGGAAGGAGGGAGGAAGCAAGCAAGGAAGGAAGGAAGGAAGGAAGGTAGGTGTGTGAGAGAGAGAGGGAAGGAGGGAAGGAAGGAGAGAGAGAGAGAGAGAGAGAGAGAGAGGAAGGAAGGAAGGCGTGAAAGACAGAGAGAGAGAGAGAGGGAGAGAGGGAAGGAAGGAAGGAAGGGGAGAGAGGAAGGAAGGAAGGAAGGTGTGTGAGAGAGAGAGGGGGAAGGAAGGAAGGAGGGAGGGAGGGAGGGAGGGAGGGAGGGAGGGAAGGAAGGAAGGAAGGAAGGAAGGAAGGAAGGAAGGAAGGAAGGAAAGAAAGAAAGAAAGAAAGAAAGAAAGAAAGAAAGAAAGAAAGAAAGAAAGAAAGAAAGAAAGAAAGAAAGAAAGAAAGAAAGAAAGAAAGAGTTACTGAATTGAACCTGCAGAAGCAAAGAAAAACGTAACACACACAAAAATGTCAAATGTTTCTACGTTTCTGAACTGGGTAGCTGCATTCAGGAAGGACATCGCTCATAGGGAGGAAAGTTTAAGTCGGGGGTTAGCAACCTTTTTCGGCCGTGGGCCGGGCCCCCGTCCCTCAAACCATGTGGTTTGACCATACCTGCTCTACAGCCCTCCAGCTGTTTGGGGACTACATATCCCATCGTCCCTAGCTAACAGGACCAGTGGTCAGGGATGATGGGAACTGTAGTCCCAGATTGTAGATGTTTTGGGACTAGAACTCCCATCATCCCTAGCTAACAGGACCAGTGGTCAGGGATGATGGGAACTGTAGTCCCAAATTGTAGATGTTTTGGGACTACAACTCCCATCAGCCCTAGCTCACTGGACCAGTGGTCAGGGACAACGGGAATTGTAGTCCAAAACATCTGGAGGGCCGAAGTTTGCGGATGCCTGCTTAAGCTGCGTACCGACGCGGAGCAGTTAAAATAAGACATATATTTTAATGTATCTTTATATTTGTTGGAAGCCGTCCAGAGTGGCTGGGGAGACCCGGCCAGATGGGCAGGGTACAAATAATAAATTATTATTATTATTATTATTATTATTATTATTATTATTATTATCCCCTGAAAATAAGCCATACTGTGTTTTTTTGAGGGGGAAAAAAATATAAGACGGTGTCTTATTTTAGGAGAAACACATACTCCTATTGACGCAGCCCAGAATTGCATGGGCTTTTGGAGCTGCTGCATCACACTGTGGACTCATGTCAAGTTGGTGGTCTACCAAGTCTACCAAGACTCCTAGATGCTATACTCCTATTGACGCAGCCCAGAATTGCATGGGCTTTTTGAGCTGCTTCATCACACTGTGGACTCAGGTCCAGTTGGTGGTCTACCAAGTCTACCAAGACTCCTAGATGCTATACTCCTCTTGATGCAGCCCAGAATCGCATGGGCTTTTGGAGCTGCTGCATCACACTGTGGACTCATGTCAAGTTGGTGGTCTACCAAGACTCCTAGATGCTATACTCCTCTTGATGCAGCCCAGAATTGCATGGGCTTTTGGAGCTGCTGCATCACACTGTGGACTCAGGTCCAGTTGGTGGTCTACCAAGTCTACCAAGACTCCTAGATGCTATACTCCTATTGACGCAGCCCAGAATTGCATGGGCTTTTTGAGCTGCTGCATCACACTGTGGACTCAGGTCCAGTTTGTGGTCTACCAAGACTCCTCGATCCTTTTCACATGTACCGCTCTCAATTTGGGTGGAAGAGAGGAAGGGGCGAGGGCTTGAAAACGCCAGTTTTGCCACCAGCTGGCGGCAGCTGAATCCGGCGCGATCCTCTCTCCCTCATTAACCCAATTCGGCGCATCTCTCCTGCCAGCTGCTGGCATTTCACACACAAAGACAAGTAAAGTCACAGCGGGGACTTTTCGGGGGGGGGGGAAGGACCTGTCCGTCAAAGCGCCACCCCTCAGAGCTGTCTCTACCGGACTCCCAGGTCTCCCTCCAGCCTCTCTCATCTTCCCAAGTTCCCGTGCCGGTGGCTTGGCTGACCCCCCTCTAATGTTGAGTTTAACACGTCTCCACGTTATGACGGCGCCGACAGCCGCGGCTGTTCCCTTTTAAAGACCGTGTCAGGATCACGGCGCGAGCAAGCCGCCGATTCGCCCCACGGAGCTGCCATGTTTATTCGGTTTTAATGAGGAGAATCTGCATTTCGGGGGGGCTTTCCCCTCCCGCCCGCCCGACAAATGTGTCAGGATGCCGGGACAAATCCGCGGCGCGTCACGCCGGCCCGAAAACAAGCACTGACAAATGTGGATATTTCAAATTTAATTGACACCTAAACGTACTTAAAGATGGATAAAGGGGAGGGAATTGAGGGGGGAGCCACAGGGGGGGGGACAGGCACCCTATGGCGGGAACCCTGTCGCCAGGTTGAGATGGGGAAGGAGACAGGCGTCACTCAGGCTGATGACCCGACCTTGATGGCAGAAAGAGAGGAGGAATTAAAGAAGCTTTTAAGGAGGGCGAAATATGGTATCCCAAAAACGAAGATCATGTCCTCCCTGCTTATTTAACTAGGCAGAATTCATCAGGCGAAAGGCAGGACTGGATGAATCCCAAACCGGAATCCAGATTGATATCAACAACCTCCGATATGCGGACGAAAAGCTGGACTGGATGAATCCCAAACCGGAAATATCAACAATCTCCGATATGCGGATGACACAACCTTGATGGCAGAAAGTGAGGAGGAATTAAAGAACCTTTTCATGAGGGTGAAAGAGGAGAGCGCAAAATATGATCTGAAGATCATGGCCCCTGGTCCCCTCACCTCCTGGCAAATAGAAGGGGAAGAAATGGAGGCAGGGAGAGATTTGACTTTCTTGGGCTCCATGATCACTGCAGATGGTGAGAGCAGTCGCGAAATCAAAAGATGCCTGCTTCTTGGGAGAGAAGCCATGACCAACCTAGACAGCGTCTTCAAAGTCAGAGAGGTCACCTTGCCGACAAAGGTCCGTCTAGTTCAAGCGATGGTTTTCCCAGTAGGGATGTACGGAAGTGAGAGCTGGACCATCAAGAAGGCTGATGGCCGAAGAATGGATGCTTTTGAATTCTGGTGCTGGAGGAGACTCTTGAGAGTCCCATGGACTGCGAGAAGATCCAACCGATCCATTCTGGAGGAAATCAGCCCTGAGGGCTCCCTGGAAGGACAGATCCTGAAGTTGAGGCTCTAAGACTTTGGCCACCTCCTGAGAAGAGAAGACTCCCTGGGAAAGACCCTGATGTTGGGAAAGATGGAGGGCACAAGGAGAAGGGGACGACAAGAGGACGAGATGGTTGGACAGTGTTCTCAAAGCTACTAACATGAGTCTGACCAAACTGCAGGAGGCAGGGGAAGACAGGAGTGCCTGGCGGGCTCTGGTCCAGGGGGTCACGAAGAGGCGGACACGACTAAACGACTAAACAACAACAACAGGCAGATAGATAGATAGATAGATAGATAGATAGAGAGATAGATAGGCAGTGGAAGACAGGAGTGCCTGGCGTGCTCTGGTCCATGAGGTCATGAAGAGTCGGACACGACTAAACGACTAAACAACAACAACAACAGGCAGATAGATAGATAGATTTTAGATAGATAGATGATAGATAGATAGATAGATAGATAGATAGATAGATAGATAGATAGATAGATAGATAGATAGATAGATGATAGATAGATAGGCAGTGGAAGACAGGAGTGCCTAGCATGCTCTGTTCCAGGGGGTCACAAAGAGCCGGACGCAACGAAACGACTAAACCAAAGAATTCCTTTACGTTTGAGGGCACGTATGTGCTAATTTTGTTGTGTGTGTGTGTGTGTGTGTGTTGTCTTTGCTTCAATAAACTGCCCCGAGTGGTTTTGAAGAGGTAAGACTAGATGTTGCAAAAAAAAAAAAAAAAAAAGTCAGGAAAAGAGATCTCAAGGGAGATCAGCCCACCCTGGTCCCTCCTGGGGGAGAACAGCATTTCAGAAGGCCTCCGTCACCGGGAAGGGGGCCGTGGGGAGAGGACTTTGTTTGCCACCGGACTCCCTCAGGGCTGCCTTGTTTGTTTTAACACAAAGTGGCTGGCGGCAACCTTGTGCCTTTCCCAGGCTGAACTGGTGGAAGAAGCCGCGAGGCGAGGAAGTTGCAAGCACACTGAACATGTCGTTTCTGCTAGATTCAACCCCCTGGACCCCATGGACCAGAGCACGCCAGGCCCTCCTGTCTTCCCCTGCCTATCTATCTATCTATCTATCTATCTATCTATCTATCTATCTATCTATCTATCTATCTATATCTATATATCTCTATCTATCTATCTATCTATCTATCTATCTATCTATCTATCTATCTATCTATCTATCTATCTATCTATCTATCTGCCTGTTGTTGTTGTTGTTTAGTCGTTTAGTCGTGTCCGACTCTTCGTGACCCCATGGACCAGAGCACACCAGGCACTCCTGTCTTCCACTGCCTATCTATCTATCTATCTATGTGCCTAAACAAACAAACAAACAAAAAATCATTCCAGTAGCACCTTAGAGACCAACTCAGTTTGTTCTTGGTATGAGCTTCCGTGTGCATGCACACTTCTTCAGATACACTGAAACAGAAGTCACCAGACCCTTATATATAGTGAGAGGGTGGGGAGGGGTATTACTCAGAGGGGTGGTGGAAACCCTAACCTTTCACCCATTTCCACCACCCCTCTGAGTAATACCACTCCCCACCCTCTCACTATATATAAGGGTCTGGTGACTTCTGTTTCAGTGTATCTGAAGAAGTGTACATGCACACGAAAGCTCATCCCAAGAACAAACTTAGTTGGTCTCTAAGGTGCTACTGGAAGGAATTTTTTTATTTTATTCTGTTTTTATTTATCATCTATCTATCTATCTATCTATCTATCTATCATCTATCTATCTATCTATCTGTCTGTCTGTCTATCATCTATCTATCCATCTATCATCTATTTATCATCTATCTATCATCTATCAATCAATCATCTATCTATCTATCCATCTATCATCTATCTATCTGTCATCTATCTATCTTTCTCTCTCTATTTATCATCTATCTATCTATCATCTATCTATCTATCTATCTATCTATCTATCTATCTATCTATCTATCACGTTGCATACATTGGCCACAAGAGGGTGATCACGTTCCACGTTCCTGCCCACCTTCCAAGGCAGCTGATTTGTTTTCCAAGGAACCATCTCAAATTCCCCCTCCTTCCACCCCCACCCTGTACCCAAAGGACCCCCCCCCAAAGTTAAGCTCTGTATAGGAGGGAGCTCCTTCACCTCTTGGGAGAAATCCAGGATATTTCTTAGAACTTCAGGGGCTTTAATGGAAAGTCTAGAGGAGCTGGGAGTTGGACCGTCTAGAGCACAGGTGTCAAAGATAAGGCCCGCGGGCCAAATCCGGCCCGCCAGACCTCGTCATGTGGCCCGTGAGCGCGCGCTGATTGGCGGTAGGCGGCGAAGGTCAGCGCACGCGAGAGGAAGGGAGCAGAGCGGAGAGAGGAAGACTCGGAGTCGAACGCTTATTGTTTCCCGACAGGGACAGAGTCGGGAAGGCGGATTGGTGGAGGGAGCGGTGGGCGTGGCCGCTCGCGAGGAGTAGGCGGGGGAGCCGAGGCGCGAAGCTCTGGTTGGCTGCGGCGTCTCCGATCGCCGCGCGGGGATTGGTGGCTCCGTCGTTAAGCCGGCAGCGGGCGGGGAGTGGGCTTTCGGCGTTTGGCCTTGAGAGGGAGAAGGCAGGCAGGCGAGTTTCGCTGCTGGAGAACCCGAGCCCCTTTGGCCACCCGCTCTGCTTCCAGGTGCAATTCGAGTGCGGGGAGGCGTTGACTCACGGTGAGTACGCGCGCGGGGGGGGGGAGATCCCGCCCCAGGAACCTTGTTCCCCAACCGACCCTCAGTCCGCCCGCCCGCAACCAACGCCCAGGAGCCCCCACCCCTCCGCGGGGCCAGAATGGCAGATACTTTTGGTCTCCCGCATTTCCCGGTTCGTGCACGAGAGCAGCAGGCACAAAGGGCACTCTTGCAAGCCCCCTGACGCCTCGTTCTCCGCAGTCGGCGCTGGGATGGATGGGGGCGGGGCCTCCTCGGCCGGGCTCAGCGCATCCTCCAGCTCCGGCGTCGCTGCGGACTGCCCTCCGAAGAGGCCCAAGGCGCCCCGGGAGGGAGGCTCCGCCAGCGGCCGCTTCATGCTGCTGCTGCCGAGCGATGCTGCTGCCGCCCCAGAGACTCAGGCTGTCCGGGCGGCAGAGGGGCGCCCCGGGGCCTGGCTCTTCCCCATCCCCGCCAGCACCCTCATAGGGGCTGGCTCGTCGCCTGCAGTTCGCGCGTCCCCATCCACTCAGGCTCCGAGCGACCTGCGGATGGAAGCAGGGGCGTACCCAGGATCAAAACCAGGGGGGGGCAAGCCATGGTCGTTCAGGTTTGCTTTATGGCCCTCTTCCACTTCAATCCCACCCCCCGCCCCAGATATTGGTTTCCTTCTCCCCCTGGTGCACACTCCCTAGGAGCCACCTTTGGTCCACGACGCTTGATCTCTCTCTAGCTTCCCATCTGCTTCTCGGAACCCCCAGATTTCATTGCCTGTTCTCCTCCCCGCCCCCCGTGCGCCTCCTTTCTTTTGGCCCAGGAGCGGCCTCAACTGAACTCCGAAGGCAATTTCAGCAGCGCGCGGTTCCTTCGCGCTCTCGTCCTCACACGCCCTCTCTCCCCACACCCAGAAACTGAGCAGAAGTGGGGCTGTAGGGGCAGGAAAACGGAGAGAAGGAGCGAGGAGCTGAGCCCACGAAAGAGTGCAAAGCCCACGGGAGCCCCCAACTCACGGCGCGGCTCCACTTGCTCGGTCTCTATCTCTCCCCCCTCCCCACCCCGCCACTTCTGCCTCTTCCCCCCCCCGCACGTGCCCGGTTTCTCTCCCTCGCTCTGCCACCCTCCCTTCCGCTAAAGTGCACCGCTCCAGCTTGGAAGTGTTGCAAATCGGGCGGCACAGAAAGTGGCATTTTCCCAGTCTTTGGGAGGCCAATTTCCTTCCGACTTGAGCAGCCGCGCGAGTAAAACACGATCCAAGCGGGGTTGGGAAGATCGGTGAGCCCAGGCGCGACTAGCACGGTTTCCTCGCTTGCCCGGTGCCGGGCGAACGCTCGTCCCTTTGGGCGGGTTGCTCCCAGCCTGCGCCGCGCCAGACTTTGCAGCCACCGCTCGTCCACTTCGGGCATTTGCCGAAGAGCCACACTTTGCGCCTCCTCCTCCTCCTCCGCCTGCTCAACTGCAGCAGCAGCAGCAGCAGCAGCAAGAAGTTGAAGGGTTTGTGGAGAGAGATTGCGCTGTCCTCCTGCTTGCTCTCGGTGGTGCTTGGCTAGGATCAAAACTAGGGGGGGGGGGCAAGCCATGGTCGTTCAGGCCCTTTGAGGGTGACCAAACTGCTGATGCGGCCCCCGATGAATTTGAGTTTGACACCCCTGGTCTAGAGGTACTGGGGGCACTGGTATACACTGGTTCCGCTCCTTCCTCCTGGGCCGTGTTCAGAAAGTGGTGGTGGGGGATGAGTGTTCAGACCCCTGGGCTCTCACTTGTGGGGTACCTCAGGGTCCCGTCCTCTGCCCCATGCTTTTTAACATCTATATGCAGCCGCTGGGAGAGATCATCAGGGGGTTTGGGCTGGGTGTCCATAAGTCTGCGGATGATACCCAGCTCTACCTCTCTTTCAAATCAGAACCAGTGAAGGTGGCGAGTCTCTGGAGGCAGGTGAAGGATGGATGGCGGCTAACAGATTGAGGTGGAATCCTGACAAGACAGGAGGACTGTTTTGGGGGGACAGGGGGCGGGCAGGTGTGGAAGACTCCCTGGTCCTGAATGGGGTAACTTTTTTCCATTCATAAAAATCCCAAGAAACATTGTCAAAAGCTTTCTCTGCATCACTAAACATCATTATGGCTTTACAACCCTTCTCCCTGGTCCTGAATGGGGTAACTGTGCCCCTGAAGGACCAGGTGCTCAGCCTGGGAGTCATTCTGGACTGACAGCTGTCCACGGAAGCGCAGGTCAATTCTGGATCCAGGGCAGCTCCATCGGGGACGCAGGATGAGACCCTACCTGCCTGCGGACAGGTTACCGTATATACTCAAGTATAAGTCGACCTGAATATAAGCCGAGGCACCCAATTTTACCACAAAAAACCTGGGAAAGCTTCATAGGAGCCACTGCCTGCCTCACTCGAGTATAAGCCGAGGGCGGCTTTTTCAGCACAAAAAATGTGCTGAAAAACTAGGCTTATACTCGAGTATATAGGGTAATTCTGTATCCAGGGCATCAGTCTATCAGCTCCATCTGGGACGCAGGCTGAGACCGTAGCTGCCCGCGGACAGGTTAATTCTGTATCCAGGACAGCTCCATCTGGGACGCAGGATGAGACCCTCCCTGCCCATGGACAGGTTGATTCTGTATCCAGGGCAGCTCCATAGGGGACGCAGGATGAGACCCTCCCTGCCCGCAGACAGGTTGATTCTGTGTCCAGGGCAGCTTCATCGGGGACACAGGATGAGACCCTGCCTGCCCGCGGACAGGTTAATTCTGTTTCCAGGGCAGCAGTCTACCAGCTCCATCTGGTACGCAGGATGAGACCCTACTTGCCCACCAACTGTCTCGCCAGAGTGGTGCTGGTGCATGCTCAGGTTATCTCCCGCTTGGACTACTTTGAAATCCGGGAAATGTAAGGGAGATCAACAATCCTGGAAACGGCATTGGAATAAGGGAGTTTCCGACAAAAAAAAGGGAAGGTTGACAGCTATGTTTGGGACTACAACTCCCATCATCCCTGACCACTGGTCCTGTTAGCTAGGGATGATGGGAACTGTAGTCCTAGAACATCTACAATTTGGGACTACAACTCCCATCGTCCCTGACCACTGGTCCTGTTAGCTAGGGATGATGGGAGTTGTAGTCCCAAAACAGGTGGTGGGCGATATAGCAGGCATGGGCAAACTAGGCCCTCCAGCTGTTTTGGGACTACAACTCCCATCATCCCTGACCACTGGTTCTGTTAGCAATTTGGGACTATAATTCCTATCATCCCTGACCACTGGTCTTGTTAGCTAGGGATGATGGGAGTTGTAGTCCCAAAACAGCTGGAGAGCCAAGGTGGCCTATGCCTGGTTTAGACAAGAGATAGATAGATAGATAGATAGATAGATAGATAGAGAGAGAGAGATATAGATAGATAGATAGATAGATAGATAGATAGATAGATAGATAGATAGATAGATAGATGATAGATAGATAGATGATAAATAGAGAGAGAAAGATAGATAGATGACAGATAGATAGATGATAGATGGATAGATAGATAGATGATTGATTGATAGATGATAGATAGATGATAAATAGATGATAGATGGATAGATAGATGATAGACAGACAGACAGACAGATAGATAGATAGATGATAGATAGATAGATAGATATATGGTAAATAGATAAATGATAGATAGATGTTAAATAGATGATAGATGATAGATAGATAGATAGATGATAAATAGATAGATAGATATAGATGATAGATAGATATAGATAGATAGATAGATAGATAGATAGATAGATAGATAGATAGATAGATAGATAGATGGTAAATAGATGATAGATAGATGTTAGATAGATGATAGACAGATAGATAGATAAATGATAGATAGATGATAAATAGATAGATAGATGATAAATATATAGAAAGATAGATGATAGATGATAGATAGATATAGATAGATGATAGATAGATGGATGGATGTTAAATAGATAGATGATAAATAGATAGATAGATGATAGTTAGATAGATGATAGATGATAGATAGATAGATAGATGATTGATAGATAGATAGATAGATAGATTTTCTGCAAAGCAAGCAAATACATTTATGGCAATTGAAAAGTGGCAGGAACAAGGAGCTGTAGAATTACGCCGAGGCCCAACTACTCACTGGTCCGGGCTGGATACGGAAGTCCTCTGTCCATCCGTGGCAACGTTGCTTTTCGGCCTCCTGGCGACGTGGGGTCTGGGGGGCCTGACCTACATGACAGGGGGTGGGAGACATTTTCAGTGGTTCTTTTTTAAGAAAAATAACTTTTATTCCTTTTATCCTCAACGACACATACAAAGAGACAAAAACCAACCAACAAAAAAACTGCTATTTTTCCTACAACCATCACGTCTTTAACATTGCAACCAGGGTGGATTTGATTTAAATCACGATTTAAACCACAATTTAAACCACGATTTAAATTACTAGCAGGGTGGATAAAAATCAACGATTTTTTTTTTTAAAGAATAAAAAAAATCTGATTTAAATCAAAAACATCCAATTTAAATTTTAAAAAATCTGATTTCCTTTCACTTTTTAAAAAATCGTTGATTTTTATCCACCCTGCTAGTGAATTACATCGTGATTTAAATCAGTTTGATGTAAATCAAATCCACCCTGAATTTGCAACGTGACTTCCCTCGGCCCTCCCCATCTGAATTTCATTCTTAAATCATTATAGACAGCTTCTAAAAAAGCCTAAATCCGAGTGGAAATATGTCGGAAGGTTATTTGTAAAAAGAAGCTGTAAAAACAGTGTTGGCGATTTGCTTCAATTGAGATACAGAAAATTGTTTCCCGTAAGTTTCAGGTCACATTAGTGGTAATAAGAATAAGTTTAGGATAAGGCAAAGGAAAAAATGATATTCAAGATTTTTGGACAAGATTTAACAAGGAAGATTAAACTGCGTAAATAAGAAAGACACGGAAACTCAGAAGGGGAGGTAAAGATGTGATGGGGAAATGTGAAGAAATAAGAATTTTGTTGTTGTTGTTGTTTGTATTTGTGATGTTAGTAAATGTTTGTTTGTGTTAAGAACCCAATAAAAATTATTATTAAAAAAATAAAAAATAAAAATAGATTGAGATACAGAAACCCAAAACGAGCAACACGGCGGTCAATGAAAGTAGTATATATTTCTATCATGTACAATAACAGTAAGACAACGGACAGTGATCCGGTATGGACCCTGTTTGGTGTACGTCTTCTTCAGCATGTAACTGCAGAATAAATGGACAAACAAATAAACAAATACCTGCATGGACATGTATCCCAGTAATCCATGAGATCAATACGTCTATTGCAAATATACATAACTAGCTGACCCGGACACGCCTTGCTGTGGTTATATGTGTGAATGCTGTGGTGTTCCCCTGTTCAACTTCCATCTGCCCCTTCTCTGTCCCCACCCCCGTTTTCAATTACCCTCTGCTCGGCCCCCCCTTTTCAATTACCGGTTTGTGAGTTTGCAAATGGCTGACGGAGCTCTGAGGCTTTGCTGGTGATATCTAATAGCTGCGCCAGTTTTTTGCTTTTGTAGCTGTAGTACCAGTATAGCCGTCACTAGAGGACGCTGTTTTGCTGGTGACGTCTAATGTGTGTGCCAATTTTTTTGCGGTTTTTCTTTATTTTAGGTATGTCAGGTGTGGTTTTTTTGAATTTTTATTATGCCAGATTATTTTGCCATGGTAATGGAACGCTGTGTCCTAATTTGATGCGATTTGGTCAAGCGGTTACGGAGCAAGGGTGTTTCGGACAAACACGCAATGGGAACATTTATATATATATAGATTCAATAGAACATAAACTAATATAATGATGTAATATAATAGCATACCTCAATATACAATGGAGACAATTTTATAAGGAGCAGTGGTCATAAGAATATGTAACCACTGCTGTTAGTTCTCAGGAATTCAGAAGCTAATAAACCCACTCCTATCACCAGGTGACTTCCATTATAATCATGAATAAACACAGTTAAAGCAACATCACTCCTTAACCAAAGCTAAATAAAGCAACTAAAATCCATTTCCGAACTCAATCCTTCCGGATGAAGCGTCCTAAACATGAAAATGAATTGGGATTCTTTCTGTCTTAATCTTTTCACAAAATCACATCTATTGAATAAAGTATCTATAGATAGAATAAAGTATCTATCTACCTATATCTATCTATCTATCTATCTATCTATCTATCTATCATCTATCATCTAGCTATCTATATCTATCATCTATCTATCTACAGTGGTCCCTCGACTTACGAGTGACCCGACTTCCGTATTTTTTGAGTTACGAGTGAAAAAAGTGGCCACGCGCTTAAGAATTTTTTCGACCTCCGAATGGAAATCGCCGTTTTACATGTGGTTTCCTCGACTTACGAAGTTTAGATGCGGTTTCTTTCGACGTATGATTTTTTTTGGATATTTTTCTCCCAATGGGGACTCGACTTACGATTTTTTGTGATCTACGAATGCCCATTCGGGAACGGATTACATTCGTAAGTCGAGGGTCCACTGTATTTATCTGTCTGTCTATCTATCTATCTATCTATCTATCATCTATCTATTTATCATCAATCTCTCTATCTATCTCTATCTATCTATCTATCTATCATCTATCGATAATCTATCTATCTCTCTCTCTCTATCAATCAATCAATCAATCTCTCTTATCTATCTATCATCTATCTATCTATCATCTATCTATCTATCTATCTATCTATCTATCTATCTATCTATCTATCTATCTATCTATCTATCTATCTCTATCTCCAGAGGAGGGCAACCAAAATGGTCCAAGGCCTGGAAACGATGCCTTATGAGGAACGGCTTAGGGAGCTGGGTATGTTTAGCCTGGAGAAGAGAAGGTTCAGGGGTGATATGATAGCCATGTTCAAATATATAAAAGGATGTCATATAGAGGAGGGAGAAAGGTTGTTTTCTGCTGCTCCAGAGAAGCGGACACGGAGCAATGGATTCCAACTACAAGAAAGAAGATTCCACCTCAACATTAGGAAGAACTTCCGGACAGTAAGAGCTGTTCGACAGTGGAATTTGCTGCCAAGGAGTGTGGTGGAGTCTCCTTCTTTGGAGGTCTTGAAGCAGAGGCTTGACAGCCACCTGTCAGGAATGCTTGGATGGCGTTTCCTGCTTGGCAGGGGGTTGGACTGGACGGCCCTTGGGGTCTCTTCCAACTCTAGGATTCTACTAGCTGGCCCGGGTACGCCTTGCGGTCCTTAAAGGAGGAGGATGTGTCCGTCCGTCCACCCCGGTCTATGTGGGTTGGACTGGATGGCCCTTGGGGTATCTTCCAACTCTAGGATTCTATGATTCTATGATTCTATGATTCTATGATTCTATGATTCTATCTATCTATCTATCTAGGTGGGCAGGAGCAGGGACCGAGCGACGGGAGCTCACCCCTTCATCACGGGGATTCAAACTGCCGACCTTCTGATCGGCAAGCCCTAGGGTCTGGGGTTTAACCCACAGCGCCACCCGTGTCGTACAAACCCACAAAAACCAACCAACCAACAAAAACACAAATATTTCTTATACAATCATAACTTCCTTAACATTACAGGTAGGTAGCCGTGTCGGTCTGCCGTAGTCGAAACAATTTTTTTCCTTCTAGTAGCACCTTAAAAGGTAACGGGACCCCTGACCATTAGGTCCAGTTTTTTCATGGTATGAGCTTTCGTGTGCATGCACTGAAGAATATAAAATAAAATAAAAGATAAGAACCAGTGTGGGGGGGGGGGTTGCTCAAGGAAAGCCGATTTCTCATGTGTCACAAAGCTCAGCCGACGTCGCCCGGTAGCCAGAAATCCCCGCCAACTGCCCACCCGGCCCTCAAACGATTGGCCTTGGCCCTCCCCATTGTTGCCCGGGCGCATGGCGCTTTGCGCGCCTTTAACTCTGCCGCCCCGCCGCGATCTGGCCCTTCTCCCGACCCCTCTCTCCCCCCGTAATAGTCCTCTCCGGAGCTGACACAATCCTCCCCAGGCTCTGGGGAAGTTGCGTTGGCCGGCGAGGACCGGCTGGTGCAACCCCCCCCCCCGAGAGGGCTGCCCCGGAGGTGAAAGTCTTCGCCGCGCAGTGACAAGCCGGCTTTAGGCTTAATGAAGCAGTTCCCCTCACCCTCTTCCTTCTCCCCCCTCCCTTGGCTCCTTCTCTCTCTCTCTCTCTCTCTCTCTCACCTCCTTCCTTCCTTCCTTCCTTCCTCCTTCATTCCTTCCTTCCTTCCTTCTCTCCTTCCTTCCCTCTCTGTCTCTGTCTCTCTCACCCCTTCCTACCTTCCTTCCTACCTTCCTTCCTTCCTTCCCCCCCTCTCTCTCACCCATTCCTTCCTTCCTTCTTTCCTCCTTCCTTCGCCTTCTCTCTCTGTCTCTCTCTCTCTCTCGAATCCCTCCTTCCTTCCTGTCCTTCCTTCCTTCCTTCCTTCCTTCTCTCCTTCTCTCTCTCTGTCTCTCACCCCTTCCTTCCTACCTTTCTTCCTTCTCCCTCTCTGTCTCTCTCTCACCCCTTCCTTCCTTCCTTCCTTCCCCCTCTCTCTCACCCCTTCCTTCCTTCCTTCCTTCTCTCTCTCTCTGTCTGTCTCTCACCCCTTCCTTCCTTCCTTCCTTCCTTCCTTCCTTCCTTCCTTCTCTGTCTCTCTCTCTCCCCCTTCCTTTCCTGCCCCCCTACCCCGAGAACCCTGCCCCGGGGGTGGAACTCTTCTCCGCGCACTGACAAGCTGGCTTTAGCCTTAATTAAACAGCTTTCCTTCCCCCTCTTTCTCTCCCCCCTCCCTTCTCTCTTCTCTCCCTCCCTCTCTCTCTCTTTTCCTCCTCTCCGCGTTTTATCATCCCTAATGAAGCGGTCTCCTCCATCGATCCTGCTGATTGCCAGGCCGCCGCTTTCCGTTTCTGGCGCCCAGCCACGCCGCGCCGCTCTGACAGCTCGGTTCCTCTAATTAGCGGTGTTGTTCTTTTCCTCCGCCTCGCGACTTCGCTCCCACTTTCCGCAAAACTTAATCCTCCGGCACTGGATACAAAAGGCGCCGCCTTAAGCCGTTCCTGATTGCCAGAGCGAGGATCAGCTTTGAGCGCAGGCCGGTCTCGGAGGCCTCGAACGTCTGGTCCCCCCCCCCCCGCCTTCCCATGGGGCAGGGGCGTTCACCGACCTCTCTGGGGGTAGTGATAAAGCGGGATATCAAATCCAAACTCTTCTTCTTCATCTCTTCTTCCTTCCTTCGTTCCTTTTCTCTCTCTCTCTCTCTCCTTCCTTCCTTCCTTCCTTCCTTCTCTCTCTCTCTCCCCTTCCTCCTTCCTTCCTTCCTCTCTCTCTCTCTCCTCTCTCTCTCTCTCTCTCTCTCTCTCTCTCTCTCTCTCCCTTCCTTCCTTCCTTCCTTCTCTCTCTCTCTCTCTCTGTCTGTCTTTCATGCCTGCCTGCCTGCCTGCCTCCTCTCTCTCCTTCCTTCCTTCCTTCCTTCCTTCCTTCCTTCCTTCCTTCCTTCCTTCCTTCCTTCCCCACTCTCTCTCCCTTCCTTCCTTCCTTTCTGTCTCTCTCTCTCTCTCTCTCTCTCTCTCTCTCACACACCCCTTCCTTCCTTCCTTCTTCCTTCCTTCCTTCTCTCTCTCCCCTCTCCTTCCTTCCTTCCTTCCTTCCTTCCTTCCCTTCCTTCCTTCCTTCCTTCCTTCCTTCCCTTCTTCTGTCTCTCTCTCACACACCCTTCCTTCCTTCCTTCCTTCCTTCCCTTCCTTCTCTCTCTCTGTCTCTCATGCCTGCCTGCCTGCCTTCTCTCCTTCCTTCCTTCCTTCCTTCCTTCCTTCCTTCCTTTCCTTCCTTCCTTCCTTCCTTCCCCCTCTCTCCCCCTTCCTTCCTTCCCTTTCTCTCTGTCTCTGTCTCTCTATCTCTCTCACCCCTTCCTTCCTTCCTTCCTTCCTTCCTTCCTTCTCTCTCTCTCTCTCTCTCTCACACTCCTCCCTCCCCTCCCTCCCTCCCTTCCCCTTCCTCTGTCTCTCACCACCTTCCTTCCTTCCTTCCTTCCTTCCTTCCTTCTCCATCTATCTCTCTCACGCACACTCATCTCAAGCTAGCTAGATAGATAGAGATAGATAGATACTTTATTGTGATTGTAAATACGGTAGTACAACGAAATTGAATGCCATCCCACATTTACAGCCACATATACGCATTTATCTTGGGACGCGGGTGGCGCTGTGGGTTAAACCCCAGAGCCTAGGGCTTGCCGATCGAAAGGTCGGCGGTTCGAATCCCCGCCATGACGGGTGAGCTCCCGTTGCTACCGGTCCCTGCTCCCTGCCCACCTAGCAGTTCGAAAGCACGTCCAAAGTGCAAGTAGATCCATAGGTCCTGCTCCAGTGGGAAGGTCAACGGCGTTTCCGTGTGCTGCTCTGGTTCGCCAGAAGCGGCTTAGCCCTGCTGGCCACATGACCCAGAATAATAATAATAATAATAATAATTTATTATTTATACCCCGCCCATCTGACTGGGCTTATTATTATAAAAATAATAATAAATAGATCCAGTCGTGACCGACTCTAATGCTGTATTGTTTGAATATTCGATTGGGAGCCTCCCAGAGTGGCTGCGGAAACTCAGCCAGATGGGCGGGGAACAAATAATAAATTATTATTACTATTATTATTATTATCCTATATAATAATCTCCCTATGTCCCTGCGTCCACCGTCCGTGTGTCAGTGGAATTCGCAACTGCGCGTGCGCTCCACTGACACAGAGATTGGAGCGCAGAGACTGCCCGTTTTCACGCCATTGGTTGCCTGCTTCGGCTGCTGCAGTGATTCGTGGCTCCCCGCGTGCCTGGCTCCTCATAGGTCGAGGTGGCTCCTCAGGACCCGCCCCCTTTGGCTGGGGTTTCGCCGCTCCTGCCTGCAAGCTCTCATTCGGAAAGCGGCTGCTCAGCGAGCACAGCGGAGCCTGAGGCGGCAGCTGCTGCTGTGCACAGACACACGCGCGCTTGCGCCGCTCCCGCCGCCGCCTTTTTGCAACCAACCCCACACCCTGGGAGAAGGAGGAGGAAGAAGAGGCGGCGGCGGTGGAGAAAGAAGGTGCTCCTCTTTCCTCCCCCCAGTGGCGGCGGCGACTGCTGTTGTGGTGCCTCCGCCTCCTCCTCCTACTGCAAAGGAGGGTCTCTCGCTCACTCGCTCTTCTTCAAAGTGGGCCACAGGGTGCAATAATCTCTGGGGCGCTGCCTTCTCCCCATCTTCGCCCCCTTTCATCCTGTGCCTTCGCGCCCTACCCTCCGCCTGGGCACGACAGCAGGGCAGCCGCAGCGGCCGCGGAGGTGGCGCTGCCGCCGCTGTTTTTCTGCTGCTAAATTTTGTTCGGGGAAAAAAAATGGCGGCCGGGCTCCTTCTCTGCCCTCCTCCTCCTCCCTTTAATCGGAGAATGCACCGGGCAGGCAAGCCAGTGCGAGGGGGGGGAGGAGGAGGGAAAGCAAAAAGAGGAGGGAGGAGGGGGAGGGGAGGGAGAGAAAAAGAAAGAGCGAGAGAAAGGGAGGCGCGAGCGCCACCGCCGGTTTCCCGAGCGCACTACCGGCAAGCTCGCAGCCTCTGCAGCTAAAAAAAAAGGTCTTTGCGCGCGCAAACAAGCGAGCAGACGCGAGTTAAAAAGGCACGCGCGCACCTCCCTTGCCCTCCCCGCATGCTGCTGCTGCGCGCAGGCGCGCGTGCCTTCCCAAGCCCCGCCCCGTCCCCTCCCTAGCCGCTTCTTTTAGCAAGCCTGCGCACACAGCGCCCCATCCTGGGGCTCTGCCTCCTCCTCCTCTAGAGCCCGTTTTTTAACGGGCTAACTTCAACTAGTTATTAATAAATAGGTGCAGTCGTGACCGACTCTAATGCTGTATTTTTTAATCATTCGATTGGGAACCTCCCAGAGTGGCTGTGGAAACTCAGCCAGATGGGCGGGGTACAAATAATAAATTATTATTATTATTATTATTATTAATAATAAATAAGTCCAGTCGTGACCAACTCTAATGCTGTCTTGTTTTAACATTCAATTGGGAACCTCTCAGAGTGGCTGGGGAAACTCAGCCAGATGGGCGGGGTACAAAAAATAAATCACCATTATTATTATTATTATTATTATTATTATTATTATTATTATTATTATTATTATTATTATTGTCACAGCCACTGATGGGATAGAGGCGGCCTGTCAGAAAGGCCCACGTTTTTCTGGCAAGATAACTCCAACCCCCGCCCGACCCCCCAGCGCTTTCCCTTTCCAAGTTCAAGAACCCCGCTCTCTCCGCCATGCTGCAAACGCCTCTCCAAAGGACGTGAAAAATCATATTTGCGGAAAACCAGCCTCCGATTTGCAGTTAATTTGTTGATGCAGCAAAAGACGTTGTTTGCAAAAGGTCAGAAGTGGGAGCTGCGGCAGAACATCAGCCTAATTACCTGTGTGCTACACAGATGTAGCGAAAAGCTGGACTGAATGAATCCCAAACTGGAATTGAGATTGCCGGAAGAGATATAAACAGCCTCCAAGATGCTGATGACATAACCTTGATGGCAGAAAGTGAGGAGGAATTCAAGAACCTTTGAAGGAGGGCGAAAGAGGAGAGCGCAAAATATGGTATCCAAAAAACGAGGATCATGGCCACAAGAAACACATCAACAAATATGAATAATACAACATATTTCAATGAAGCTCAACATCAAAAAAGTCTGAAGCTCAACATCAAAAAGTCTGAAGATCAACATCCAAAAAACGAAGATCCTGGCCACTGATCCCATCACCTCCTGGCAAATAGAAGGGGAAGAAATGGAGGCAGTGAGAGATTGACTTTCTTGGGTCCCATGATCACTACAGATGGTGACAGCAGCCATGAAATTAGAAGATGCCTGCTTCTTGGGAGGAAAGCAATGACCAACCTAGACAGCCGTCTTCAAAAGCAGAGATGTCACCTTGCCGACAAAGGTCCGTCTAGTTAAAGCTATGGTTTTCCAGTAGTGATGTACGGAAGTGAGAGCTGGACCATCAAGAAGGCTAATCGCCGAAGAATGGATGCTTTTGAATTCTGGTGCTGGAGGAGACTCTTGAGAGTCCCATGGACTGCGAGAAGATTCAACCGATCCGTTTTCAAGGAAATCAGCCCCGATTGCTCACTGGAAGGACAGATCCTGAAGCTGAGGCTCCAAGACTTTGGCCACCTCCTGAGAAAAGAAGACTCCCTGGAAAAGACCCTGATGTGGGGAAAGATGGAGGGCACAAGGAGAAGGGGACGACAGAGGACGAGACTGTTGGACAGTGTTCTTGAAGCGACCAACATGAGTCTGACCAAACTGCGGGAGGCAGTGGAAGACAGGAGGGGCCTGGCGTGCTCTCATAAGTCTACCAAGACTTCTAGATGCTATACTCCTATTGATGCAGCCCAGAATTGCATGGGCTTTTTGAGCAGCAGAAAACAACCTTTCTCCCTCCTCTATAGGACATCCTTTGATATATTGGAACATGGCTACCCTATCACCCCTGAACCTTCTCTTCTCCAGGCTAAACATACCCAGCTCCCTAAGCCGTTCCTCATAAGGCA